>OX326956.1:57897152-58284652 GCA_946800325.1 Luzula sylvatica | reverse complement strand
TATGATTTATTTTTGTGTTTTTTCACATGATTTTTTTGTTCAATAAATTAATGACTTAATATAATTGAACCAAAAGCTCGGGTGTGCAATTGTATATAAATGTATGTATCATTTGTAGGGAATTCACCCCGACCCCGGGCCCGCGCAGCGGAATGAAAGCCCGGTCCGGTTCCCTAAATCCAAGATCACGCCATGACTTCGAGGGTACGATGCAAATAGAAGGATAGATCTATACCAGTGCCAAATTGATGGCACACGAAGGGTTGATCGCCGCCTTCTATTCCTCCTGTCACGTTGGTGACAATTCGCGCGTCCCATACCACGCGTCCTTCACCACTCGTTAACTACGCCGGTTCACTCGACTTCGTCTTCGTGCGTCCAAGCGTTTCCACCGTCTTTCTCACTCGAGTCGATCACAATCGAAGAACCACAAACGTCGTTCCTCTACTTGTATCCACGTTGATTCGTAAGACGTCGGTCACGGATGCCCCTGCCTAGACGATGCACCGGCGAACTTGCTCGATCTAATCGATTCTCTATTTCTCTCTCTTCGCACATTTTCACTCACGAAAGATCAAATCTGAATTTGCTCTTTTTCTTGTGTATTGGGCAGAATGATAATCTCAATAGTCTGATCTGGATGAGAGAGAAAGTATCCTATTTATATCTAATAGGATTAGGATTAGCCAAAAGGCATGTATATCCAATATACATCATTTCACACAGAAAAGTGCATGAACCTGTTCAGTATTCTGTCCAGACGAAATTGATAAATTTCTCTGACAGAAAATCACCCAACATGCAAGTTGTAGATAATCGCATTATCTACACAACCCAATTTGGCCCAGCCCAATTGGAGTTCGTATGCAAAAGTTATGACTATTTTACTAACTGTATGTCATACTGTTGCACTCTTTCGGTATTTCACATAAACGACACTGATACTTCGTTCATATGAACTATATTTCTACATGAAGGTTATAGATAATCTAATTATCTATCTAACCCAATTTGAACCATTCAAATCGGATTTTCCCACTGACAGTTATGGCCACGAATGTACGACTACATTCGTTTATCCTTGTGTACACTTTTACGGTTGATCCTGAAACTGTATTTCCTTCAGTCTCCCACTCAATTTCAGATCTACCTAAAAGGTACTCATGCATATCCAATACGCATGATTTTAGAGAATATAGCTCGCATATCAAATACCAAGCTATGCACATCCAATGTGCCAATTTTATGATCAAGCCCGACTTAGTACGACTCGTTGTGTGACCATGTAGGTTCGACTTAACGATGGCAGTAGGTTGTTTCCAATACCTACAAGCTCATGAGCGGGATCTAGTCACTCCATCATAGCTACCCATGTTAAACGAATAATGATTGTGATCATTGTGCCTATCTCGAATAGCGGTCATTATTTCTCTTGTTAGCGATATCCGTTAATCAAAAGGCATGGTGATAGTCATCCTTATATTTTGATTAACTATACTTATTCCTCGAGTCCGAATTGAGTTAACAAATTTCAATCGATATTAACCGTTAATATCATTGATTGTGGCCACAGTTTTCGTTAATCAATTCATCGAGTGGCCAAAGAGATATCTCTTCCTTTCGGAATAAACAATTCCTATCTTGGAGACTCACATTGAATTCCGTGTTTCGGACAATACCCAATGATGACCGTTTTAACTCCCTGTTACGGTGAGCGTAAGATCATATCAAAGCATTGTGTTACGCACGTAATGCAATCCATGGTCCCCTCAAGTATGAAGAATCTAATACCCTACTCGTCGCGAGTCCATCTATAATGACTAAACCATGTCATGGTCTCGCGGCTTCGGTCATATCCAATATATGTCACCTAGCATATATCTACGTTCCCGATTCGACAAACACCTTTGTCCTATGATTAGCAAAACATAATCATCTCCTCGGCTAACGTACTAGTGTACGCGTTCAGTCTATTCCCTTGTAATAGAAATGCTTCTCTCTTAAGCAAACTGACCCGCGACTAGGGATGCTTAGAAATGAAACTTTAAGTGTGACGGTTTCGCTGCACATGGTCCTCAACAATGTCGACGTCCACACAAGTTCAAATCAAGGTTCATGTAATCATATTACACAACCCCGCACACAGTTTTCATATAAGGTGAATGCATGAAAATTTAAGTAAACAAAATTTTTTAAAAGAGATGCATTCATACGGATTAAGTATTTGGGTAATACAACGTTTACATATGGGTATCTCCATACCCACAACCTGCGAGGACTATCGTATTAGATAACTACACTCTACTCTCGTCTTCCTCCTCTAGGTATCTTTATACCCATAGTCATCGCATGACAGTGACGCGCGACTAGAGAGAGCGGTTTTGTAAACGGGTCCGCACGTTGCCGTTAGTGTTAATCAACATCAGGTTTGGAACATTTCCAATACCTACGATCACATCATTTCATAAAATTTCATGGATCAGTGAAATTTTCTGAGTATTGGCTAGAATTGGTTGTGACCTCGGCATTTTTGGCTTGTACTATTGCGTGTCATGCAATATACAACCATAAATCCGATAACTCGTGACTACTCGAGTTTGGTCATGTATCCTTGATCCATACCGCTTCCTTTTGTGATTCATAACCACAATATACTCGCCCCCGTAAATAGAATCATTATTGGTCATGCGGAACCTTTCCACATAACCATGTTTTCGTTTAAGTAAATCATGTACACACTTTGTGATCGAAAGTCGTGCTACATATTTGGAAACTGTTGTTGTTATAACTCTTTATAACCAACACGTCCTCCACACCATTATAGATAAAAAATCCTGAATTTTTTTGTAAAGTATTCAAGGATAACATTCACCGCTATCAATACAAATCCTGATGAATTTAAATATACATAACCATTATGTATATATATATATATATATATATATATATATATATATATATATATATATATATATATATATATATATATATATATATATATATGTATAACCATTATATATTCACAAGAGTTAGTCTCATGTAATCGCATTACATTCAAAATCGTGTGATTCCTTGGATTTTATTGACGGTGAATTAGACGCTTCATCTATACGACATATAGCCACATTCATATCATGACAGATATAATAGATCCTCACATTGAATGTAAAGCATCATATTTTTATTTTTGCCCTGCTTGATGTCTCACATCGAGCCGTAGAAAATTTCTGCCATTCGACATCTCTATTTAACTCCGCCAAGGAGTTATATGTTGAAAACCTTTTTCAACAATATGTCGATATACGTGCTATAATATAGAACGAGGAACTTCTTAGATCTATCCTATAGATCTTCACGCTTAATTCATAAGCGGTCTCGCCTAAATTTTGTGTCGTTACAAGAAATATAACGCGGCTCCCACTAACCTTCATATGTACACAAAGTTTCCATTCGTTCCGACAATTTTATAGCAGTTTATAACTTCATCAAAACGAATATTCCAATTCCGAGAAGCTTTCTCTAATCTATCATATGGATCGTTAAAGCGTGCATATCTTATCTCCGATTCTTATGAATCGACAAAACCGTAAGGTTGTGTCAAGTACATATCCTTTCATAAAATTTCTGTCAAGAAATTCGGTTTTGACATCCATTTTGCGACCATGTCAAGCAGAATTTCGAGAATGTGAAAGCATGGCAACATGCGAAAACGTTTCTTCATAGTCCGACTATGAAATTCTTGAAACTCTTCGCTACGAGCCTCGCTTTGCATATATGCGTATTCCTATCCGTGTCGGTTCTCATCTTGAAAACCCATTGTCTTTTCACGGGTCTAACCCGGAAAGTAATGAAATCAAGTTATAAACTTGATAATTTTACACGGATCGAATCTCAGAATTCATGACATCATGTCATGTGGAATCAACCTTTCATAGCATCCCTGTAGGATATCGAATCATCATATGATTTCGATCTATCATCATTAGCCATGGTAAATCCGTATTTACCGGATTATGATATAGCCTACTTGATCTACAAATAATTCCTTTGTGTGTTCGACTCGTATTCATCAACTTTTGATGAAGTCGTGTCAACATTCATCGGTACAATGTTCATTTTCAGATCTCGAACTCTTTCGAGATTTATTCTACTCCCACTAGCCCGCATAGAGATTAGCAACATCAAGTTTCAAACTTGTGCGCATCGAGTCCTCCTCCAAAAATGCATCTCTTCGAGCCATGAAAATCTTATTTTCGTCGGGACGTTAGAACTAATACCCTTTAGTTTCCTTAAGGATAAACGAACAATTTCCAGATTTGGGATTGAGTTTAACCGAAACAAATTTCGAAATACACTCACATCCTCAAATCTGTACAAGTGACAACTTCGGAACCATTCCGATCCATATCTCATATGGCGTCTTTTGTACCGATTAGAAGGATTATGGTCCATATCTCATACGCAACCATTCATTAGTGCCACTGTCTCAAGGGCGTATCCCCAAAACATTTTTGGGAGATCCTATTGATTTATCATTTATCGAACCATGTCCAACATGCGTTCATTTCCTCTTTTCGGACACGTCTCAATGTTCCGAATAAAGGCCATCGTGAAATATATTACAACATGAAAGTTCTAGATAATCTCATTATCTAACTAACACAATTTGAACCATTCAAATCGGAATTTCCTACTGAAAGTTATATCAGTTTTAGTAAAATACGAACAAATGAAAAGGTAAGTATATATCCAATACACATCTTTTCAACCAGAAAACTACAAACACCTTTTCAGTATTCTGTTGAAACAAAAATATTAAATTGTTCCAACCGACTTTGAATGTGAACGAAAGTTCTAGATAATCTTATTATCTAACTAACCCAATTGGATTGGACTCAATTGGGATTTCGATGCGACATATACGGACGTTTAAGTCTCTGTATGTCAAACAGTCGCACCCTTTCAGTATTTCATAAAAACGACACTGATAATTCGTTCAAATGAAACAACATTTTGTATCAAAGTCATAGATAATCTCATTATCTATCTACGCCAATTTGATCCAATCAATTTGGAGTTTTCCACTGAAAATTATCTTAGTTTTACTCACTGTTTCGTATTCTAATGTTCTGCAGATTTTGCCGTTTCGTCCGTTTTCGCTCGTTTCCAAAACGATAAATCATGAAACTTTTTCACGATCATTCCTAGATACTCTCAATCAACTTCTGATCGATCTCTAGCGAATTCCACTTGTGATTTTAACGGAATTTGACTTTCTCTATATGTAACATCATGCAAACGGGTACGAACTTTGATAACCCGTGCGTATATCTAATATACGACTATGATTCGACCCTCGAATCGATGGCGATCGCTCTGATACCACTGTAGGGAATTCACCCCGACCCCGGGCCCGCGCAGCGGAATGAAGGCCCGGTCCGGTTCCTTAAATCCAAGATCACGCCATGACTTCGAGGGTACGATGCAAATAGAAGGATAGATCTATACCAGTGCCAAATTGATGGCACACGAAGGGTTGATCGCCGCCTTCTATTCCTCCTGTCACGTTGGTGACAATCCGCGCGTCCCATACCACGCGTCCTTCACCACTCGTTAACTATGCCGGTTCACTCGACTTCGTCTTCGTGCGTCCAAGCGTTTCCACCGTCTTTCTCACTCGAGTCGATCACAATCGAAGAACCACAAACGCCGTTCCTCTACTTGTATCCACGTTGATTCGTAAGACGTCGGTCACGGATGCACCTGCCTAGACGATGCACCGGCGAACTTGCTCGATCTAATCGATTCTCTATTTCTCTCTTTTCGCACCTTTTCACTCACGAAAGATCAAATCTGAATTTGCTCTTTTTCTTGTGTATTGGGCAGAATGATAATCTCAATAGTCTGATCTGGATGAGAGAGAAAGTATCCTATTTATATCTAATAGGATTAGGATTAGCCAAAAGGCATGTATATCCAATATACATCCTTTCACACAAAAAAGTGCATGAACCTGTTCAGTATTCTGTCCAGACGAAATTGATAAATTTCTCTGACAGAAAATCACCCAACATGAAAGTTGTAGATAATCTCATTATCTACACAACCCAATTTGGCCCAGCCCAATTGGAGTTCGTATGCAAAAGTTATGACTGTTTTACTAACTGTATGTCATACTGTTGCACCCTTTCGGTATTTCATATAAACGACACTGATACTTCGTTCATATGAAATATATTTCTACATGAAGGTTATAGATAATCTAATTATCTATCTAACCCAATTTGAACCATTCAAATCGGATTTTCCCACTGACAGTTATGGCCACGAATGTACGACTATATTCGTTTATCCTTGTGTACACTTTTACGATTGATCCTGAAACTGTATTTCCTTCATCATTTAATTTAACGGTTGAAAATAATTTAAAATGTATTTAGAAATAATAATAATAATAATAATAATAATAATAATAATAATAATAAATAATTATAATAATAATAAATAATAATAATAATAATAATAATAATAATAATAACACAACAACAATAACAATCATAGGTTTTCATCAAACACCTTTTGAATATCCTACAATCGCAGTTTTTGCATTTTCCTGCTACCAGAGTTTCCTGATATTCATATATTGGTTTCCTGCAACTATGAGTTTCCTGCTGCTACACAAAACTGACCTAGCAAACACGCCCTAAAAATCCATGAAATCCACAAAAAATGCACAGAAATTCATTTTTAGTAAAATTGACAAAAAATATCAAGCCATCAAAGTTTTTTTAGTGAAAGTTGGCAATCAAAGTTATCATTCATCAAATCCGATTAACCCACGAACCAAAAGAAAAAAAAAAAACTTTTTTTTTTCTCAAATTTAGTCAATATTACAGTACTCAAACACAGATTAGTATCTTTCGTGCACAAAATTTACAATCTAAGGATTTCACAAAACTAAAATTAGTGAAGTGACCTCCAAATTAGATTTGGACTTGGCAAAGCTTGCAGACACAGAGAGAAAGAAGGAAGGGGGAGGGGGGAATAAGAGAAAATATCCAACTAATCAAAAATTAGTGGCGTAATTCTTTTTCTGTATTTAGAGAGAGAACTGAAAATCTATATTCAGGTCCTCCGAAACGTGGTGAATTCGGGTTCCGGGTAGGGGTGTTCTGGTTCGGACAGAATCGAATCGGTCGAATTCGATTTAATTAGTTTGGTTTTTCGTTTTATTTGGTTCGGTTCGATTTAAAAAAATGGTATTTTCGGTTTATTCGGTTCAGTTCAATTTTAAATTTTTTGAAATCCGGTTAAACCGAACCGACCAAATAACATTTCATTTTTCATATTTTAATATGTTAATATTATAATATAAAAAAATTGATTTAATAATCTTATAAAATAATATAATTATATTTTATAATATGTAATTTATATGTTTTGATAAATAAATTATAATTTTTTTATAAATATATTTTTATTTTTAGATTATAATGTTTTTTATTCGGTTCAACAGAATAAACCGAATAACAATTCTGTTTATTCGATTCGGTTTTAATCGGTTTCAAAAATTAAAACGGTTAGATTCGATTTGATTTGAATTGAGTTCGGTTCGATTTAAATCAGTTTGGTCTTATTCGGTTCGGTGAACCAAACCAAATTAAATGAACACCCCTAATTACGGTCGGACTTAGGGGATTTATAATCAATTCAGAAACGTTAGGGGTTATTTTTTAAATGTTCAAAAAATTATCGCGTCATATACTCCGAAATTATTGAGCTTTATAAAAATACACAATGGGCTATTAGGCCGGACTAATAAACCGGCCCAAATAGTTGGGCTTTTTCGTGGAACATATATTTTTTGAGGGTCTACAAGAAAAAACCTTTCTTGTTAACAAAGCCAGAGCTTGTAGTTGTAGAGAAGAATAAGTGGAAGAAGAAGAAGAAGAAAGTGGAAGAGAAAGAAAAGAAGAGAAGAAAAAATGGCGTCTGGTTCAATCAAGCACGATGCTGTTGAGAATGTAGACACGCTCCGGTTCGGATTGAGTAGCGTGAAGGGCGAGATTGTCGGATCTCATCCTCTTGAATTCCGCCAAAATGTAATCCCCAATATCTTCATTTTATTTTTTTTGATTGATCTGTTCTATTGCTGTCTTAGCTTTGTTCTGTTGTTTCTAATACTAATGGGAGGTTGATAGCTGTATTTTTTTGTGTGTAAAACCCTAAAATCTAACCCAACGATTTGGAACTCATCCTTGAATTTGCTTTTTCAAACCTAAATTCGAGTTTATTACTAGTAATTTGGGTCGAACTGTAAATCTGACCACCATGATTTGCTTTCTGCTTGATTTTTCAGAGCAATAAATTTTGGGAGGAGAAGAAAAGGATGGGATTGGCTCTTGCTTATGGATCGTCATTTAATCTTAGGAAGGATCTTGATTCTCAGATCCTTGCCAAGTAAGAACCTTTTTTTTTTACTTTTTCTGTATTTTACGATGTAAAAATTAGGCTTTACAGCTCAAAATAATCCCACTAAAACAAAATTAATCCCAATTTAGCCTCAATTGTGGAATTGAAAACATTTTAATTAATTAAATCTTGGTATTATAAAATATTGTAGGTTTCAGAGACCTCCTGGTGCTCTTCCATCCTCGATGCTGGGTTTAGAAGCACTTACAGGTTCCTTGGATGATTTTGGATTCGAGGATTACTTGAACCGTAAGTTCAATTCCCAGATTTTTTCCATTTCATTCTATTCTCAAAATGGTATATTGATGTATAAAACGGTATAAATGATTAAATCATGCAGTTCCGCAAGACTCGGAGACTTTCCGCCCCGTCGAAATGCATCACGCGATGGAAGTGCGTCTCGGCCTTTCCAAAGGCCCCGCTTACCCATCCCTTCTTTAGATGTATTTGTTTCCTTTATGTGCTAATATTGCTATTTTGAAATTTGGATGTTCTTGTTAGAACTTTTGTGTCGAGTTTATATGATTAGAACTCTGTGTGCCGCCCCCTATTCTGTTTTCAAAATACTGTTTTGCAAATAAATTGTTTCTCAGTTAAATTAATCCAAAGTATATACATTATTATTTAATGATGTATGTTGTTTGTAAAAATAGTATATATATATCACATATAAAGATATAAAAAATGGTATAAAATAAAATATTACAGTATGATTATAGTTATAACGTATATTATTATATATGCAAATTAATACAATATGAAATAAAGATATTGTTCAATGTTATATTGTTGTAATAAAGATAATTTACAAGTATAATTTCGCAACCTTTTATGCAAATGATGTAGACATCTTTTAAATATATATTGTTTTCTTGTTTTCTATTTGACATCATGTTGATTATTTGTTGCCGGTCAATTTTCGCCAAGCCAATCGCCGCCAACGAAGTTGCGACACGTGGTGATTTATTTATTTTTATATTTTACGGTGATGTGTGTAGTTTTATTCTTTAAAATATATATATGATATTTAAGTAAATGTTAGAAAATTTATTAAAAAATATTAATTTCTACTACAAAAATATACTAGATATTTTCAAAGAATATATAATTCCATTCAGAAAATAATAATCCGGCCTTTATATCCAAAAAAGAACTATTGATCTATTTGCAGATAACCTAAAACGTTTGGGGTAATGTGCAAAAAACCTTACATTTTGATCTTTCTCCACTGGCGCGAACTGACGAACTGTACTATTCAGCCCGTATAGGGCCCTCTTTCTCACTCTTACTCCCCCCTTCACTCTCAGAAGTATCAAAACGAGAAGAAAGCAGAAGTGGATCAAAAAGAATGGAAGAAGAAGGGGGGATAGGAGGAGTTGGTGGTGGTGGAGGAGATCGATCCGGTTTCGTTATCGGTTTAATCGAGAACAGAGCTAAAGAAGTACGAGTTTTCTCCTTTTTCATCAATTCTCCATTTTCATTTGTCAGATTATGTGATCTTTACATCGGTGCTGTTCTGCAGTTGAAATCGCTGCAATACCTTTCTGTAGGCATTATCACGCTGGTCTGTATTGTTTTGCATGATAAAACCGTATTCCATTTTATTATGTTACTGGTTGGAAATGGATTTGAGCTAAATAAGAATGTTTCTCTCTGAAATCTCCGTTTTAATTTGCTAGATGCGTAGATTGATCATAGTTAAGACCTTTCCGAAGTTTAATAAATGATCTGTAGACCCAAATCCCTCTCCGTATATCCCTTTTACCAGTACAGTTTGGATATTTTTTTCATCCAGGTCCTTCCAAAGCATAAAATCTTGCAAATACACCCAATTTTGTACTCTGATCACACTTTTTTCGTTTTTATAGGTTGGCGTGGCGGCGTTTGATTTGAGGTCAGCTTCGCTCCATCTTTCTCAGTACATTGAAACGAGCAGCGCATACAACAATACAAAGACTTTATTGCATTTCTACGATCCAATGGTCATAATCGTGCCACCTGGCAAAATGGCGCCGGATGGCATGTCTGGAGTCTCTGAGCTGGTTGACAAGTATTTTGCCTCCAACAAAAAGGTTTTGTAACTTGTACTACTCGTAGTACGATCAATCAACTTTTTCTACTTTACCTATACTAAAAATATCAAATCTACCCTTCTAAAGTTGCGAATATCAAATTTACCATTCTAAGGCTAGTAATTTATCGAATTTACTCTTCCAACGGCAAATATCAATTTTGTCCATATGAAATAAAAAATATCAAACTCAGCAAGACCCATTTTGTGTTTGAACCTTGAAAAGGATAAATTCGATACTCTGCATTTTTCAAAGAATATATTTGATACATTTTAAAAAGCAAATTTTCTATTTGCAATTTTGGAAGGACAAATTTGTATATTATGTTTTCAGAGGCTATATATGAAAATCTGCCTGTATCTCTTTCATACTTTATGCCAATATTTTTTGTTGTTAGGTCACAATGGCTCGAGGATGTTTTGACGATACAAAGGTACATTATTCATAATTTTGTATTTTAAGTTTGAACTGGATTTAATCATAATTTATGCTTAAAAGGGGGCTGTTTTGGTAAAGAATTTATCGGCAAAAGAAACTTCAGTGCTTGGATTGGACGGATATTCAAAGCAATACTATCTTTGTTTAGCCGCGGCTTCTGCTACTATTAAATGGTTCACTTAATCATACTCACATTTTTATAAAAGGCAGAAATTTCACATGTACCTATATAAAATGTGAAATATCATGAATACCCCAGAACATGAAAAGTATCACCAATATCATGAATATCAAATTTATTTTATTTAATTGATTTTTTTTTGTAATTTATGACAGGACTGAGGCTGAGAAAGGTGTGGTTGTCATGAACCACTCCTTAACGGTATTAATTAATTTTTACCATTTTATTTTGAATTTTGTGTTCTTTAATCGATGGGATTTTGGCTTGTTTGATTTTTGTAGGTCACATTCAATGGGTCGTTTGGTCACATGAATATCGATGCTACTAGGTACAACATATATATATTTTCATGCCATTCATGCAATAATTTTTACTTTTGATTAATTTTTAGTGTAAGGATTTTGGAAATAATTGACCCGTTACATACCGAATTATGGGGCACTAGTAACAAAAAGAAGAGCCTCTTTCAAATGCTCAAGACTACCAAGACTACTGGAGGGTACTTTCTCTCTCTCTTTGCCAATTCCTTACTTTTTTTTTTTTTTGCAAAAAACCCTTGTGTGTTTGAAAATTGCAAAAGAACTCCTAAAAATAGCTGAAAAGCTCCTGTCATTAATTACTGAATAAACATTTCATGCGTGTTCCTACAAGATATCAAAATACCTAATATTGTTTTATCACGAATACTCCTCTTTTCATAATATTCTCAAAAAGGACCCAAATTCCAACAAATTCATTTGCAAATGTCTAATTATTTATTTATCTACATGTTTGGGGATTATAACAGGACGAGATTGCTTAGAGCAAATTTATTGCAACCATTAAAGGATATTGAGACCATCAATGCTCGGCTCGATTGCTTGGTATGCAATCTTTTTCTTTTCCTCTGTTATTTTTGACGACACTATGTTTAATAGTTAATATTAGTTCTTTTCCTAAATGCTCGTCCCGAATTTCAGGATGAACTCATGAGCAATGAAGAGCTTTACTTTGGTTTGGCACAAGCTCTCCGTAAATTCCCAAAAGAAACGGGTATGCATGAAAAATTATGCTTTCGATTATTTATCTTTTCTATATTTTTCTGATAATGTATTTATTGGTACCAGATAAAGTACTGTGCCATTTTTGTTTCAAGCCGAAAAAAATAACAGATGAAATATTGAAGCCTGCTAATGGAAGAAAAAGTCAAATGCTTATTTCTGACATTATTGTTTTGAAAACGGCTTTGGATGCCCTTCCTTTTCTCTCTAAGGTTATTTCCACATGTTTCTCTCTCTACCTCTGTACCAATATACCATTTTCGGAGCTGAACCATATTTATATTTAGAATATTTCAAGCTAATTATATAGTAAAATTGTGATAATTATTAGGTATTGAAGGATGCAAAGAGCTCTCTTCTTTCCAATATTTTTAGAACCATTTGCGAAAATCCCAAGTACTCTGATATGCAGAAAAGGTTCACTTTTTTTAAAAAAAATCTCCATATTTGCATAGACACCCTCCAACTTATTTTATTGTTTGGGAACAGAATTGGCGAGGTAATATATGAAGATGTGGTGCATTCGAGGGCTCCATTTGTAGCTTGTACGCAACAATGTTTCGCTATAAAACCTGGCATTGACGGCCTTCTTGATGTAGCGCGTCGCTCCTTTTGCGACACTAGTGAAGGTATTTACTTATTTTGCACTTTATCCTTTTATTTGTAAGGATGAATTACTAATTTGAAACCCTAACTCTCTGTCTATCTAAATGTAGCTATTTATGATTTAGCACAGAAGTACCGTGAAGAGTTCAACATGCCGAATTTAAAAATACCGTACAATAACCGGCAAGGATTTTATTTCAGCATTCCTAACAAGGACATAACTGGAAAATTACCAAATAAATTCATCCAGGTTTATTACTCTCTAACGCGTCTTCAATTAATTTGTTCTATTTATTATTGTGGATCATTAAAATACATAAATTTGTAGGTTGTAAAACACGGGAAGAATATGCACTGCTCCAGCTTTGAACTTGCATCTGTAAGTTAACTTTCTTATGATTTTATCGATAGACAAACTTTAACCATGAAGAATGATTATTTGTTTTCAGCTAAATGTGAGGAACAAATCTGCAGCTACTGAATGTTTCATGCGGACCGAGCTCTTTCTAGAAGGTTGACTTAACAAAACCCTAATTTTGTATGACAGCTTCATCTTTGCCCCAAACTAAATGAGAAATTTATGTATAACCCCCTCAAATTAAATGAAATTTACAGAGCTAACAGATGGAATAAGAGAGGATATAGGAATACTTACACTGCTAGCTGAGGTGTTATGTTATTTGGACATGATGGTTAATTCTTTTGCTCAAATGGTTTCTACTAAAACCATTGGTAATTATACCCGCCCCGAATTCACAGGTTCATTTATTTCACTCATTTTTAATATTTTCTTTTTTGTGGCCAAAGTTCACATATACCCCCCCTCCAAAACCCCTGATTATCATGGAATTTCTTGATTTAGAGGGGTATAGATGAAATTTCGCCCATTCTTCAGAAAGTAAAATGATCAGAAAGTAAAAATTCTTTTGCTTTGATTAGATAATGGTCCGTTGGCAATAGATGCGGGGAGGCACCCTATTCTTGAAACTCTACATACCGATCTGATTGTAACTTTCAACTTTTTTTTAATATTTTTTTTTTTGGTTTTAGATACCAACTTCATATTATTCATAGTAAAAGTTTATTTTTGGTGCAGCCTAACAACATATTTTTATCAGAAGCATCTAACATGGCAATTGTCACTGGCCCAAACATGTAAGTATTTCATGTATATCCCCATCTAGAATCTGAAATATCACCCCCCTAGAAAACATAAGAAATAATAAATATCATATATGAATAAGTGACAAGAAAAAAGGCGAAGAGGGGTATTTTATGATATTTCTCATGTTTTTTTGGAGGTATCCGTTATATTTAACAATATCGAGGGGTAAAGCTTTATATTTCATAATGGCGAGGGTGCATTTCCAATTCCACTATTATTTATCATTTTTTCTTATATTATATCTATTTTTTATTTAGGAGTGGGAAAAGCACGTATCTTCAACAAATATGTTTGATAGTAATACTAGCCCAAAACGGGTGTTACGTACCAGCCCGTTTTGCATCTTTAAGGGTGGTGGATAGAATTTTCACACGAATTGGGACCGACGATCACATAGAAAACAACTCGAGCACCGTATGCAGAAATTCCTAATTTTATTTTCTGGTAAAGAATCATGTTTGCTCCTACAAGACCTCACTATATTTATGGGATTATCCATGATATTTTGAGATTTTGCAGGGGTATACATGAATTTTCCCTATTAATTTTGATATTTGTATAATCTTTTATATTCATTTTTCGCAGTTCATGACGGAGATGAAGGAGACGGCTTTCATTCTCCAAAATATTTCTCAAAAGTACGACTTCCTATTTTTATAATTACCTCCTTGCAATAATTTTAATTTTACACGTAATGTGAGAATTAACTTTATTTTTTATGTTTTTAATGAAATTTTAGGAGCTTGGTCGTAATTGATGAATTAGGAAGGGCGACATCGTCATGTGATGGTTTTGCAATTGCATGGAGTTGCTGCGAGCATCTCCTCTCTACTAATGCGTATTTTACTTTCTACCCCTCTTTTGTTTTCCTGAAATTCATATATATGCCCTTCCTAAAACTATATTGTTTTAGCCATTGAACACTACATATCAATAATGTCCAAGTCCATTTGTGTTTAGAAAGGGCGATATTTGATAGATTTTGAGCCTTTTAAGTATAATTTTGTTACTGGAAGGGTGTAATGGTAAATTTGATATTTGAGCTTTCGGAATGGTAAATTTGAAGTTAGAAAGAGTCTTTGAGTCGGAATTTTACGTATGCTTCCAAAACTAAAAATATCAAATTTGTCCTTCCCAACTAAAAAAGAAGTATTTACGTGTAAAATAAAAAAAACAAAAATCAGATTATTGAAGTCCATTTGTACTTGATATGATAATTTGAATTTTCAGAAGGGTGAATTCGATAAAAATTGAATTGTCTGTTTTATATGGATAAATTGATAGATTTTGTGGACCTCGAGATACTTGTATATATATATTTTTTATTAAATACTTCAATTTTTGTCAGGTATACAATATTTGCAACACATATGGAGGGTCTATCTGAGCTGGCAAGTCTCTATCCAAATGTAAAAGTTCTTCATTTCGAGGTTGATATGAGAAATAATCGCTTAGATTTCAAGGTCTTCTTTTTCCTTCTTCCTTTATTTTTCTTAAAATAATGAAAAATTGCAAAAAGTTCTTATTTTTTGGGGGTTTATGTGACAGTTCCATCTGAAGGATGGACCGAGACGGGTCCCACACTATGGCCTCTTATTGGCTGGAATTGCTGGCTTACCAAGCACTGTTATCGAAATTGCACGCAAAATTACTTCCAAAATAACCGAAGAGGTTCTTATTTCAAAACCTAATTTTACCTTTTTATCATCTCAAAACCCCCAAAAAAAAATCTCAATCGAAAGAGCACTTGTTTGGTACTGTAGGAAGTGAAGAGGATCGGTACCAATTGCGAGGAGTATGAGTCGATACAAATGACTTACCGTTTGGTACAGCGATTAATTTGCTTGAAATACTCGAACCAAAGTGAAGATTATATTAGAGAGGCCCTTCAGAACTTAAAAGATTGCTATCTTGAGGGCCGATTACCTTCTTAGAAATTATCTTTTCAGGTTAGTATATTAATTTAGACTAAATCATTATATTTTATGGGCCATAAATGATTTCATTTGTTCTGTTAAAAGAATTTATTAAATGATCCATCTTTTTCTAGATTTTTTTAATGAATGAGAGGTACTTTTGGTATGAAAAGCAATATACATTGAAATCTTATGAAGGGCGTCTTAAAAGAATACTTTCTACATGATTGATGCCCTTATTTATTAACAAGCATTAATCCAAAGGTATTTGAAAAGTAATATATTTGCATCGGAACTCAATAAATATATTGTGAATAATTTTAACATTGGCATACACAATATTGGTTTTAACATTTCTAGAAAACTAGTTAGATAGTCGAGGAAACCAAAATATAAGTATGCGAGGTACACTCATATGGGTAGAAATGAGTATTTCGAACCCGTATATTTCAAACCCGTATTAGTCATATACCCGTTATTTCTTATGAATAAATTTGAGATAAGCGGGATATTTAGGGCATGTCTGGATAGGTGCATTAGAGTTTATGACTATATATAAAACTTCGGTTATGATAATTGCTGCATAGTATTGGATTTTTAAATGTTTGGATTGAAGTAACAATAATTACACGAGTGACCATATTTATTGTTTGGATGTAAGAAATTATAACAACAACTATTACAGTTTTTATGTTTAAACAGATAATGTAAATAATGAAAAACATATGAAACACAAAATTAATGATAAAATAAAAGAGTTGTGTGCGGAACCCTCCCAACCAACATGTATATATGTGAACCGAAGCATCAAAATAATAAAAACCTGCCATGATAGTGCTCGAAATATTTTTTCGTTGTTCCTCGTTTAACATCGTGAGATCTATATAAATTACACAAATCAAATTTTGTCCATTAGTACTTATATTAAATATAAAACTACACATACCCAAACTTTAATCAGTGCATTTATGCTAAAAATACTTTGATAGGTACTTTAAAATAACAATTATATGAAAGACTCAACCTTTTGGATTTCATCATGGCAAAAAGCAATTGGTATTTCGAACAGCCATGGATAGTTTCAATTAGCAAACAAGAATTAATAATTTAAATTAGGCAAAAGAGGTGTTGAAAAAAATGATGAATACCAATCAAAACTTTTGATGTTTGCTTCGAACAACAATTGATACTTCAAAAATCAAATAAAAGTCAAAATATACATCAATTTACTGCGAGCAACATTTTTTTAAGAAAAAAGTGCAAAAAACATCACTTGGTGCTTTGTGATTTTTGGGGTTTTTACAACCTGAGTGCAGTAAAAGAATGGTCTAAGAAAAATAAAATTGCAATAATATCACAAATACAACAATCCAAACACATGTTTTAGACTAATTACATCAATTATTATTATCAACTTCTCTAATTACACTAATCCAAACATGCCCCAAAAAGATTGATGGGAATTTGATTGGTACTAATTGGAAGCTTATTTTTGTTCAGAAAATATATGTAGTAAAATCTCATACAAATAACATACAAATAACATACAAGAAAATGAAGCTTATTTTTGTTCAAAAATAAGTTGAATCCGCAATTTGACTTCGTATTATTTGCAAATAGGATTTTTTTTTCTTCTTTAATGACTTGCTTGGATGTGCAAGTAATTGCTAGTTTAGTCTAGGACAATTCAACTTATTATCAAAATATTAGATATGTTTGAATGATATTTTAGGATTTGTAAGTTTAAAATTTTGATTAGTCAATTTTATTTTTACTTCGAAATTTCTAGTTCGTGTTATTTATGTTCTTTTTCTTATTGGTTACTGGTTAGTATGGATGTTTGTATTTTGTCTTGGAACATAACATGACATTGTATAATTTATTGTGTTTTTTATTTTCTTAAACAATCAACCAAACAAAATGTCATACAATTCCCTATGTACATATATATTTTCTTTTGGATTTCATGATTTTGAAATTCTCATTCTTAAAAGTTGCCAATCCCGATCTCAAAACCAGATTTTTTATTTTGCAACCAATCAATTAGGATATAATATATATATTGTTTTACATATGGCCTTGTCAAAAATCCAATTTGTAAGAATAACTACGTTTTTCTTCAATTTGCAAATTTAATACTTTCGCGAGGAGGTTTGGCAAAAGAGTTTAATTCAAAAATTACGCGTCTTCCCAATGTTCCCTCGGGACTCAAAGAGGTCAGAATCATACATAACCATTTTCGCCAGACTCTCTCGCGAAAGAGGCAAAAACCATGATTTGTAATTTGTGTCCTTGTTTGATGACAATTAATTTTTCTTGACAGTCCAAATTCATCTCTAATCTCTTTCATCAGGCACCATGACGAAAGACAATTATCTTTTGTCAAGCATTCCGACGAAAACGCCAGATTTGCAAATTGGGCAACTTCATAACTATTCTAGGGACTAGGGACAATAAATTGTGGATGTAACATTTTTTTTTAAAAAAAAAAATTCTTTTAAATGTCCGTCATGTCACATGTCATATGGGTGACAAAACATTAATTTTCGTTCAGGTTAGTATATTAATTAGGACTAAATCATAAATGATTTCATTTGTTCGGTTAAAAGAATTTATTGCATGATCTATCTTTTTTTAGATTTTTTGAATGAATGAAGGTACTTTAGGTATGAAAAGGGCAAGGATGTAAATATGCAATATACATCATAATCGTATGAATGAATGACAAGGATGCAATTAGTATGATTAACATAATTTCGTTTCTTTTCACGTCTAATATTAAGCCAATGGTGTTTGAAAGCTAATATATTTCCATCCCATATCAATAAAGAAATTTTGAATTTCCTTGGTTTTTCATTTTGATAATTGAAGTGTGGTTATTAATATTTAATTTTCACATTGACATGTAAAATGTTGGTTTCAATATTTTTAGTAAGCCAATAAGATAATGGAGAAAACCAACGATTCAGAACACTAGTTCGATTACTTAGTTAGCGAATAATACACGTATTATTCACGTATTATATGATTTTTGTGAAAATCGCGAACTTCGCGTCTCCATTTCAATTCTTCGGAATAATACACGTATATTATAATCTGAAAAAGTTCGGCTGAACTTTTACGAATTTTCCAAATACACTATTCAATTAGTTCTGGGCAACTTCTTAGTTCTTGTATGATATCATGCATTTAGTAACTTTATAATGCGATATATGCATATATTTTAATAGAAAAAATACATTACAATGTACACGTGTACGGTGTATGCACAGTCATATGTCAAAACTAACACCTGTTAATTTTCTGTTTCATATCAAATTTTGGTAACTTCCTTTTAAGAACTTAGATACTATGATATTATTGTTTAAATATTATATTTTGCAAATAAAATTAGAAAAACTTGAATCCATATAGTAACTTAGATAATATGACATTATTTTATATGTCAAACGAACAATTCTATGTGAAAATTTATGTTCAATTAATTTCTCATATTTTAAATAATAATAATTAGAGCATAATATATACATGTATATTTTGCCGAATTTTTCGTAACGAATTTTTAATAACAATCTTATTATACACGAACGTGTACGAATACGAATATTTGTCGTTCACGTTTTTTTTGTCCGAATTTTTTGTCGTATTGAAAAACGTATCATCCGAATCATACGCGAACGTATTTCGTACCATATTATTGCCGTATTACGAATGACTGACTATGGTTCGAACCACTCAAACGAACTCAGCTTCTTGTGAAAAACATGAATATTTAATCGCCGTGATATCGGGTCTAGAAAAGCAAAAACTTCCACTACGAATGATATTTCCAAACTTATTTTATGCCAACGATTAATGCTTCCAAAGAACTAAATACCAACATCAGTGTTGTTTTTGCTAAATGAACAACAAAAATGCAAACAAAAAAAATAATATTATTACTTCTAAGACATAATATATAGTAATATCTTCCGTAACAACAAAAATGCAAACGAAAAAATAATATTATTACTTCTAAGACGTAATATATAGTAATGTCTTCCGTAACAACAAAAATGCAAACGAAAAAATAATATTATTACTTCTAAGACGTAATATATAATAATGTCTTCCGCAACAACAAAAATGCAAACAAAAAAAATAATATTATTACTTCTAGGACGTAATATATAGTAATGTCTTCCGTAACAACAAAAATGCAAACGAAAAAATAATATTATTATTTCTAAGACGTAATATATAATAATGTCTTCCGCAACAACAAAAATGCAAACAAAAAAAATAATATTATTACTTCTAGGACGTAATATATAGTAATGTCTTCCGTAACAACAAAAATGCAAACGAAAAAATAATATTATTACTTCTAAGACGTAATATATAGTAATGTCTTCCGCAACAACAAAAATGCAAACGAAAAAAATAATATTATTACTTCTAGGACGTAATATATAGTAATGTCTTCCGTAACAACAAAAATGCAAACGAAAAAATAATATTATTACTTCTAAGACGTAATATATAGTAATGTTTTCCGTAACAACAAAAATGCAAACGAAAAAAATAATATTATTACTTATAAGACGTAATATATAGTAATGTCTTCCGTAACAACAAAAATGCAAACGAAAAAAATAATATTATTACTTCTAAGACGTAATATATAGTAATGTCTTCCGTAACAACAAAAATGCAAACGAAAAAAATAATATTATTACTTATAAGACGTAATATATAGTAATGTCTTCCGTAACAACAAAAATGCAAATGAAAAAAATAATATTATTACTTCTAAGACGTAATATATAGTAATGTCTTCCGTAACAACAAAAATGCAAACGAAAAAAATAATATTATTACTTATAAGACGTAATATATAGTAATGTCTTCCGTAACAACAAAAATGCAAATGAAAAAAAAATAATATTATTACTTCTAAGACGTAATATATAGTAATGTCTTTCGTAACAACAAAAATGCACACGAAAAAAATAATATTATTACTTATAAGACGTAATATATAGTAATGTCTTCCGTAACAACAAAAATGCAAATGAAAAAAAAATAATATTATTACTTCTAAGACGTAATATATAGTAATGTCTTCCGTAACAACAAAAATGCAAACGAAAAAAATAATATTATTACTTATAAGACGTAATATATAGTAATGTCTTCCGTAACAACAAAAATGCAAATGAAAAAAAAATAATATTATTACTTCTAAGACGTAATATATAGTAATGTCTTCCGTAACAACAAAAATGCAAACGAAAAAAATAATATTATTACTTATAAGACGTAATATATAGTAATGTCTTCCGTAACAACAAAAATGCAAATGAAAAAAAAATAATATTATTACTTCTAAGACGTAATATATAGTAATGTCTTCCGTAACAAAAAAAATGCAAACGAAAAAAATAATATTATTACTTATAAGACGTAATATATAGTAATATCTTCCGTAACAACAAAAATGCAAATGAAAAAAAAATAATATTATTACTTCTAAGACGTAATATATAGTAATGTCTTCCGTAACAACAAAAATGCAAATGAAAAAAATAATATTATCTTTTTTAAATAGATATAATGCACAACAATGAACCGTAATTTCCCTCTTCCACGTTTTTACCATTTTACCGTTTGATTCTTTACCCATTAACCGTTCGATCATATTTCGCTCCTATAAAAAGTCCAGCGCCTCTCTTTCTCTCCCAAATCGCGCCGTGAAGCAACCCTGAAGCGAGAAGAAGCGACGAAGAACAGGAAAAGCGAAGCAACTAACCCTAGCGACGAAAGACGAAAGAGCACAGGGCGACGCGCAGAAAATCGGCCAGTCGTACTGCGGAAGGAGAGGGCAAGGGCAAAGGTGGAACGGGAAGCGTGACCCATGGCAGTGGCGACGAGGCAACGCGATGCTTTAGAGGCCGTGCAAAGGGCTAATCGATTTGATGTTGCGATGTCACAACTCGATGTAAATTACCAAAATCAGGCGTATCTTGAACGAAGACACTTGAGTTGTAAAGAAAGAAGTAGAACTCCACCTTCGATTAGGTTTGTTTTCAACCTTATTTTTTTGTTTTTCATTAAAATTGTACTCATATATGCTTCCTACAGGTTTAGTTTTGGGATTGATTTGAACCCAAACTGTTTTCTTTGTTTCCATTAAGTATTTTTGCTCTGTTGCGTTCAATTTGTGTTAATTTCAATTCGGTTTTAAGAATTTAAGCAAAAAAGGTGCTCAATCTTGCCCAAATTCTCCTAAAAAACAAAACACCACATTTTCTGTATAAAAACAAACTAATTCGAAGTTTTGTCAATGAAATCGAACCCCAAAAGCTGAGTTAAAACATTAATTTTGCAGAATTCAAACTGGATATGAAATATCATCTTCAAGTTCACTCCTCATATTTGCACAAGTCGGTGGTTCTTCAGAGTACAAGAATTTGATTGTTGCATATAAGAGGCGTTCTAAATCTTTTCAACGGTGATGTATGTATCTAATTCACATTTCATTGAGAACTTAATGAGCAAGAAACAAATTTGACATTTACTATCAATTATTTTAGTTAGGGGTATCAATTTTTATTGCTTTGTTTTCGATTTGGTATCAATTATTTTAGTTAGGGGCAGATCTTACGATGTACTGTATACTGATTTTTGTGCCATTTTGTAAGTCTTAGATGGTCAAATTGTGATTCGATTCGAATTCAACACCAATGTTTTTTTTGCATTTAAGAAAAATCATGGGGCCTTTCACAAATAATTGAGAATGTGAAAGATACTGGCAATAATTAGTGAAAAAACACAAATTATGTTGCGACGGCACAACTCGAGTTAAATTACCAAAATTCGGGCTTATTTTGCATCAATTCAAATTTTAATAATCAATTATTGTATCAAAAGATACTGCCTTGGTTTGAGGAATTTTGGTTATATCCAATTCAATTATGACAAAAAGTACATGTATTTTGCCTCTAATGTTTATTTCCTTACCTGCAGAGAAACAAATGGAGAAAAACCTAATTCTTGGAAGCGGATTAATTTTACCGCAATTATGAAAGCGTCTCCTTAGAATGGACAAGAAGACAAAATAAAACTACCACCTTCTTCGTTCAAGGAACTCTCAGACCAATGCGCCCTCGACAAGCTGCCTCAGAGCTGCCCCTTCTTCTTTTCTGTCTTTTTTTTGCCGTTCCTCTCCCCAGCAAAATGACTGACCCGAATATAGGGCAACTCTTGGATCCTTTTGATCGAGCCGTGATCCAAGTCACTTGCGGTACCGTGGATTCTAGAAGAATCGCCGAACCTATTCGCCGCATTTTAGATAAGATAAATTTACCTTTTTAATTTTAACTTGAATTTTGCAATTCAACGAAGCCATGATTTATCCATAATTATTCATTTTTTGTTTATAATACAGAAACTGGGGATTTGAAATTTTGTGAAGCGGAATGTTTCAAAATCGACCGTCAAAGGAAGAAAATACACTGCCGGTCCAACATTGGTACCGATCTCGAAGGTACCAGAAGTTTTTAGTCGATTACGATTACTTAGTCGTCGCTGTCGGTACCCGAGCGAACACCTTCAACACACCTGGCGCAGTTGAGCACTGCCACTTTCTCAAGGTACCCCTAATTTTATCTCATTCTCGCAAAATTACCAAAAAGCCCCTCGATTTAATAAAATTTGATATTTTTGTAGGACGGCCACATCATGCTATGCGTCAGAGACCAGGACCGGAATCACGTAATTCAGAAATGTAACAAAAACAAATTCGAACTCTCAATTATGATAACAAATTCACACAATGCAATTGAACTATACTTTCTAAAAGGGTATATACGATATTTTAGATTTCTAAAGCATAAATTTTGAAATATCGTATGTACCTCTTTAGAAACCTGAAAATATAAGATATACGCTTGCAAAATTCTGAAATATCGTATTTACCCTTCTTAACATCTGAAATCATTAGCCTTCAATCTAAAATATCATACATACCCTTCTCAATATCTCAATTATCATATTTACCCTTTTGAAATCCTGCTATATATCATACTTACCCTTCTGGAAGTTTGAAAGACCATATTTAATATTTTCAGATTTCTATAAAGGTACATACCGTATTTCAAATTTGTAAAAGGATAAATGTGATATTTTAGACCTCTGCAAGGATGTTTCCAGATTTGGAAGGGTATATATGATATTTTGTATTTTGTATTTTTAGTGAGTACATATGATGTTTTGGACTTTTGAATGGTGAATATGATATTTTGAACTTTGAAAAGGGTAAATATGATATTTTAGGGTTGAAAAAGATAAATATGATATTGGAGGTTTGAGAAGGGTAAATATGATATATTACATTATAAGAAAGCGCTAATGTGATATTCTAGATTTTGAAAATGTAAATATCATATTTCATAATAGCTAAATTTGGCATTTCATGTGTCTAAACCAATAAATATGATATTTCATATTTTTACAAGGGCATATATGATATATTAACATTTGTAAAAAGTATAAATATGATAGTAGAAATTTCTAAAGGCTATATACGATATTTCCGACTTGTACGATATTTATAGTATTTTTTTTTTTTTGGCTGCGTGGCGTGATGCAAATTTGGACGGACTGTTAGCTACTCAAGTGAATTTTATTTGATTTTATGTTATAAATAATTTGTACAAGATTATGTATAAATTTAGAAAGTTAAATGACTCTAAAATAAATAATATCAAATGTGTTAAGAATTAATAACATATAAGCAAACAAGTATTGAAATATGTCAACGATATCAATACAAGACACGAGATACAACAACAATACGTGTACAATAATATGACAATCTATTCAAAGAGAACGAGGAAGCTTGAAGAAAGGACAAGGTCCAAGAAAAGAAAAATAGTCACAATTTTGTTCCGTTTTGTTTTGTCGAAGAAAACATTGACCGGAAAGAGTTATTTTTGATTTTGTACAATGTCATAACTATTAATAGTTGTGCGAACATGAAAATTGCAATGTCTACTTTCCAAAACTGTTTTGTGCTCAAAACTATTCACGTTCATATGAATTTTGTGCGAAAAATAGAATACAACACAAAGAAAAAACAAACAACACAAAATTACAAGTCCAAGCAAAAAACAAAAAATAGTCATGATTTCAAAAAATAAACCCGCACATGTGCGCGGGTACCATGCTAGTTACTTCTAAAACGTAATATATAGTAATGCCCTCCGTAACAACAAAAATGCAAACAAAAAAATCAACAAAAATAATTTGACTTATATTTACAATGACAAAATATGATATTTTTTTGCAAACAAAAAAATCAACAAACTTATCCAATTATTTTTTTTTGATAAAAAATGGCGGATTTATAAAACCAGTTGAATTTTTTATTCAAAATATGATATTTTTTTGCAAATTTTATCAAAATATCCTTTATAATCTAGTTAGTACATTTAATTAACATGATAACTATCACATGTTAGCTATTAATTTAATACATAATTAACATTTGTTTGAATTTATAATTTTGAATCAATATTAATGAATTTTTAATGATACGTTTTAATTATCACGTTAATTAAATGTAATAGTTTAAATATATGGATCAACAAACCCGTTCACGGTCATCCTGCTGGAGATAAAGGGCGACTAGGAGCAGATAAAGGGCGATTCTGCTGGAGATAAAGGGCGACTTGGAGCATAATGGGTTTTAGGCGGGTCACGGATGCAGAAGGATGGACCCGATTCGAAAAAAACCCGAAACCCGCAAGCAATGCACGCTTTTCCAAACCTTTTACTCCATACAGACCCAAGCAATACATACCCACAACCAAAACCTTTCTCTCTCACAGTAACAAAACAAACTCTCACTACACTAAACATTACCCCCCAGCTCAATATCCCTCCATGGCCTCCCAAGCTAGCTTACTCTCGAACCGTCAAGTAGACCGGGGTACGTGCATCCCCTGGCAACCGTTCAACCCGCAAGGCCCGGCCCCTACCAAGGTGAGCTCGGTTTGGATCGAAAAAAGGCCCTCATGCATGGACCTTATCCGATCTACAAGAATCAAGCCGAAAACTCCTTCACCATTCATTCCGGCGCCACCAACACCGGAGGAACTCAAATCCGAGAAGGAGGAAAGCTTTCTCGGTATCTCCTTCCCTCTCCCAAAGGACCCTTCGCACCCGATATGGTTCCGACGATGCTTTAAATGTTTGGAAGTGGGCCACCGAACAAGCGGGTGCAAAAAACCGAGAAGATGCACTAACTGTGGAAGAACCGGACATATCGCGGCCACGTGCAGGAAACCGGTCCTACCAGTCCCGTCGTTCAACCCTTTTAAACCGAGAGGGAAACTCGGTCCCCTTTGCCTCCCCGAAGGTCGCCCGAAGAGTGTGCCTTGCTTCCACACGCAAACGGATAGGCTAAGACAATTCATGGAATCTATGAATCAAACGGTGGTGGTTGATGCTCGCATGGTACGCGGTCATTCACTTACGAAGGTTAGACAATTCATCTTAGCAATTCGCAAATGGTCATCACCGTTTCAGGTTGCTTTCTTAGGCGACAATCGCTATGTCGTTACCCTGCCCGACAATGTCTTGAGAAAAGAATTCTTATCTGTCGAGCTCAAACGTTTTCTTGAAGAAGACTATGTCATCTACCCGTGGGAACCCTCGGTAGATGCATCTCCGATCAACTTTCGATTTAAGGCATGGATAAGACTACACAATCTTCCCATCCATTGTTTTTGTTTGGAGGAATTAGCTCGTATTACGAGTTCATTTGGCGAGATTTTATTCCATGGCCCTCTCAATAATATCTCCTACCTAGATACTCTTGACCTCTTAGTAGGTACCACGGATCTAAAACTTGTTCCGGAATCAGTCTCATCGCTTGTCACAGGCGGTAGTCAAGAGATCGAGATCGAGCCACTAAGTTCAATCGACGAACCTTTGCCATACCATCTGTCCGACGACCCAACACCTTCGCAAGAATTTTTCGAAACTCACATAAGCAAAACTATCTTCGATCGTCAATGGCTAGAAAACCCGGTAGCCGAAGGTAGCAACAAGGGAGCTTCTCCGAACGCAATCACTCCCACCCCCTCGAAGAAACAGAAAATAGAGTGGTTAAACCCTGCTGTGATTTCGGCTCCTAACCAAGAACACAAAATTGGACTAAATGACACAACGGTCAAGGTGGTGCAATCGGAACCCACGGTTCCATGTTTGCCTCTAGACCAAAATGCTCTTTGCCATACGTCAGAGTCTCAGTCACAATGCCTAGCTCTCCCACTAGGCTCGAAATTTCATAGGGTGTCGGAGCTATTTAGAGCATATGCAGGAAAAAATAACAAGAAAATAGAGCAATGTGTAAGCTCTAATTTGGTGCAAGTTACTTGCATGGAAAAAAGAGAGGGTACGGTTTCTGATAAAGAGTGCAATTCAAAAGAGGGTGCATTAATCACATTGGAAAAAGAAGCCTACAACTGGTCCATAGGTCCCCATGTAGACCGTGAACCACCAAAAGGGGATGCCCCAACAATGCAAGAGATAGATTCACAGCCAATTTCTCTTGCACCCAAGAACACTGAACTGCTGACTCGTGAACTAGAACCAACTGAACCGAAGACGTCAGCTCAGCCATTGACTGCTGAGGACAATGGAGAAGAGACGAATGAAGACATTGACGAAAAAATGCTCAGCATGACCAATGCTCAACTTTTTCAAGAATTTGAAGAGGCAGTCGATGCGAAACCAAACAGGGAGGGCACTGACGGACCAGGATTGAAGCACGAGCCATTGAAACAGGATCGAATCAAGCCGAGTGTGGAAAAAGGGTTCATGGCAGCCAGCGATAATGACATTGGAGGGGCCGAGCAGGGTAATCAGGTGATCGGGGACTGCACGGTAATTGAATCGGTGCGTGATCAGAAGGCAGGGGCGGACCCGAAGGCACATACGAGTCAGGTGGCGAGGGGGAAACGCAGCGATATCGCTTCTGGCGACGGATCCACGACAACCAGGAAGGTGCTGCTAACTGCCTCCGACTTAGACAAGATGGACACGGCGCAACTCCGCGACGCATATGAAGGTAACAAAGAAACTCTTGCCGCTAATTCAAAATTACCAAATAAGGGGACTTTTTTCTTGAGAGAACAAACTGTTAAAAATGCCATTTTCAATAACAAAAAATCAACCAGACTCAAGAGTAGGCCTAAAGCGGGAGATGGCTCCCTAATTACATTACCGTCCAAAAAATCAAGAGGAAAAGGTTTATCTAAATCGGTGAAAAAATCCATTAACAGAACAAGCATTTTGGATGCCTTGAAAGATGAGTTGTAGACTCTTGTGGTTTAACTGAAGAAACACGTAATCAGATAGAAATCATATGTCACATAACAAGTACCCCTTCACTGTGTAGTAACCACATAGATGCATTAGAAAACCAACTATTATTTGAAACAATTGACCACTCATTACAAAAAGAAAAAATAATAAAAGAAATCAATAGTAAGATTACAATATCCCCCCCCCCTCCCCCCCCAACTCTAACATTGATTTAAGTATAGCGTAGCGAGCCATAGGGAAGAGATGATTTTTCTTGTTGTTTATTTAAGTTAAATTATGTCGTTTAAAAATCTATCAATTATGTGTTGGAACGTGAGAGGACTCGGTTCACGTGAGAAATGTAACCTAGTTAAAGACCAAGTTCGTACCACATTGAGTGATGTAGTGTGTCTTCAAGAGACAAAATGGTGTAACCCGACTATATTTAACATTCGTTTGGTGTGTTCCTCTAAATTTAAAAATGCCAAATTTTTACATGCTAATGGTACCAAAGGAGGACTCATGACGGCATGGTCGGATAAGCTAAAACTCATAGAACATAAAGTAGGTCAATTCACACTTTCTTGTACGTTTAGCATAGGCAACGACTTCACATTGAGAATATGTAACACTTATGGACCTACGGAAAATGAGTTAAGCAAGTTATTATACATAGAGGAACTAACATTACTCATGCAATCTACCACACCGACGATTGTACTAGGTGACTTTAACCTTATAAGAGATGCGAGTGAAACAACGGGAGATGGTCACTCGACTAACTCTATTACGGCTTTTAACAACTTCATAGATCTTTCCTCCCTAACCGAAATTAATTTACAAAACCGAATTTACACGTGGTCGAGTCATAGAACCATACCAACACTTTCGAAGCTAGATAGAGTATTTATATCACCAACATTTCTCACACTTCAAAATAACATAACACTCGAGGACTTAACAAACACCACTTCGGATCATGTTCCTCTCAAGTTATCGATCAAGAATAGGATGCGAGCTCCTTACTACTTTAAATTCGAGAGATATTGGTTACGCTATGAGGAAGTGAGGCAAATAGTGAACGAAGGTTGGTTACAACCCTCGGGTGAGGGTTCCTCATCGGATGAGAATTTTATCTCTCAATTTTTACAAAAATTACATTCCACTAAAAGGGCTCTCACGACTTGGTCCAAGGAGAAATTCAACACATCTAATAAGGTCATTGAAATTTGCAAAAGTGTTCTCACCTCCCTGGATAGCATTGAGGAGATAAGGACTCTAAAAGAAATGGAATTTTTACTAAGAATTAAATTACGTGAGAAAGTACGAGAACTCGTGAACATAAAGGAAGTTAAGTGGCAACAACGCACATCCATAAATTGGCTCAAACTAGGAGACAATAACACCTCTTACTTCCACGCGTATGCCTCAAATCGACACCATAATAACATGATTTCTAAATTATCGTTGGATAATGGAGAAGTGATAGATGAACGAGAAAGTAACATTACCTTTACTAACTTCTACAAATCCTCACTCGGTCAAATATCTAACAATTCCACTGTGGTTAATTTAACACGTCTATACAATAACCCAATCCTAGACCTTTCCATCCTTGCAGCAAACTTCTTAGAAGAAGAAATCAAAGGCTCACTTGATGCGTTAAAAAAAGGAAAGAGTTGTGGTCCGGACGGATTCCCAAGCGAATTCTATCAAAACTTTTGGCATTTAATTAAAGGGGACCTAACTCAAATGCTAAATCTTTTTTATGACAATAGCCTACACCTACAAAAAATTAACAAAGCCGTCATACAATTACTTCCGAAGAAGGAGGAGGCGAGAAACCTTAATGACTATAGACCAATAAGTATAATATCCACCCCGATAAAATTAATTACAAAAATCCTTGCCATGAGACTAAAACCTTACATGCCCTTACTTATTAACCGGTGTCAAGCGGCTTTCATTAAAGGCCGCACAATCAACGAACTCTACCTAACAGCAAGAGAAATGTTAAACGTTTACCACAAAGCAAAAATTCCGATGATAATGCTCAAACTCGATTTCAAAAAAGCTTTCGACAATGTCTCATGGCTTTTCTTACAAGAAGCATTAAAGGCGAGGGGCTTTCCATTGAGATGGATAAATTGGATAAATACGATTCTAGCTACCTCCTCCTCATCCATATGCACGAATGGTACAAGGGGGCCATATTTTAATCACAAAAGGGGCTTACGACAAGGAGATCCTTTATCACCATTACTTTTTACCATTATCGTAGATACGTTACAAAGGATGATAGGCAAGGTAAATGAGTTACTTACAAACCCGATAATTTTTGCGCCTACTACCTTACAATACGCGGATGACACACTATTCTTTGTAGAGGCCGACCCTAGAAACCTAAAAATAATCATGTATGTCATCGACCTCTTTTCCAAAGCATCGGGTTTGGAGATCAATTGGGGAAAAAGTGGCTATGTGCCCATAGCAATACCCGACGAGTACCACACTATCCTCGACAACATATTACATTGTTCTAAGGCAAACTTACCAATTAAATATTTAGGTCTTCCTCTCTCTTATAAAAAACCGAAAAAGATAACTTTCCAACCGTTAATAAACAAGATGAAAAGTAAGATCAATAATTGGAAAAATAAATTCTTAACACTAGGTGGGAGAACAACCTTAATAAAATCCGTGCTTGGAGCAATCCCTAATTTCGTCATGCAAACGCATGCATTACCAAAAGTGACATTACAAGAAATTAACAAAATAATGCGGGCGTTTTTTTGGAAAGGAGACGAAAAGGTATTAGGGGGCCATTGCCTTGTTAATTGGGACCGAATATGTTTACCACAATTACATGGCGGTTTAGGAATTATTAATCTTGAAAGACACAATCAAGCCCTCTTAATTAAATGGCTTTACAAGATAGATTATGACAAGGAAGGCTATTGGTCTTCTACGTTAAGAAAAATTTACAATGTTAATAACGTGACGGAATTGGCGGGTGTATCCGATAACATCGCTTCCTTCTTCATAACAGACCTTAAAAAACTAATACCACTATACAACTCGTTAAAGGGATCACTCAACATCCAAGTTCCGACCTCAATACCGCCCCAAATAACTGAAGTACCCAAATACCCAACGAGCAAAGTCTATGCCGCAATAACACACCCGGGGGTGATTTGCGGGTGGACCACCAAACTTTTAAAAATAAAAGCCCCCAAAAAAGTTTGTATCTTTGTGTGGTTGGTTCTCAATAATCGAATTTTGACGGCGGATAACTTAATTAAACGAGGTTGGCCCCACGACCCGGTTTGCTCGCTATGTGCGGGCCCCATCGAAACGGTTAATCATCTATTTCTTCAATGCCCCTTTTCGAGAGAAGTGTGGAATACCGTCGAGCCCAGAGTACCCCTCAACTCAGTGTCCATACAAGAATTTTGGTGGAATGAACGTATGCGTAGAACTAATGAAGAAGCCGCACGGTGGGACATCATGTGGCTAGCCACGATATGGACATTATGGAGAGAGAGAAATAATCGAATTTTTCAACGAAAAGGGCGAATGCACATGCTTGTAACAAACGCGATTAAGGATCTCAAATCTCAATGGCTTTTGTCATGCTAGATAGGATCAACATTATAGTGCTAAAAGGGGTTCGGATGTCCTAGGCCATCACCCTTCAATTTACTATTGTAAATATTGTTTAAACATTGTACTTTATTTTTATTTTTATATGAAAAAAGATCGGATCGAGCGCGTATCGCGCTTGCCTTTCCTTCACAAAAAAAAAAATAGTTTAAATATGGAGAATACGACGGATAAATTTTGGAGCAAAATAAAATTCCACTTTTTTTTAATATGTGGTGTCAGGTATGGTGTTATCTCAAATGAAAGGCACGTGTTTTGTACTGTAGGAAGTGAAGAGGATCGGTACCAGTTGCGAGTATGAGTCGATACAAATGACTTACCGTTTGGTACAGAGATTAATTTGCTTGAAATACTCGAACCAAAGTGAGGATTATATCAGAGAGGCCCTTCACTTTCAGAACCTAAAAAATTGCTATCTTGAGGGCCGATTAACTTATCGTTTCAGGTTAGTATATTAAATTATTGTAATATTTTATGGGCCACAAATGATTTCATTTGTTCTTTTAAAAATTTTTATTAAATGATCCATCTTTTGTAGATTTTTTTAGTGAATGAGAGATACTTTTGGTGTGAAAAGCAATATCATTGAAATCTTATGAAGGGCACGGATGCAATTCGTATGATTAACAGAATTTCGTTTCTTTTCACCTTTATTTAATTCCGAGTATTAAGCTAATTGTATTTGAAAACTAATATATTTCCATCCCAATTCAATAAACAATTTGTGAATTTCTTTTAGTTTACATTTTTTTCGATATTTGAAGTATGCTTATCAATATTTTCAACATTGTCATATGAAATATTGATTTAATGTTTCTAGTAAGCGAATGAGATAGTGGAGAAAATCAAAAGTTAGAATTATTAATATTAATTTAGAATGATATACATACTGCCTTGTTCTTTGTTCTCGTTAAAGGCATGAACTGGTATTTTTTAATTTAGAATTATTAATATTAATTTAACTTTGTATGTGGAGCTTATTTTTTGTTTACAAAAGTTGAGTTGTAAATTATTTTACGCACTCCTTTTCCCTCCTTAGAATTGTAAATTTAAACAATTATATCCTTATAATTTAACTTTCATTTAGAGACTTTTGCAATGCATATATCCTTATAATAATAATAATAGTTTTACATATGAAATTGTTATTGTTGTTATTATTGTTGTCTCAAAACTTGAAATTGTACACGGTACATATGTAAAACTATTATTATTATTATTATTATTATTATTATTATTATTATTATTATTATTATTATTATTATTACATATGTAAAACTATGAAATTAGAAGTATACGTTTTTTTGTTTAAGAATATCTTATATAATTTTTAGACAAACATTATTTGTACGACAGTCCAAATTAATATTTGTCAAAGGTCGCTAAAGTGTCAAGGCCGGGTATGAATACAATTAGTATAATTAACAACAAATTTTGCTTGCTCGGCAAAAAAATTTATGAATATTTTTCGGTAAGATTTTGCCCTTATACGATAAGGACAATGATAGGAACCATAACTATCTTCCCGTATTCTATTCCAGTATTCTACCCGAATTGCTGAAATGACAATGGTCTGTTTTATCGAACTTAAACCATTTACACTTTCATAATATAGCATGTTTTTCGAAACAAATCTATCAAACGAGAAGTTTCAATTATAACTATAATTTGAAATTTTTAATCAGAGAAATGCGAAAATAACCACAATGTTTAAGAAAGAGTGGGCATAGGCCCAATCAAAGAACTTCTTTTTCAAATATAATAATCCTCAAAATATAAACTATTTTTATGTTAACTATATATTTAAAAATCCCTAAATATATGTTTTAAAATAATTTGTTAATTTTTAAAATAAGATTCCATAGTATAAATATTTAAATGACCCAGAAATTTATATTACGTTTAATTTGTTAATTTGTTATGATAACTTGAATATAAAGGGGTACGATATTGGGCTTCATAAATTTTTATATATTTAAAACTAGATTTTTTTGAATTGTTAACAAAAATAATAATAAATATCCAAATTCTATTGTTAATATTGTTACATATCAACTCTGGACTTTTTTTATATATCTTGAAGTCTTCCAAATCAATTATGCCCATAATATATATACAAAAGAAAATTATAAACACGAAAACAATTTTTATATTCGTTGCACAATTTAAAACAAATAATAATAATAAAACTACAAAATAAGTTAAACATTTTATAAATTTTATAAACTACTCTTGAATAATTTATATTCGCTAAATTAACCTTCAATCTTTTTAAAAGTACAAAGAGTACTTCAATGGAGAAAGTAAACTCAATAAATTCGGTCTTCAACAAAAAGAAAAAAAGAAAAAGAAAAAAAAAACTACGAAACAAAGAAAAAGAAGAACACAAGCGAAAAATAATTCATACGCCCTATTTTACTCACTAATAGTCTAATAGATTAAACAAGGACATATATTATTGACACATTGGATTCATTACCAGCAAAATTCACCATCACCACAAGATAGTTCTCATGCATTTGCATATATCAATGAAAAAGTTAAAAAAAAAAAAAAAAAAAAAAAAAAAAAAAAAATCCTAATACACTTTTCTCCTAAAATATCTTTAAAAATTAAAAATTTTGATTGACATCTTGTGGTAGATCAATAAGAACGAAACTGGTACGATTTTCTTTTGGTGAAGGGGGGTGGTCGATTTGGCGGCCATTGACATCGTAATGAATCACGCCTGAAAAATCCAACGGTTGGCATTTCTCGCCCATCATAATTTCTCTTTGCCAAATCGCGTCTTCGGTTTCTTCTTGGTCGTCATCCTTTTCCTTTCTCCGCATGAACCCAGTGCACCCTTTTGATTTGCGTATCAATCGTTTTGTTGTGCGACAAACCCTTTCGGACACGGAGTGAAATAATTCTCCAATTGTCATTTTCAGAAGAGATTCAAGGTTTTTGTAATTTTGATTTATGTGGAGCATCTCCTAACTTTGCTTGGTTTCTTGGGTATTCTTTTTAAGATATTGTTTTATGGGGGAGGATTATTCATATCAATGGATCAACATTCCATGCTAAAATTACCCAAGTTGTACCTTATTCATCTCAATTGGACAAAAGTTTCTTATATTGATATATATTTCAAACTTAGGATTGAGTGTATCTTTGCATTGCAGAGAAAAGATATGCATTAACTTTTGTATTTCCCTATTTTTGTTGAGATTATTGCTAATTCAATGTTAGTATTAATTATTAAAGAATTACATTTATTTCATATAAGAACAAAAGATGCTAGCAATTTTATATCTTAGAGATTTATCTTGGAACATTGAACCTATGACTCTTTAACTTGTACCATGTTCAAGGTCTAGTTTTATTATTAAGTGCATAAATGCATACAAAAGCTTCGTATATTTTCTCAATTCATTATTATGTAAAACATATAGGATATGAATATCAAAAGACTGAACAAAGGACCAAGACATATATATAGATTAATGGACAAATTCATACTTTTGCATTTTTTATATGAAATAACCAGTTTCACATCTTTCATATTTTTAAATACGCGGTAATGAGGTATAATTGACATGTAAAATATTATATTGATCATTGAATAAGTATATATATAATATATTAGTCACATCATGCGAGATATTATTTCTTTTTGAAGTATAAATAGATATCACAACAAAGCAGTGTTGCAAAAAACGGTGTAAAACGGTAAAAAAACGTTAAAACGGTGCCAAACCGTCCGTTTTTTGCAAGAAAAATTCAAAAAACGGTCCACCGTTTTTTTTGTCAAAAAACGTTTTAAACGTTTTTTTTGACCGTTTTTTTTCATAAAACAGATTTTTTTAATATTTTTTTTTTTTTTTTTTTTTTTTTTTTTGGCATTACAAACCGGTAACTGTTTCGTAGTAAATTTGGAGAGAGATCAAAGGTTCTCTTTCAAATAACAATTGTAATTAGTGGTATTTTGTGTTTAATTCTTACATGAACAAGATAATTCTGATCCAGCTTATCATGGTTAATTATTTTGTGTCTAATTTCGATTGACGCATCTAATTAGTCGATCGTTTTGTCTAATTAGATAGCTAAGAATATTTATTCTGATATGTTTAGGTCGATGGACATTTATTCGATATGTTTTATTAATATTTCATATGTTTTTTTAAATTTTGGACTTCGTGTATGTTTAAGTTGAATTATAAAAATTGAATTATTATATTTTTGTTAGTTTTATTTTTAAATTTCTATTATAATTGCTATAAAATATTGCCGATTTAAGTAACCGTTTTTTAACCCTTTTTTTATCGTTTTACGACCGTTTTACAGTAAAACATTAAAACGGTGGCCGACCGTACCGTATCGTTTTCCGTCTTTTGCAACATTGCAACAAAGTATAAAATATTGAGTAGTGATGTACACCTCCTAGAACTCACCCCGCACCTCTAGATGACATGGCATGATTTTTAAATCATAAATTTAACAAATTTATGCATGAGTTGACACATTAATTTTCAAGGTGCTAAATCATAGTGTCACGTTATCAAGTTTCTTGGGGAAGATTTTGAGGATAGGTCCGACATTTTCCTAAAATATTAGATATCACAACAATATGGCGTACTCTTACATGTCATGAAATCAACAACTAAAATAACACAATAAATTTTAAATAATTTCCAAGAAATTAAAAATATGTATAGTTTTATGAAATGGAGAATGTCGTTTGTCCTCCATTCATTGATTCCAGTAAAATTTCAACTCATGACCTTTGATTCATTATACCATGTACTCAACCAAATAGATGTATGTTCATTGACATAAATTAAAAATATATTGATATTACTAGAATAATATTGGTGTTACGCTTCAAATGCATGTATTCTAATTATGTTTTAATTATATTAAGATGTATTGCTCTTTTAATTTAATTTAATTATAACGATTATAATATAAAATTCAATCTAAAAATATGCCACTCCTCATATTTTTATAAATTTAATATGTATTATCATACACATTATTACAAATATATTAATCATAATTTACAAAATAGTTCCGTAAAATAATATAAATTTGTATATGAAATAATATTTATAATGTATTTTAATAATTAATATGCATAATCATTAATTATATAATAATTATAAAATTATATTAGTTCCTTTTTGTTAACACTAAAATAATATTTTAGATATAATATATTATTTTAGGAATATATATCTTAAATAGTGTTTGAATTTTGTATTATGTATTTATTCTAATATCACACATCCGAACAATTATTTATTTAATTATTTGGATGATTGATGGATTATATGCGATAATTTAATAAATGCTAATAAAAAAATTATTAGATAACAACATTGTATATATTGTATGTTTACAAAAGAACAACTAATTAATATTTGTCATATTCTTTACCACATGCATTGATCAAATTTGAAACCCTTAATTTTTATCATGTAATTTGTATTGAAAAAGCAAAAATGACAGTATATATAAAAAGTTCTTTTTAAAATGATAACACATAAATAATTATATATTAATATTTTCAAAATATTAACATACACTTAACGAATGCAATAAAATCACATTACTTAACGAAGATGTCACGAATACGAATACATATAATTACAAAAAAAAACACAAGTATTATATATATATATATATATATATATATATATATATATATATATATATATATAGAGTATTGCTATTTTACTTGTACAAGTATTAAACCATCTCTACTTGTGACTCTTTGAACCGTTAGATCTACTCAAGATTTGTGCTTCATTACTTAGTTAACACCAGTTAACCTTCCGTCTGTCTCTCTCGTCATCCCAAACTCTGTCGTTACTTCTCCCAAAACAGATTCGAATTAGAAACTTCTCACCTGCGACTGCGAGAGAACGAGGTGGAATCCACCCATTTTGAAGTGGTCCTGTGGTGTCTCGTCCTGCATCTCCAAGGGGTTCGTTGATTTCGCCCTTTCAGCATTTCCCCTGTCCAATCTCCTTGGTCACATATCGTAGAAGAGTATAAATCCTCTCTACAAATTTCAGAGTAATAATTTCCTTTCTGTTCTTAAATAGGTACAATAAACAATCTAATATTCTTCCAAAAATATTTAGGTTGATACAGAAATTCATCCTCAATTTTGTAGGTTATTTTGATATTTTCAAAATCGTGCAGGTGATTGATCAAATTATGCATATACAGGATTATTTCTAATTTTACAAGTTATTTCCTCAAATTTACAGATTAAAATCCTCAATTTTGCGGTCAATTTCAAAATTTCAATTTTCAAACGATGCACGTCACGGGTTGAGGTTATTTTGATTATCCCAGCTATTTCTGAAATCCATCCTCAATTTGACAGAAATCATGCAAATTAATGATGAAAATATCGAACTTATTTCAGATATCCAGTTAATTCCATTTCAAACTATGCAATAAGGGCTTCTTCTAAGAAATTGATATACTTGTTTGACCCGTTTCATTTATGCAATAAGGGCTTCTTCTCAGAAATTGATATACTTGTTTGACCCGTTTCATCTATGCAAAACAGGCCTTTAGTTTAAATATGCGGAAACAACAATAAGCGACGATTGTGAGTCCGAAGCGATTGGATTTAGTGACTTTTAGACTATAAACTATAGTCTCTATATAGGAATATCTTTTGAAGTTACAATTTAATGTTGTATCTCTTCCATTATTTGGTTAATATTTCATTGGTTGTAATTGGGGTTTACGGTTGTAATTGTGAATTTTGGTTATTTTAGAAATAATAAGAATTAAGCAAAAATAAGTTTTTATAATTGTTTCATCTTTATTATTTTATCAATTTTGAAATTATGGATCAATTGTAATTAATTTGTTCTGCCATGATTTTGGTCGTATTTTGCAATTATAGGAATTTTTGGACATAATTGTAATTTTATGAAATTTTCAAATTCAACATATGTCCAGTTCAATATTATTACATTCAATTCATTCATTATCAAACATCAATACCTCTTTCTCGATTTCAATTTTCAATACATATCCAATACACATGCAATACCAATATTCATTCCGTATCAATTCATATTCTTTACTAATTCACACTTGACATAATTAATAATTATTCCAATATTAACCATTGATCCTAATCCTAAACAATCGAGAGCATACATATTCAATCTTAAATCTAACCCTTATCTCATCAATACACACAATAAATCCAATTTCTACACTAAACTCATCCATGAAATAGCAGCTCTGTAGTTCCACCAGGTTTACGTTTAAATTCGTCGAAATTCCAATTCTTGGTCAGATTTATTCACACTATATTCTAGTGTCATGGATCAAACACTTTGGATATCAACCTCCTAATCAGAGTGAACCTGCAAGAAGAAATTCTTTAAAAAAAATACCAATTAAGACTCCGCAAGCTCCGTGCCAAATGGATCACGTCTCTTGCCACTTCAATCACCAAACTGATACACTACTGGTACAAATAACTTCTGCATAACAATCGATCAGAGTAGCAAGCTGGTAAAAGCAGAAAATCGATCAAAATAGAATAAAAAATTCAGTATTTGAATGAACAGGATTGTTTTTTGTGTGATATAGAACAAAATTTGGGTTATGAAATAGCAAACACCTGGCCAGGCGTGGTCATAAATAAGATGATATTATCTCTCCAAATTGTTCCTCTAAATCTTCTCTTTCCTTCTCGTGGAATCACAAATAAAGTCTTCATACCACTGGTTAAATTCATTTCCAAGGATTATACTAAATTAATCATTAATACTGAATTTTCCACAATACTAACTCTGTAATTCATAGTATTTATTAAGCCATGAGAATAATAAAGAAAATATGAATATAATGAGAAATTAAACTCTAAATACAACTTTGAACCCTGAATAGCCGCAATATCAGCCTTGCTATCATAAATCTGCGTAAATATGGGCAAATCTGCCTAAATCTGCATTTTCTGGTACAGCTCCTTCGGGCCCATGGAGAGGCAGGGCTGCGAGAGAAGGGGTCCCTCGAATCCTATTTTGCAGAGAGAGAGAGAGAGATGAGAGAGTTCCCCTCTGGTCAAGCTACAGAGAGAACAAGGGAGATACCTCTTTTGAGTCCATCGAGAGATAGAGAGAGAGCGAGAGAGGTTTTATGTTGACGTAGCTCTCAATGTTGACGGAGCCCAATAATTTTGACGGAACTGACGGAGCGTGTAAATACAAAATCACATCACAAATCTTGATGAATCCAAGGGTATAAAACTCACAAGTAGAATTCCTCTATTACTGGTGCAAGCATTATAATCAATAACCGCGTTCAAGCACATCAGAAAATCTAACGGTTAAAACACATTATCATATGAATTCATATTCATATTCATATAAATGATTAAACATGGATGAAAATTAAGAAGTTCGTATTAATTCTTAATATTTATATTAAATGGTTTTAAAGTACTTGTAATTACCACAATATATTTATAAAAAATCACTATATATATTTTTTTTCTCACCATTTACAGTATTAGGCCCAACTAAGAGCCTTATTTTGATCCAAAAACTAAAATGACCAAAATTAGAAGAAAAAAAAAATGCAAGCCCACTTATTATGCCAAATTTCATCAATGGTTTTCGTCTCTCCTCTCTCTCTCCTCTCTCTCTCTCTCTGCTTCTTTACCCTCGCAAGTCGCATACTTCGCTCACAAAATCGGATTAAGCCAAAATGCACACAATTTTCTCCAAGTTTGCATCTACACCCCTCCGCCGCTTCTCCTCCGCTTCGACCGCCACCAACTCCGGCGATAAGCTTAGCCGTATATCCGACGAATTGCTTTCCTTGTCCCCATCTGAGCTCACCGATTTTTCGACCCTCCTCCGTCTCCGCCTCGGCGTCTCCATTCTGTCCAGTTCCTCTTCTGCTATCACCTCGGGTTCCGCCTCAGAATCGTCCCAAGAGACTGAACAAGTAAAAGAAAAAACCGCTTTTGATGTGAAAATCGACAAATTCGAGGCGGCTTCTAAGATTAAAGTGATTAAGGAGGTTAGAGGTTTTACCGATCTTGGGTTGAAAGAAGCTAAGGAATTGGTAGAGAAGGTTCCCGTTGTTGTGAAGAAAGGGGTTACCAAAGAAGAGGCTGAGGCAATAATGGCCAAACTCAAGGCTGCCGGAGCCACTGTGGTTTTGGAATGAATTGATTGATCTCTTGATCGAGGTACGCAATCAAAAAGATTTGATCTTTCATGCTTTTTTATCCTTTTTTTTAATTGATGTGTTGTTTTAGATTAATTTGGTGTTATAATCTTATTTTGAAAGAGTTGTTTTTTCAAATTTCTTATTAAGTTAAGGGGAAGAAAATTGATTGGATATTTTGATCCATTAGAGGTAGAATACATAATTTTGAGTTGGAATTTGCTTTTATTGTTTAGAAATAAATTGAATTACGAAGATTTTGTTTCAAATCAGATTGAACTTTGAACTTCTATTTGAACATAATTTCTCCAGACTTTTGGATGGACAAATCATGCAAGTGTTGGCTTGAATTTATTATGTTTTAATTTCTCTATTCAACAAGTTTGACAGGATTCAAAAATCAAAGAATATAAATTTCAACAAAATTCAGGATTGAATAAAAACAGTCGAGCCAAAAACTCAAGTGAGCATTACAAATTGATCTTCTATTTCCAGTCCGATCCATTAAAATGGTTGAAGTATCAATTGAGCTATGTATTGCAAAAATAAATCTGAAAAATAATTATTGATATATTATATTGATTCAGTTCATGACAAAATTTTATATGAAATCTATTAAGTCTAACTAATGTCTACTAAATAAGAAAATAAAAAATATTAATTTCTAGCCTAGGATTTATCTTCCATTTTTTAGATGAGTTGCGTTTTTATTTACAAATATTTACGATAGTTTGAAGGGTAAAATGGAATTGGATTGATGTATTAATTTATTAACATTAAAGATTTTAAATAGACGGTGAGAATTCTAAAAAGATAGTCACACTTTGTTGCTGGTAGGACTGAAGAGGAACTAGATTTCACACAAAGTTAGCTTAATATTTCTTGTTAAATTGAATCATTCATGCAAAATGTATTCTCGAGTCATGAAAATAGATCTCTCGTAACCAATGAAATATATCTCTTGTACATTTAGCATTTATAAAATGTGGCTGCAAAACTAAACCGCCACATTTTCAAATTGTATTTCGTAACATTTTTTAATTCGTTTTAATTATATGCATCACATTTACGTTATACATATACATGTTTAGTAAGTATATTTGGCTAGTAGGTATTGAGCAACTAGTGTAATAAGTAACATCAAAGTATTTTCATTTTGTTTGAATGATATTCGATAAGATGGGCGTGTCGGTGTGAGACATTATTATTAACCTCCTTTGAATTATAATGAGTATTATGAAAGGAACTTTTATATTAATTCATAATTGATGTTTTAAATGTCAAATACATTATTATTAACCTTCTCTGAATATTCAACAATTTAGCAAAATGGCCACAGGCAAAATACATCACCTAGAATTGTAATGAAATTATCACAAATCCAAAACTGCATTATCATAACTATCCTTCGTTTCCAACTGGGTTTGAATATCACCTTTGGCCTCGACAACTCGAAAAATCCTCGGATTCTCTGTATTTTTTTTTAATATAAGTCATAGTTAGCAAATTGGTGATTAATACATATAAAGTTTAGGCAATTATGAATAATCAAATTAAAAGAACTACTGTATGCTCTGTTTAGTAGCAACTCTACTAATTATGAAAATTTTAATTGCAAAACTTTCTTTCAATTTTAAGAAAATCTGATTGCAAGATATTAGCATTTCTTTTTGCTAGATTTCTAATTTCTCGACCTGCTACAGTTCAAAAGAATACTTTTTTTTTAATAGAAAAAAGAATACTTTTTATATTTGAAAATGTGATGGTTGTGAAATTAAACTTACTTTTAATACTTTCAACTTGATCGGGAGTAAGCGAGGCTATAAAACCAGATTTGACAGTGTCATAGTGATAGGTCGGTGCCTTCTTTGCTACTTCCATGCTGTATAAATAATAAAAAAATTAAAAATAAAAAAATTAATTTTACTATGGTGATCTTATCAATATTGCATATATTAAACTCATCAAATCATAATGAAAATTATGACAGTAAACAGAGAATATACTTACTTTCCGAGGACTTCAGCAAGAATATTACTATCAAATGTCTCTCGATTCACATCCTTAAGGTAATTAACATAAATGAAGTACTGGCATGGTCCGTTGGTCTTCGACACATTCGTCGCAGATACCAAAGTGGCGGAGGCAATCAAACAGTTTAGGAAGAAAGTGACGGAAAAAACTGATGCAGTTTTCATTTTTTTTTTACTTGTTCATGAACGTGTTCGATGAAATTTGTAAGTACAACGGGTGATTTTATATTTAAAAGATCGAACTTTTATGGTTGTGTTTAGAGGCATTAATTCTTTAGATATTAGGTTAGGAAACTTGCTAATTTAAGTGCCTTTTTGAGATATTGAGGGCACAAATAAAACAAATTCCAAGTATACTAGATTTGGCCACATTGAAGTTATTAAAGTTCTTGTAAAAACTATTAGCTTGCAATCTGAAGAGTACCAAAACCCAACTATTCGTTAGTTCTGGGCAATATTGTAATTGTACAATTAACTTAAATTTTATTTAATTTGAGTTGTATATTTGATTTAACTATTATTTTAATTTCAGTTGTATATTTGATTTAACTATTAATTTTAATACAAAACCTATTTCTGCAAAAATCTCCAGATTCAATTTACAAAATACTCTTTTACATTACGGGAAAGAAGTTCCGTTGGTCGTCCAAATATCCGCGGATGCTAGAACAAGTAAAACTGTAAAAGTATCCACTTATTATATGGGTTGAATATAGCTATTACCCGATTAAAATGGGTAAAAATACCGTAACTCTCATACGACCCGTACCCGTTGATATTCTGAAATTCATGAGCACTTGTGTAAACTATAATGTTAATATTACACATAAAAGTTAAAACACAGTATCATCGAAATAACACAATTACAATCAATGGTCGACAAACTTGTTTCCTCTAATTAGGATCTGACAAAGAGAACTCAAATGTGTTAAAACTAGACAACGCTGCGAGCAATTTTTTTGAACCATATCATGACAAACACTTTTACTCAACTAACACCAAAATACCTAAACGTGTTAATATTACTAATAGATTCATAATTTTCCGCATACACCACAACGGGCGATACACAAATCTAAACCCAAAGATCTTTCATGATGCTACATTCCTACATAGCAACTGATTTTTGCCAAAATATAAACCAAAACATCTAATAAACCTACAACCTTCCTTAATTTACATACCAAAATTAACAAAAAAAAATCTAAAAAAAAAAAAAAAAAAAAAAAAACTTAATACTATCACATAATACCATTCGAACCACCAACTCCACCTCCAACACTACCAAAAGAATTACTAGGATTAGAATTATCATATCCATTTAAGTTCACAAACGACCTCACACAATCGATCTTACGTTGATGGTTGTACAAGACAAAGGCAGCGCCACGATTCTTATTTTCAAGAAAGTATTGATGTACGTCAAACAACACATTTTCGGTGAATTCCCCTTGAAGCGGTTCAAGTTGAGCCCATAACTCTTTTGCATACCGAATGGTTTTATCGCAACACATATTTTCCATAGCACTCGCCAACCTTCTTACTTGTCTACATAATTTCTCATCGTCTTCAGTCTCTTCTACAATCATGTTAAAGAAATTAATTTGATATACGAAGGCTCGATATATATCAACTCCTTAATGGTTGTACCTGATAGGGATCGATCAATTGTCATTTCGCTTTGTCGTCGTCTACGACGTGCTAACAAAATAGCAATGAGTGTTGCAGCAAAGCAAACAATTTTTTGTTCTTCTTCATCACTTTGTTCGCCGTCGCTACGACTTTCATCGTCTACGCTACCATTTGAATTCATTTCTAATTGCCTAGCAACACTAACACGCAGAATGTATATCTAATTAAACATCAAATTAGACAATGAGTATGCAAAAGTTTGTTCAGGTAGTTTTATACACATCAAATTAGAAGCACACAAATTGGAGAAATCAAATTACAAGTACTCGTCTGCAGTTTCGGACAAATTATTCACTAATTTGTCCAATCAACCAACCATTACTTAACCTAACTGAATTAATCAACCCCCAATCAAGGGTTTCTATAAATACACATAATATAGGAGAGAAGTATTTGAACAAAGAAGTAATCTGTAATAGGGGCAAGAACAGAAATAAAATCGCACTTGGATTAAGATGCTTTGCCCAAGACAGGATAAACATTCCGTAGAGGTGAGAGATCCGTACCTGGTATCAGGAATCAGGAGAGAGAGAGAGAGAGAGTTCCCTCTCTTTTCTCTTGATATATTTGAGAGAGAGGGCAGACTGCAGAGAGAGGTGGCAGGAATTGTTCAGGGGATATTTTTTGACCTATGAAAGAGGGAATTGATTTCCAGGATTTTTTTCCTTGCATTTTGAGCCATCAAATAACAGAATTGGATTCCAGAAATTACAGTTCTTAACAGTTTTCTTCTTTTTGGTTGAGATGATCATGCACTATTATGTATTCGCGTGAATTATTTAGAAAAAATTTCATATAAAAATTATTAGTATGTTTTTCCTTGCATTAGTATGTTTTTAGTTCTCTATTTACCAAAAGATAAAATTTCATATAAAAATTATTATATTGTGTATTACGGGCATTTGGCGTATCTTTGATTTGGTGTATTCCTATATCCTTATTTATAGTCTAATTTAACATTAAGAAAATAAGAAAGTGTGATTGGTTGAGGCAATTCATGAGAGGCCGTATTAACTATTAAGTGATTTTACTATTTTCTACATTGGCGATGATGATGAGAAATTTGTTTTCGCACAAAGACTGTTATTTATTACTATTTCATAGATGAATCTTTCATTCAAAAATATTCCCAAATCATAGAAAAAAAACTAATTTTATTAAACCAAACATTCAAATTGTTATCTTCTTCATATTTTTTACAGATTTCTATGTGAAATTAGCAGTTAGTTACTTTATATTGTAACACTAATTAATTCTGTTAATCTTAGGATATCATGCAAAAATACTTGTGCTTCTCTAAGAACTTAAACATCAAATAGACCAATAGCTAGTCATTTATTTATGAAAAGAAACAATCAGTAGATCGGCATCCTCTTCAATCTCACATGTAATTGGTTTTCTCTATTATCTCAAAAGCATATTTAGTACCGATACAATCATTTTAAAATATAAAACAAAAATTAATACATATTGACACGAGATTATAAATGGCAAGGTGGAAATTCAAAAGAAGTAGTCGCAACTTTCTTCCTGATAAAGACGAAGAGAGAATTGTTCGCTAATATACATGAACCGTTCATGCAAATAGTATTCTCAAATCATGGAAAAATGCATTATGGACATCATAACTAAATTCACGACTAATTTGTTGGTTTTCGAAAACAAAATATCTCAACAGCACCAACAAGTAACTTATCAGCATAATATTTTATGTACCAATATACCATTTTATTTACAAAAAAGTCAAACACAAAAATAAATTTCTCATCGTCTTCAGTCTCTTCTACAATATTGTTAAAGAAATTAATTTGGTGTACGAAGGCCCGATATATCTCAACTGCTTAACGGTCGTACCTGATGGGGATCGATCAATTGTCATTTCCCTTTGCCGTCGTCTACGGCGTGCTAACAAAATAGCAATGAGTGTTGCGGAAAAGCAAACAATTTTTTGTTCTTCTTCATCACTTTGTTCGCCGTCGCTACGACTTTCATCGTCTACGCTACCATTTGAATTCATTTCTAATAGCCTAGCAACACTAACACGCAGAATATATATCTAATTAAACATCAAATTAGACAATGAGTGTGCAAAAAATTGTTCAGGTAGTTTTATACACATCAAATTAGAAGCGAACAAATTGGAGAAATCAAATTACAAGTACTCGTTTGCAGTTTCGTACAAATTATTCACTGACGAGTAATTCTAACCAGATATGTGAAAGCATTAACTGATCTAATCGATCCATGGATTGCTTACTAGGGTTTTGGCCAATCAACCAACCATTAATTAACCTAACTGAATTAATCAACCCCTAATCAAGGGTTTCTATAAATATACATAATATAGAAGATAAGTACTTGAACAAAGAAGTAACCTGTATTAGGGGCATGAAAAGGAATAAAATCGCACTTGGATTAAGATGCCTTACCCAACACAGGATAAATATCGGAGAGATCCATGCTTGGTATAAGGATTCAGGAGAGAGAGAGAGAGAGAGAGAGTTCCCTCTTTTCTATGAAAAGGCAGAGGGAGAGGTGGCAGGAATTGTTCTTGGGATATTTTTCGACCTAAAGACGGAATTGATTTCCAGGATTTTTTGTTCCTTGCAAATTTTAGGCCATCAAAGAACAGAATTGGATTCCAGGAAATACAGTTCTTACGGTTTTCTTCCTTCTTTTTGGTTGAGATGATCATGCAGTATTGTATAATGTATTCTCGTGAATTATTTTCTCTCAGTATGTTTTTATTTCTCTATATACAAAATGAAATTTTCATATAAAATTCAGTATGTTTTTATTTCTCTATATACAAAAAGAAAATTCCATATAAAATTTCATATATTGTGTATTAGGGGCAATTGGCGTATCTTTGTATCTTTGATTTGGTGTATTCCTATATCCTTATTTATAGTCTAATTTAACATTAAGAAAATAAGAAAGTGTGATTGGTTGAGGCAATTCACGAGAGGCCTAACATTAAGAAAATAAGTTGTTTTACTAAAAAAAAAATTCTGTGTTGGTGGTGATGATGAGAAATTGGTTTTCACAAAATATTGTTATTTATTACTATTTAATATATGAAATTTCCATACAAAAATATTCCCAAATCATAAATAGGACAAATTTTATTGAACCAAATATGTAAATTGTTAATCTTCTTCATATTTTTTACATATTTCCATGTGAAATTAACAGTTTGTTCCTTTATATTCTAATGCTAATTTAATCTCTACGAGAAGAACTTAAGTATCACATGGACGATACATGGACAAACCAATCGCCAAACCCGAATCTACTTTATTTATGAGAAGAAATCACATATCTTCGGGATAGTTCAAAAGCCAGTCTCACATGTAATTGGTTTTCTCCATTATCTCAAAAGCATATTTTGTACCGATACAATCATTTTAAAAGATAAAAATAAAGATTATAAATGGCAAGGTGGAAATTTTAAAAATATAGTCACAACTTTCTTCCTGCAAAGACAAAGAGGGACTTGTTTTCAAACAAAGATAACCAATATCGCTAATATATATGAACCGTTCATGCAAATAGTCTTCTCAAATCATGTAAAAATGCATTATGTCAAAAACAAATCATGCAAATTTGTACCCATCATAGTAACTGAATGATCCTTCACTAAATTCACGCACGACTAATTTGTTGGTTTTCGAAAACAAAATATCTCAACAGCACCAACAAGTAATTTATCAGCATAATATTTTATGTACCAATATACCATTTTATTTACAAAAAAGTCGAACACAAAAATAAATGGTACCTCGTGTATTTCTCGTATGCATCGCATCCCCAATCCCCCAAGAAAAAAATTCAAAACCTATTTCCTGCAAAAAAATCTCACAGATTTCGCATCAATTATGTTTCTTGTTCAATCCACCCACCAAACGTCTCATCTGAAATCGCCAGAACAAAAAGTACGTAAACCCGAACCCCAACAAAATCAATCCCCACAACATATCTCCGTCCTTTTCTATCGGCCAGACAACCTCTTCAATCCTATACTCTCCTTCCTCGCTCGCCACCAAAACAAACGCAAATTTTCCATCACGCACGGTAACACCGACGGATTTCTCTCCTGATTTTAATTCGTACTTATCGTGAATCGCGGCCTGCGCCCAACTATCGTCCGATTTTAACAGCAAGAGAGATTTGTTCGTCGAGACGATCGATGTGAGGTCTCGACGCAGAGCTATTGCATTTCCACTGGGCGCAAGCTGTTGGGTGCTTTTCGTGGAGAGGACCTCCTTTATAGCGCCGTCATCCGAATCTACCTTGAAGACTTTTGCGGTTGAAGTCTGCAGAACGAGGAGATATCCTCGACTGACATGAACGAGACCTCCGAGACCTTCGTCTCCGTACCTTTTGAATTCGGTAAGTACCTTCACGTCGTCGCCGTTCGATCCGACTTTCCATATAACAGCTCTCTGAGCCGCACTAACGAAAATATCTCCGGTTTCCAAATCGACGGCCAAACCGCTCGGTTCGATCTCCGTTTGGGGCAACGGCACAAAAAAGAGTCTCCTGTAAATCGATTTCAAATCATAAGCTGCGACGGAAGCAGGATTGGAGAAGGCGACCACGAGGCGGCGGCGAATAGAATCGACGGCGACGGCTGCGACGGATGAGGCGGATCCGGCGGCGGATGACTCAGTTATGATATTCTCCACCACGCCGGCGTCGGAAACGGAGTAGATCTCGGGACTCACGGCGGAACCGACGACGTGGTGGGTGAAGATCGGGTCCCAAACAAGACAGGAGAGACGGCTAGAACGAGTGCGGAAGTCGATGACGTGGTGGTCGGAGAGTACGAGGGTTGGGATCTGGCCAACGAGGACGAGGAGAGAGAAGATGAGAGAGAACGACATTGCTGGAATGATTGCAGTCTGCCCTGCGTTTTTTCTGGGATTGTGAGTTAAAAATATAATCTAAATCTAATTAAATATAACATTATATATAAGTTTAAATATATTTACTTTATATATTTATATATACATCTTTTAATAAAAAAATGTGTACCGATTTGATGAATTTTTTTTTTTTTTCGTCAATCAGATCAGCAATCTCTGAGTTATGTGATTGTTCTCGAAGGTATTTCGAAATAAAGAGAAAATCAGGGTGATCATTAATCTAACTGTTTTTAATTTTTGGATTTTCACGACACATATGTGTTTCTAATGTTTTATTTTCTAACAAGTATTTTGGAATTTTATGCATTTATACACTATTTGATGTTTTTATTTAAACGAACCCGATTGAAATATAATTTATAAAAAGACTTATTTTTTATTTTCTCAGAGCCCCAAATAACATTCAGTCGCTCCTCATCATAACAAAGTTTATCGAATAAACATGTTTCTGCACAAAATGTTTTTGCTCGCAATTTATTTCTATTTTATTGGTTGAAAATGTATCGCACACGATGCTTTGATATTTAATAACGTCACAGATACGGTAAAATACGGTACATGGGTAACAAATTTACTATTTCACAAACATCATCCAATATTGAGAACGGTGGAGAAAAAGGGCAATTCTGTGGTAGGATTTTTTTTTCAATTCTTATATAAATTAACAAAAGTATTTTGGTAATTTTTTCAATTTTTTAGCTTAAATAATAATTAATGCAATACTTGAAAAAAAAACTAATTTAATCGTCACATTTTCAAAATAATTACTAATTCCCAAAATACCTTTTCGAAAAGGTTCTACTATAGAATCACCCGGAGAAAAATATCATAAAAGGAAACTTTTATTAATCAATATTCATATTCGCATTTAGTGTTTAATCGATACATTATTATTTCCCCCTTCAAATATCCAACAAATTTAGCAAAACGGCCACAGACAAAATACATCGCCGAGAATTAAAATGAAGCTATCACAAACCCAAATAACTGCATTGTTATCACTTCCCCAGTTTATCAACTGGGTGCGAATTCCGCCTTTGGTTTCCACGACTTCAGAAATTCTCGGATTCTCTGTCGAATAAATGTAAGGTTATAACTTGGTCATAAATTTTACAGATATGCGGGAGTAAAACTAATCTTACTTTTAATACTTTCGGCTTGGCTGGGAGTTAGGCGGGCTGCGAAACCGGCCATGACGGTGTGGTAGTGATACATCAACGCCTTTTTCGCTGCTTCCGTGCTGTCAAAGTTTGAAAATGAAATTAGTTTAATAAAATCAGAGTGAATTAGGTAGATAATATATACGGAGTCCGGACCTTCCAAGGACTTCGGCGAGAACATCATTATCAAATGTCTCTCGATTCACGCCATTCGGGTAATCAACATAAACAAAATACTGGCGTGGTTCCTCGGGCTTCTCGAGATGAGTTGTGGAGACCGAGGAGGTCGAGGCGATTAAAGAGCCGAGAAAAAGAGCAATCAAGCAAATTGGTGAAGTCTTCATTATTCTGAATTGATTTGTGGCCGTGTAGTGTGATTATTTTTTTTGTTATTTGTTTTTGTTTTATGATATTTCAAGAGCTAAAGGGGAGATTTTATAGTGAAGTTTGATAGAAGTTTCTTTAAGGTTTCTTTTGAAATAAAACGTTTGAATGTAGATTTTATGTGTAGTTTTATTAAATTGAAATTTTGGTTATGTACTTTCATTAATGGTGTTAAATAATAAACATAAATTATTTATGAAATTTAGATTTTTATGTGTAGTTATTAGATTGAAATTTAAGTTATGTACTTCCATTGGCGTTAAAAATAAACATAAACTATTAATTGAAGAAACAAAAACACATAATTTGCAATGTTGGAAACAAATCAGAATTAGTACCCGTTAATCCCAACTAATCCGTAATACAAAAGCATGTCACGTTGAGAAAGTCTATTTATGAGACGAAGGATTAGATGAATATGAATTATTGAATTTATTACTATCTACTTTAATACAATATATTTATTTTGAAATTTCACTATCATATATTTTATTTAATAACATATATAATTCTTGATTATTAATTTATATTTTCTTCAACATCAGAATTATATATTTTTGAATATTTTTTAAGTAACACCGTCATACGTAAAAAATGCCCCGTGACGATTCACCATACCTCAACGATATATTTGAGGAGGTGCCGCTTAAATGCCAACTTTAATACATAAAAATATACGATAAATATATAAAAATATTATGTCAAATAATTATGTAAATTATACTCATTAAATATGGTTAATGGACACAAAAGAAATAAAAGAGAAAAATGTAATTTAAATATGACAAATCATAATTATCATAATAACATGTAAATGTCAAAATAAAAACAAAATCAAGTAAATACATTTCATGGATTTCTAGAATTATAGTTTGCAAAATATTTGTTGTGTGTTATATACAATTATATGTTACGTAGACGGTTCAAATCCGGTTCGCATAGTAGTCATGCATGTATCTTTATTATTTTCGGGTACATATCAATTTATCGTATCTTTTCGTTTTGTCCGAAGATTCTCCGGATCATATTTAACGCGAAATTTCTTGAACAATGTTGTTACCGTTGTTGGGTAATGTGAGTATCTGCATGAAATATGAATACATAACTATCCAAATACAAATACAGGTCGGATATTAAACGGATACGGTTCGGATATTGCCAAATACAGATACGGATACAATTTTTTTCCGAATATTAAAACATATATTATGATATCATAACATAACAAAATATGACACATAAAAAGATATAACGTCTAGATCCGGATCTGAATCCGAATACGAGATCCGAAAAAATATCCGAGTCCCGATACCGGATATTTTTCGGATCCGGATGCTCGGGTACAATTCTGGTCGGTCCGGATAATATCCGAACCATTTACATCCCTACTCATACATGAACTCTTTATTTTTCTATTTATTCACATTTAATCATGTTACTTAATGTGATATGATAAATTATTAAATAAAACCGGTCCAACATAAATCTTACAAATAATATTATTTTTCATCATTTACACGTCATTAATGTAAAGCCGATATATATTTTTTTTAAATAAAAGAAAATTGTAAAATAGTGAATGCATAATCATCTACAGAGACACTATGATCATAAAGGATTGATAGTCATCTAATAGTTCGGGTTGTTTACATATTATATTTTGACATTTGAAATGGTTATATTTGTGAAAAGATAAAAGGGAATTCCCCAAAATCCTCTGATTTGTGTGGAAATTATGTAAAACACCTTTACTTTAAGATACTTTCAAAATTTTATTTGGAATTGAGTTGTTTCTTACCTTCCTATAATGTTAAAACTTAATATTTCCCAACCAATGATATTTTTTATTATCAAAATATCTCTCATTTAATTGTTTCTAAATATATTTTATTCAATAACAAATATAATTAAAATACTTTTATACATGAGCATTTGTCTCATTATTTTGACGATAGTTTATGATATATTTCGCAATGAATTGATATTTTGTATGATATTATATTATATAAAAGATTACGCGATTGTATTTATATTATTATTTTATTCGCACAAAGTATTTTGTAACTAAATTATAATTTTATTTTACGTGAAGTACAAATTTAAATTATTGTTTTATGATTATATTTATATTATTGTATCTATTTATTTATATTAAATGTAAAATATAATTTTTTTTATTTGTTATAATTTGGTGTATACAAAAATGAAATAAAATGTGTTAGTATTTTAATACAAATAAATATAATTGGATGAAAAATGACAAGTTTAATTCATAGGAGGATACAAAAAAAAATAGGGGGTTTTCGACGAAAGTTGGCGTTAATTTCTTATGAGAAATAATAATTTTTTTTATCACTTTCACAACTCTATATATGACGCACACTAATACAAGCAAAATGATAAAATCATGTTTCCTACAAAGAAATTAAAAATACCAATCTTACAAAAAAAAACTAGGTAGTCTTAGTAGGGTAGAATAATGTAGGGGATAGGGGTAGGGTAGGGGGCCTACGGGCGATATATATCAAAAAAAATTATTCCAAGTTTGAGTTTTACAAGCAAAATCTATCTAAACCCCTGGTCTCATTTCTTGAGAAGACTCTAGAAGAGAGAGAGTATGTTTGGGATAGTGACTCGGACATGAACGATTTTGATGGTTGCATGAAATTAATTTTTTCAATCATCAAAAATATTCATGTCCAAATAAAAAATAATGAAATAGTGATTGAGACAGGAACAAATTTTATTGTTGCTGGAATTAATTTTCTGCGACTATAAAAAATCTTTCTGTCCGAATCACTACCCGCATGTTTGGCGTCCTTCCCATTTTTCACATGTTTATCCTGCTTACTAACGGATCGGATCTTATTGTATTTATAGAAAGATCGAGATAATTCTTCTCAGCTAAAAATATCATTCTTGGTATTCAATAGCACCATATTGACCATGGAATATCGTCCAAAATAAATACACGGCATCAAAAAAACACGAACCTTCGCGAACTATGTATCTTCTATTCTCCCACCGCCTTATCTTGCCACATTTGCAAATTCCCCCCCTAAATATTTTATTATAACTCGTATTCGTATATTAAATATATATCAACATCACCTGTTATAATTTGAGAAAAAGTTTGTAATTACAAGATCATATAAGGGCTACTAACAAATTGTACCCCTCAGATATATACACACACGACACCACACGCATCATTCCAAATATTGCTCATTCGATTCGAGCTTACTAAATTTCGCAAAAACAAATCAATGGCGGTGGCGCAAGATCTTGATGTCAACGGACGGTCCGGATCGTCTTACTATTCCATTCTCGGTGTTTCGTCCCGTGCTTCTAATGCCGAAATCCGTGCTGCGTATCGCAAGCTTGCTCTGGTTCGTTCTTTCTCTCTTTGTTTAATTACGTATAATGGGTTAATTATGTTTTGGGATTTAGTTTTTGTGAATAGAATTGTGTAACGATGCATTGTGCGTAGTGTGTAATGATTTGATTTGTGTTTGATTTTGTGAATTTGATGTAGAAATGGCATCCTGATCGAAGGGGGAGAGAACCGTGGCTTCTTGAGGAAGCTAAGAGACGGTTCCAGCTAATTCAAGAAGCTTATCAAGGTATTCAATTTTTAGAAATCAAATTTGGTATCATGACAATGTGAATTTATGCACAAATATGTTTGAAGAATGTAGAAAACAGAGAACTTTTTAATTGTGCATCTGTGGAATTAGAAAATATCATATATGTCCCCCATAAAACATAGAAAATATCGCATATATCCCGACGAAACATAAAAATAAATTAATATAGTATGTGTTTTCTATGTTTTGTTCAGAAATGCCCTCATACTACTCTTATTCCATCGTCTAATATTTATATATAATTAAATGAAAAAGGGTATTTAATGATAATTGATAAGGAAATGTTGATTATAAAGGAAAAATTGTAATGAATTTCGTGCAGTGTTATCAGACGAGAAAAGGAGAGCGTTGTACGATGCTGGGCTTTATAATCCCTTCGAAGACGACAAAGAGGATGTTGAGGTGGGAAGATTTATGTGCATTATAATAATTCTTTAACAGGAAAAATAAATATTGCGAAATTAATATCGTTCTTTCGAATCTTGATTTTGCAGGGATTGCATGATTTCATTCAAGAAATGATGTCCCTCGTGGATACTCTGAAAAGAGAGGTAATTTATTTTCTGAATATATGGTTGGGTTGTTTTTCCAATAAAATTTATCGCATTAAATAATATATTAATTCATTATTAATTTTTATGTTCTGAATAAAATTATGCATTTGTGTGTTCAACAATCAGCAAAATAATAAATATCAAAATGTTGTATTATCAATTAATAGATTTAACTGTCACGATGCATTTTGATTTTCAACTAAAAGAACGATTTGATTTGTCGTGTCCTTTTAGGAGCCGGTTTATAGCATGCAACAGCTGCAACAAATGTTTAGTGAAATGGTACAGAGTTTTGCGTCGCCGCATCAGTCATCTTACTGGTACGATAGCGGTACCGGTACGTCCAGAAAAGCAAAGAGAACTCGTACTGAAATGGATGCTCCTCGAGGGCAAGTCTTGAGATCTCACTAATGTTGATGGTAGGACATGTTTCTTGTACATATTTTTTTGATTTTCTATTTTGAAAATAGAAATGTAAAAGGACATGAGAATATTTTTTATGAGAAAACAGAAATGATATGTTGGCTGAAATAATTGGCTGTTAGCGAACATACGTTATGCATGTCATTGATAATTGTGGCTCGTAGCGGACATACATAATGTATGTTACTTCAATCGTCAATATATATATATATATATATATATATATGTATGGTATGTATGGTGATAATTTCAAACCTATTTATGTATCCAAAATTAATCAAAAGGATTTCTTACAAAATTAGTCAAAACTTTTTCGGTTGCGCTAGATATGTTTTTATTCAAAATCTCATAATTATATAATAAGGTATTAGAGAAAATCAAATCTTTTTCGAATTCATATATAATCAACGCGAGGGGACGAATAGCACAATGTCTTACTTTCTACTTAGTCTTGCAAGTAAAAATGCGTAGGAGTTATGTAATGTAAATATTGTAGCTTTGTTTTGAGGTTATATCAAAATAGATTGGACCAAGTGCATATCGCGTTTGCCTCTCTCTTCAAAAAAAATGCCTCTCTCTTCAAAAAAAAAAAACAACAACGCATATGTCGACCATTTCAACCGGATCTTGTTTATAATCTTTTTTGTAGGATTAACATTAGTATGGTTGCGGCAATATTAAGTTGATCAAATAAATAAGTTCATGTTAATTTTCGTGCGTGGGATGTTCTATCTTACACCATTTTGTTAAAAGGATAATTTAGGTATTAAAATTTTAAGCATGTACATTTTATTTAAGCTATCCATTACTCTTAATTTATAATTTTCTCCATTACCAACATTTTCATGTGTGCAATTAAATATGATCTGCTTGATAATTAATCATGTTTATTTTAAAAAGTAAATATATTACATTCATAGCAATTAAGTGGTCATAAAATATTTTCTTATATTTGAAGTATATATATATATATATATATATATATATATATATATATATATATATATATATATATATTTAACATCAATGAAGTTAAAAACAATTTTGATCAACTTAATATGATAAATTTCTGAGTTATTTCCCCCCAATTATGCCTCTTGAAGTTATATTATGATTAGCTTTCAAAAACATAAATCACTAATAAGCTCAATCTAAAAGACTCCACAATTGATTCTTGATTGTGGGTAAATAAAAACCCAATTAACTTTTAATTCTAAACAATTGATTCTTCATTGTGGGCTAGGTTTAATTAAAAGCACTTTCAATTTTTATTTACAAAATAACTATTATACCATGATGATTGTTATTTATTACAATTATCAATTTGTATTATCATCTTTCCTAAATTATGCAAAAAAAATCACATATAGAAACTTACCATATTTTTAATTTTTCTTAACACGAAAAATCCAAATTTAGAGTGCGTTTAAAAAATCACATATCGAAGCTTTTATTCCTAAACATATTTTATGCGTCAATCGAGTGCGTTTAATTGGATTGATTAGACGCACTTAATTGAATCAGTTCATTTAATTATTGTTTTAGGTGCGATGGCATCAAGACTATTTTTCACAAGTCGGGGAGGCAGAACATAATTTCCCTTAATATAATTTCTCAACTTTAAATATAAGAAAATTTTTATTCTTTTCAAAATATGTCCAGCAATAAGGAATCTCTTTTTTTCTTATTCACTAATATTAATTTTGATAAGTTGGTGAATATTCTTTATGCAAAAGATACAAAACAATACACAACACAACATTTTTTTAGAATAAAAGAACTCAAAATGGTGAAGCGTGGTTTATCCACAAGAAATCAATTTGGTAAGCTTTTAATCCTAAATCTCAACTTAGACCATTAGATCATGATATAAAAGAGGAAAAAGAATTCACATAAAATTTCTTATATAACCGTTGGATTAGAATCAAACGGCCAATATAAGATCGAAATTTGCTTCTCACACACCAAATTTACTTTCTATAGTTTGGTGCACCATTCAAGAAAATAAAACAAAAAACATTCTATATAAATCCCCACACAAATATAACATAGACTGAACAAAAAGTTCACAAAAACATGAAGCCTCTTAACTTAGCTCTTCTCCTCACAGCCTCCATAATGCTAACCTCGGCAGCCAAACCCGACGCATCAAGATCCGTGCACAAGCCGGAAACGTTTCCCGTACAAACCAACATGCCGAAAACTACTCAGATCCGGCCAAACCATAAAAAACTCGACACATCAATATCCGTGCAAAAATCCGAGTGCACTTGCCTTTTATGTTTTTGGTGCGAACCAAATGACCCGCCACGCGATTTGCCCCACGATCCACCTCCGCACAATTTGCCCCATTACCCACCTCCACATTACCCGCCACACGAAGTGCCACATGACCCGTCGACGCCAAAATTGCCGTGTTTTTTCGAGCCACCTCCGAGACGCGAGGAGCCTATAATCTCGTATTTTGGACCGCCACCACCTCATTTGCATGTGTATCAGTCTAATCCTCTCGTGGTTTCGTCTGGCAATGGTTCTCATAAGCGAAAGAATTACGGTGTCATTTCGGCCTTTGCGTTGATTTATTACTTATTGGGCGGAATTATATGAGAAACATATGTTTTATATTTGTAATATTTTACTGAAATTATGCGGAAATTTGGAAAATGAAATTGACAGGTAAGGTCATGATCAGGAAAATATTCTATTTGGGTTATGAAATTGAACCTAAGGCAAAGGGTCTCAGAATAATTTGTAATGTTTCGTAATATATTATTTCTATAATATATGGTCCTTCAATTTAAATATGTGTTGTTGTAATAATAACATAAAATTACATGAAAAACAAATATAAAGTTTATTTTATGTTATACAAATACGGATACGGTGATACGGTAATTTTCAAAAAGTATAAGATACGATACGATACGTTATATATATGTATTACTTAATATTTTTTTAATATAATTAATATATATTTAAATAAATTATTAAGAAAAATCAAGATGTATTATTTATTCGAATATCTTACGAATAAAAAAAATAACAACCGTATCATAAACGTATCGTGTCGTATCGGTTCAAATTTTTATATTAAAATAGTCAAATACGTCACGTGACGTATTTGATACGTATCGGTGCCACATCCGTATCCGATACGTATCCGATACGGATACGGATACGATTCATTTTTTGAAATATCTGCGCAACATATGTTTTACTGTATCAAAATTGTTTATAATAATCTGATTGTAATTCACTCTTTTGAAAGGGCTAAATCTGTAAATTAACACTTCCCGCCATGTCGTTTGCCTATTTCTATTTCTGGGCAACCATACAATCAATCAGATCTTTGGCCAAAAATCAGGAAATCCCCTCAGATCTCTCTCTCTCTCTCTCTCTCTCTCTCTCTCTCTCTCTCTAAAAGCCTATTCAAGATCCGAGAACTTTTCGATCTGTAGATTGGGGTAAAATGGGATCGAGGATTGGAGAGGGAAGCCGAGATGGTTCGTGTTCTTATCATCTTCTAGAAGAGAGAGTCGATGAAGACGATTCAAAATTGAAGCTGCTCGGATACAAGCCTCAGCTCAGCCGATCTCTCTCGTACGTCAATTTCAATCTCCCCATTTTTCTTCCTTTAGACGTTTCTTTGATTTCCCAGTATTTTCTTTCTTTTGGATACTTTATTTGATAAGTGAAAGTCCAAAATCCATATAATAAAGTAAATTGCATGATTTTAAATCCAAAATCCAAATGTTGACTTTGAAATCAACACAGAGTAAGTTTAGTTATTAAATGTATGGTTTTAAATCACTTAATTGAGAGGGGAATTAATGTATCATAAATTTAGCAAAAAATAAAAAAAGATCTTGCAAAAACAATTAATTATCACCTCTGTAAAACTGATCTCTAACTAGTTCTTTTCTTCTTCTAAAAATCTGTCAATAAATAAATATAATTTGGTATTCGGAGTGGTCTTCACAATCTAACTCTATCTATAAAAAGATTATTGAAAAAAATGGGTTGTTATTCAACTTGTGCAACTGTGCAACTGGTAGTGTTACGGGCCCTCATAAAAATATGACAAGTAGACAAATAGGTATAATAAATATATATATATATATATATATATATATATAATATATATATATATATATATATATATATATATACAAATAATAATGCATGTTATCATTCAAATAATCAGTATAATTTACATCCAAGATATTAATAAATGTATAATGTATATATAAAAATATAATAATAATCACATGTAAAAATATAATGAATAAATAATGATGTGTAAAATTGATGGTCACCATTTTGGAGGCAATTAACTAGAAATGGATAATTTATTTCGAGAACTTATATGTTGTAATCTAGCCTCTAGGTGTAGTTAATGGAGTTCCTTAGTTTAATTTAGGAAATGTTTATTTCGTGCACGCATAAGATATTGTTTTGTTTGATCACACGGAAAAGAAAAAAAAGTCGCCACTTTCTACACACTACTTTCCAAATTGTTTTGTTTACAAGGCCATTTATCCTGCTCCGAAATGTCGGTTAATATTTTTAGTTAACATGATAATTAACGATTTATATATAGATAGCATAAACATAATATATAATTAAAGTCCCTACAAATTAACAATTAATAGTAAATACTTAAAAATTATTAATTACATATTATTCATTAATTATCGTGTTAATGTTAATTAAAGATGTTAATTGAAGTTCGGAAAAAATGAATGAGAACTCTGGTGGCAAAGTAAAATTGATTGTGTATACTATATTGTTTTAGTTAAGATAGTTGACTCATTATCACTCAGATCTAGTAGTGGGGACTAAAAATGTTTAAACTAGTTATTAATTAATATTTTTTGAAGGTTCACATTGCTATTGAAGTAACAGATAATCAAGTGATAAATAATTTATCCTATGTATAAACATAATTATTAATCAAAAGCTTTATTTTTGTTCTATTTTGAGCAATTTTGTATATCACAATCATTTCAAGTTCCAACCATTGGATTATAACAAAAATGGAATCATTATTTAATCATTGATTTTCTCATGACTATATATTTTTGTTGGCTTTTATGTATTTAATAGTTTACTTCCAATTTTGATGCCACGTCATCTTACATTATTGTGGTATGTCATCATTTATTGAGTTCATATTGAACCAATTATGCTTAATTGTTTATCGTGTCATACTAAGTTACATAATTAAATATGAACACAAAATGAAAGATGAAAAATTTAAATATCCAATAATAATAAATTAATATATAATCTTAAAAAAACATATATCAAATATAGTATTTTAAAAACTATAATTTTTAAACTCATCAAACATATTTGTTTGAATTTTCTTTTTAATTTTAAGTTTCATATTATTATATTTTCATCATAAATTTTTCGTTAACTTAAAATGATAAAGAAAATTATGTAAGAAAATGCAATGCAAATATATGCATTTTTATATAAAGTCTTTTAAATATTACTGTTTCTATTTTTTAAATTCTATTTTAAAAAAATATTACATACAAAGTAGCTTATAGTCGTGTTGTTTTCTCAAAAACTTGAATATACATTTTCAAAAATTAATTAAGTCAAAGATAAGACTTCCTACAACAAATAATTTTTCAAACTTAAGAAAAGTATTAATTTCTTCGAATCTTGAATGTGTTCTTCAAATCTTCATCATCAATGAACACAGATCTACAAATCCTGAGCTCCATAGATTTTAATTTTGTAAGTCTTCAAATCTTGTGATCTTCTGTGGCACAAATCTCATCTGAATATCTACGATGTGAAACATGTCCAAAAAACACATTGAAACAAATTCGTTAGTAGATCGATTTGGTTTTGAAATCATCAAACATAATTCGTAGCAACAGAGAGATCTCTAATTGCTAAAAAAATCCACTACTGGATCATACACTTCGAAGAATAACTCTTAAAAAAATAAATCACTTCGGCGACAATTCTAAATATTTAATGTGATATCATGTATAACTTGAAGTGTCATTTTGTTATATTATATAATCAATGGTACAATTTTTATGTACGTGTGCGCATTATATGTTTCATTATTTCTATTTCTATGTTTGATATTGTCCAATCCAAACCAATGTTTTATGTTGTGATATAGTGGTCCGTGACGTTTTGACTGCAAAATACATGTGATTTCTGCAATTTTGCGTTATAACGATGTTATAATGCCGCCAATTAACTAATGGCGGAATTGTGTTTTATTTGTCATTTTCGCCTTTGTTGTTATTTAATTGACTGGTCCGGACTATTGTGAATATTAATGATATAATATTGTTCATATATTTTTTCATAAAATTATATTATTTATTCCTCACATATTATTATATACCGGCACTAATATTTGGTAAAAAGTACAATTTATTTGCGAGCACGACATAAGATTAAATTCGTATATGATCATATTTAAATGAATTATTAAAATATGAAAACATCAATACATTGTGATGTTATTGTTAATATTGTTGTAACAAGTAATTTCGTATTAAAATGAAAAACATAATTATCACACTTGCGGCTTGTACGTAGTTCAAATATTATCTTAGTATTTTATTTTAATTGTAGTACTTTATTACTTTATATATGTTAATTGTTGATTTGCAAAAACTTCCAATTGAGCTGAATTTCAGTGAAAATAAGTATCATGTCTAAAATAATTTCTTATCATTGTCTTCGTATCCCAGGGCAATCTCGAATTTTGCAGTCACGTTCAACATTATATCGGTCCTAACCGGCATAACAACAATGTATGGAACTGGACTCGAGTTTGGCGGGCCAATAACTATGGTCTACGGCTGGCCAATTGCCGGTTTGATGACTCTGATTGTCGGTTTATCGATGGCTGAGATCTGCTCTGCTTATCCTACATCGGGCGGTCTGTATTTCTGGAGTGCTAAACTTTGCGATAATCAATGGGCACCGTTCTCTTCTTGGATTACTGGCTGGTGAGTTTTTATCATTTTTTAATATTTCTTGGTATATTTCGTTTATATTTATTATATTAATATAGTAAGTTATATTTCACTTATTTTCTTTGTAAAATATTGGGTTATTTGTGATTCCCCCAAAACTCACTCTATCATCTTGGATGAGACGGAAAGAGAGAGTTAGGTGGATTGATTAATACTATTAATTGATTCAATTAACAATTTAATTGATCGTTTAATTAAATATGACAAGTCAAATAACATGTATTAATATTAACATATTACAATTATTAATGTATCAATTAAACATGTCAATTAACAATCAATTAGATCATTAATAATACTAATCAATCGAATTAATTCATTTTTGCCACCTCCTCAAGAGAGTTGGGATGTGAATGGGGAGCAAGTTATATTTTTCCTAAAAATATTGGCACAAAAAGCTTTTAATAAAAATAACTTTAGGATGCTAAAAATCTATATCGCACAGATACGGATATGGTGATACGACTGTTTAAAAAAAACATACGATACGATACATTTACTATATATAATAGGAAAAAGTTTGATTTTGCCCCCTAACAATTACCAAAATGTTCAAGTTGCCCCCTCACTTTTTTTTTGCGCGTTTTTGCCCCCTAAACTTGTTATGTTTGTTCGTTTTGCCCCCTTCCGTCAAATAATGGTGCCCCCCAGTTACATGACCGTTAAATGATGATCCGATCCGTTAACCCGACCCATTAACCCGACCCGTTACTTAACCCCTCTCGCCAGCTCTCTCTCTCTCGCCCCCTTCTCTCTCTGTCTGTCTCTCTCTCGCCAGCTCTCTCTCTCTCTCGCTCGCCAGCTCTCTCTTTCTCATGGTTGTAGTGATCGACCGCAAATGGAGAGGATGAAGCTTGGAGAGGGGTGATCTAGCTTCCTTCGATCTTCTGAGACGTTCTTCAAGCGTGAGGAATGGCTGTAGATGCTCAGATTGCTCGAGAATGGATTTATTGGCTTGCAACAAGGTGATCTCCACCAGAGATAGTTGGATTGAAGAAACTGAGCAAAATTGGGCCTGGTTAGATGGATTAGGACGAGAAAGAGAGGTTCTTGACAGGTGACGAGTGAAATTGAGACTTCAACCGAGGTTTGAAGCCTCTAATGGCGGAGACAGGAGGTTTCGAAACTAGAGCTGAGTGAGCTCGACGCTCTAGTCCAAAATCAACCCAATTGAGAAGTGGGCAGTTTTGAGAGGGTGGGTAAGAAGTTGAGAGAATCTCGAGAAAGCTTTTTGAGTGGATGATCTGAGAAAATCTGGTGGAGATCACCTTGTTGAAGCTTCATCACATCACTTCAAGCCGGGGGTTGTAGTGATCGACCTTATCGAACGACCCGACATTCCTAGGGTGGTTGTAGTGATCGACCACTCTCTCGTGGTACCACCGCTTAGCCACCACAGCCGCCGCCGTCGGAGGCGTAGCTGAAGAGGTCGCCGAGTGAGCCGCGGTTTGGATGAGGGTAAAAAATCGCTTTCCCGTGAGCCTTATCATCGTAGCGATAGAGAGAGAAGGGGGGCGAGAGAGAGCTGGCGAGCGAGAGCGAGAGAGAGCGAGCGAGAGAGAGAGAGAGAGAGAGAGAGAGAGACAGAGAGAGAAGGGGCGAGAGAGAGAGAGAGCTGGCGAGAGATAAAGAGAGGGGTTAAGTAACGGGTCGGGTTAATGGGTCGGGTTAACGGATCGGGTCATCATTTAACGGTCATGTAACTGGGGGGCACCATTATTTGACGGAAGGCAAAACGAATAAACATAACAAGTTTAGGGGGCAAAAACGCGCAAAAAAAAAATGAGGGGGCAACTTGAATATTTTGGTAATTGTTGGGGGGCAAAATCAGACTTTTTCCTATATAATATTTTATTATTTGTAATTTATATATGTAATATGTTTTATTTTTTATATATTATATTTTGACATAAAATATTCTTAAATTTTGTTATTACCCAAATAACTGTCTATTAAATAATTGATTATTATATATAGTTATTTATTTATATTTATTACTGATTTATTTTGATTTAAAATTTATATTTTTGTTTTTCAAGTATATTGATGGGTTATAACTTATAAATATCCAACAAGTATTCGAGAATTATTTTATATTATTTTGAACTAAAATATTCGAATACATCCCGTGAAGTATTCGATACGTAGTACCGGTACTCGATACACCATCTTAGACTTCATTTTTGAAATTTTCCGGTGACATAAGTAAAAACAGCACATATTTACATAGGCTTGGCCCAAAATGAATTAGGTCAAAATAATAGTATTTAAAATTAAATTTTTTATTTTTTTAATATTTCTAATTCAATTCTTGGAATCTCTGGAATCACATGTTTCTCCAGATTTTCAAACCAACTGGTCCAAACGTGTATACCATTATTGTAAAAATACTTTTATTGTCCCATTGGTCATAAAAAGAATATATTAATGAGTACCAAACGATTGAAAGGAATAAAATAAAAAGTTTCCCATCTCCCACCTCACCCAATTGATGGACTAACAAATAATAATGCATCAAGCACGTTACTAAATTTTGAAATTTGTACAATAAAGTTTTTAAGAACAAAATATGATATCATGATACATTTCTTTTTCTATTATATTGTCGAGTACTATTGAGTCATTGACTTATTGTTTACTTAATAAATGACTAAAAAATAAATAGTCTTGAATTTAAAAAATTGTATTAGAAATAATATGATGTCAGTTAATTCAAATAATTCAAACGTATTGTCATTAAAGATGAGAAAATTGTCATTTTTCTGAAAGAATATTTCAATGGTATTCGGTTTTTATATTAAAGAAATTAAATATTATTTACATAGTTGGTTTAAGAAAAAGACGGGCTACCCTTGAAATACATAACAATTCTATTTGCTTTGCGTCTTCATATCTTTAAGGATTTTGTTTGCTACAGCTAGAAGTGATCTCTTGGATGTGAGGAAGATCCGAAAAAATTGTCATTTTGTAGAATAATGACATTATTTGATAATTTACTAATAGATTTTCAAGATATCTTTAGAATAAAAGTATCAAAACAACTTTATTTGAGTTAACTTATATTAATAAAAAAATCGAGGATAGAGTATTAAATAAATATATCTATTTTGAAAATTAAGACTAACAAACCTGACGAGATTTAATGATAAATTTTCTTTTTTTATAAGAATTGTAATTGAATATATTTTTGTAATTTTTTTTTTTGAGGTTGCTATTGTATAGTAAGCATACAAAAATATCTATTAATAAAAATATAAAATTATAGTATTTACAAATAATAATATATTTTCATTCAAATATATATAATGATCATCTCGGATATTTCAAAAATATATATAATTTATATGTAAATATTTATAATAAACAGATATAAAAATATTTATTATTAGTGGACAATATTTTAGTGGCAATGAAAATCATATTATATTTGTTCATTTATTAATGTACGAAAGTTTTTTAGACAACAAACTAGAATCAACATCATGTATTTATTATTTATTAGTTAAATATCTCACTTGATAAATTATTAATTTGATCTATGACAACTTCCATATTTACTTCATGGCTCATATAATCAAATATTTTTATTCATTCTGCACATGTCAAGAATCTTTTTTGTACACATCGATATGATTTGTTCAAATATAAAACACAACTAATTCTTGTTAGCTATTTTATTCATTATTCTATTTGATACAATACAAACATTTTACAACTAATCTAAATTATAAATTCTAGTCAGACTCTCAGACTTACTTACCAACTAGTCCTAATCTATAGAAGTATGAAATTATAGTTTTCTCATTAATGTTTTAAATAGTGACAATGTGAAATTCAATATTTTGGAGATCTGAATAATTTCCTTTCAACTTCACAAGCAATACGGCAGTACTCCTTTCCCACTTGTGACCATATCGTCTGACAAATCGTTAATTCTTTTATACCCTGCACTGGTCCACCAAGACCGTGATATTTTTCTTATGCGGTCTACGTAAAACATGTGTTAGCAAATAAACGTCGCTCATTGGAGGAAGCGATTAATAAGGCAAAGATTAGTCTCCGCGAAGAACGGCCACCAACCAACAGTTCGTTTATCTCCAGTGATATCAAAACTGGAGTGCTGATTTTTATACAAAGTGGATATGTACTGTTTTATAAACTGAGATGAATTGAACAGATATAAATAAATCAGAGCTTGCATTATTGGTCGTTATACGAATCTCCAACTTATTTCCTAGTATATCTCCAAGATCCTCTCCCTCTCTCTCTATCCCCCACACTCAAAGCCAACAAAATTTCAAGCTTCTCTTTGACCTTTTGTCACCTTTCTCTTTCTCTCTCTACTTCTCTCTCTCACACAAACACACTACAGAATAATTTCTTAACCCAGAGAGACGATGAGGAGGAAAGAAGAAGATAATGGCTCCTCGAGCGTGGCAATCGATTCCTCTCTGGACACGGGCCATTCCAGGCTCCACGAACTCGGATACAAACAAGAACTCAAGCGGGACCTCTCGTACTATTTCTTCCCATTCACAAATTCCATTCCCTAATTAGTTGATTTCTATTCTATTCTAATCAACGATTAATTAGGGTTCTGTCCAACTTCGCATTCTCATTCTCGATAATATCCGTGTTGACCGGAATCACGACACTGTTTAACACGGGGTTGACTTACGGGGGACCCTTAACGATGACCTATGGGTGGTTCCTAGCCGGCGGATTCACCATGCTTGTTGGGTTATCAATGGCTGAGATTTGCTCGTCTTATCCTACTTCTGGGGGACTTTATTATTGGAGCGCAAAACTGGCTGGCCCCTCGTGGGCCCCTTTTGCCTGTTGGATCACTGGCTGGTAATTTAACCAAAACAATTGGGATCATTTTGCAAAATTGCACTCTGATGAATATGTCTTTTGATACAGATGGAAAATATATAACATTAAAAAAAGGGAAATTTTCAAAAAAACCCCTATCTTTTTTGGATATTTTAAAAAACCCTCTATCTTTTTGGAAACTCCAAAAACCCCCCTCTACCAAATTTTTATTTTCAAATACCCCCCTATAGGGGTTAAAACTAACCATGAATGGTGTTAAAAAATTTTTTTGACCAAAATACCCTTCTATTTTCATATGTATATTTTTGTTATTTTTTCATTAATTTTATTAGTTTTAAAAAAATTCATAAATAATTTTTAACATATAATGATTTCACAAAAATAAAATTATTAAATGTTGTGTTTGTATAATTTTAATATTTCATTTATTATTCATGAAAAACTAACATCATATAATAATAAAAGAAACACCTTGAAAATATACTGAAAGAAAAATATTTCTTTAAACATCTATTTTAATTTTATTTTCGTTCTTTTTTATGTATGCTTTTAATAGATTCATGATATTTTAATTTTTAAATATTTGCAAGGTGTTCTTTTATTATTGTTGTTCATCTTATTATTATTTTATGTTATTTTTTCAATAAAAAGTTATGAAAGTCAAATATATGTAATGTATGAAATATTAAAATTATACAAATATAACATATGACAATTATTTTTTAAAAATTATTATAAGCAAAAAAAAAAAAAAATAGGACTTTTTTTAAATTAATACAAATAACAAAAACATTATTTTAAATACTAAATATGTAAAATAAAGGGTATTTTGGTCATAAAAAATATTTAACACCATCCATAGTTAATTTTAACCCCATAGGGGGGTTTTTGTAAATAAAAGTTTGGTAGAGGGGGTTTTTTGGAGTTTCCAAAAAGATAGGGGTTTTTTTAGAATATCCAAAAAAGATAGGGGGTTTTTTGAAAATTTCCCTTAAAAAAATGCAATTTTACGAATTAGTAACGTAATTTAACATTTTTTATTAGATATATCAGAATACATGTCGATCTTTTTAATTACTAATTACTAATCAGGTGTTTTTTTCTCTTGCAGGTTCAATATCGTTGGCCAGGTAATTTCCAAAAAAAAAAAAAAAAAAAAACTCAAGGGCTTCAAGCCTCTAATTTCTAAAATTGAAAGGGCTTCTAAGCATATTTTTCCTTTTTTGTATTACAGTGGGCAGTAACTACGAGCGTAGATTATTCATTAGCGCAATTACTTCAGATAATAATTCTACTAAGCACGGGTGGTAATAACGGGGGCGGTTACATGGCTTCGAAATACGTCGTTATTGCATTTCATGCCGGAATTCTATTAATCCATGCGATTATTAATAGCTTGTCGATTAGTTGGTTATCCTTTCTCGGTCAAATCGCCGCAGCCTGGAACATGTTAGGTAATATTAATACTTTTCATTTATTACCATAAAAGTTAAACCTCAAAATGTGAAAATATATTTTTTATTTATTTTTTAGGGGTATTTGTTCTGATGATAGTAATTCCAACGGTGGCGACGGAGAGAGCTAGCGCGAAATTTGTTTTCACACATTTCAACACGGAAAATAATGCAGGAATCACCAGCAAACCGTATATATTTTTAATCGGTCTCTTAATGAGCCAATATACTCTCACTGGATACGATGCCTCCGCCCACATGGTACAAAATAAAATCACAAAATTCTCTTTATTTCTATTAATTTTATAAATATATATACTTTTTGTTCAGACTGAGGAGACGAAAAATGCGGATATAAACGGGCCGAAGGGAATAATAAGCTCGATTGGAATTTCAATCATTGTGGGATGGGGATACATTCTGGGCATAACTTTTGCGGTTACGAACATTTCGGGGCTCCTCGACGAGGATAACGATGCGGGAGGATACGCGATTGCGGAGGTGTTTTACATGGCTTTTAAGAATAGATACGGGAGCGGAGTCGGTGGCATTGTTTGTCTTGGGATCGTAGCCGTCGCCATTTTCTTCTGCGGAATGAGCTCCGTCACGAGTAATTCTAGGTAATATTATTTTTTGTTGTTTGAAAAGGAAATTTCATATTTACGAGTAAATTACTTATTTTATTTTCGAAAATAGGATGGCGTATGCATTTTCGAGAGACGGAGCGATGCCATTTTCATCGCTTTGGCATAAAGTGAACCGACAAGAGGTTCCAGTTAACGCAGTTTGGCTCTCTGTTTTTATTTCTCTTTGCATGGCTTTGCCGGTACTTTTCCATTTTAATCCTCAATTTTTACTAACAATTCCCATTTAATATTAGCCCATATCTTTAATGTTTATTTTTTTTCAGTCCTTGGGGAGTCTAGTAGCATTTCAAGCAATGGTATCGATAGCCACGATCGGTCTATACATAGCATACGCTTTTCCAATATTTTTCCGCGTAACTCTAGCTAGAAAATCATTTACACGTGGCCCGTTCAATTTAGGCCGGTACGGTTTAGTCATAGGTTGGATCGCAGTTCTTTGGGTCATCACGATTACCATCTTGTTTTCCTTGCCCGTTTCGTATCCGATTACAAAGGATACGTTGAATTATACGCCCGTTGCGGTTGGTGGTTTGTTTGTTTTGGTGGTTTCTTCTTGGGTCCTTAGCGCGCGACATTGGTTTAAAGGCCCCGTTACGAATATAGATGTGTAGATTCTAAAATTGAATGAATATTGTAATTTGAATTTTTTTATTAAGTTTGTGATTAAGTTTAGAAAAAGAGGGGCGGATTGTATGATTAATTAATATTTTTTTTCATATAATTGTTATTAGGAGAAGTTTATGTGATTAAGTTTTCATTCTTTATTTGCTTTATTTGTTTATTTATCATTTTATGATGAAAAATTGTTTAATTATTTAATATGTATTTATTTTTTTATTTAAGTAATCTGTGGAAGAATCATTTATATATGTATATTTCTGTTAATTAAATAACCAATGTAACAAATTAAAAAAAATTCATGAAATATCAAAAAGCTAATTTCATATGAATATTATATTTTATATCATATATTTCAAGAATAAATAATATTTTTGATCTAAATTTCAGCCTGTTGTATAAATTATAATATAAAAGATGACCTACAAATAACAATTATATCCATAAGAAAACAAAAAGCCCTTGGCCCACTCAATTCCTACAACCAACGGGCATGCATGGCACGTGAGATAGCACGTGCACTGAACTGTGGGTCCCAATAAGCAGAGCTCCTAATTCTTAGGCGTCACTGTAATATTTTGTTGTTTCCCTCGTCGCTGATAATTCAAAAAGGGGATTCGACAAAATCCGAATTTTCTCGATTTGTCGAGTAATTCGTGAAGAAAATCAAATTTACAGAAGTATTTCCCAGTCTAGATTCAATTGATTATTGATTGTTGTTGTTTTGAAATCGGAATTCATGGTACCCGGATAAACCCTAATTTTTGAATTTTTTTCTGTTCTTCTTTGAATAAATTAGATTCTTGTGATTTTCGACAGGAAAACAGTGTAAAAGAGGATTTGGAGCCGCTTTTCGACTACTCTCGTGTTCAGCCAGCCGATTTCTTCTCATTTGATGGTAAATTTTGTGTATGAAAGATTTCAGTCCTTATTCTAGGTTATTTTGCACATTTTCCCTTGATAGTTTCTTGTTTGCGTATCTCATAGTCGAATTAAGTCATCTTTTCTTACAATTCGTATAATCATTTGTTCTTTCCCCCTTTTGGTTAATTGTATCTCTTGAATCTCATAGATACGGACATAGAGAAGTCTGAAATCTTTTCGCACTGCAGGAAGAAGGCAAAGAAACCAACTGATTCGGTATATTAAAACACAAATTTCACTTCCTTTTCTGAATTTTTTCAATTTTGTGATTTCTATCTTAGGAAAAGGAAAATAAAAAGGTTGAGGATAAGGATGATGATATCAAGGCCAAAAAAGATAGTATTATTATCGATGAGAAAAATGAAGAAGATGATTGGTTGCTTCCACCTCCACCAAGTTCCGTGAAAAAAACAAACCATAAAGAAGACAAAACCCTACAAGAATTAAGGTACAGTACCAGATTTTGGTACCAATTTATTTTAGGGTTTCATGGGTGTGGTTAATTAGGGATTCTAAGGATTAATTGGAATTTTGCCAAACTGATCATAACATTATTTTGTATTATTTATGAAATTATTTGAAGATTAAAGAAGCAGGAATTGGCTTCATTGGCTCAGTCAGCACAGGATGTATTGAAGAAGTTGGTGGAAAATGTAACAAATGAGGTCAAAAGTGCAAAACAGCCCCTTGAAGAAGTGATATTAGATGAACCAGCAAAGGGAAGGCCAAAAATTGTCATATCCATTCAAGACAAGGATGGCCAAAAACAGTTCTGCATTTATAAGGTAAATTCATATATGACCATATAAAATCTCGAAATATTAAAAATTGACAAGAATGAAGAAATTATGTCTGAAATGCAGGATGATAAGTTCGAGAAGCTTTTCAAAATATATGCTAAGAAGGTGAATCTCAAGCGCGAAGATTTAACTTTTTCATTCGATGGAGGTAAAGTGGCCCCAAATCAAACCCCAATTAGTCTTGAATTAGAGGATGATGACATACTCGAAGTGCACATCAAGAAATTGAACTAAAGAAGGATTAGGGTTTTAGCCAATTTCTTTGTTACTTCACCTAAAACCTTGAAGAAAAGAGATTAGGCTTGAAAAGTATTTTGTGTGTATACCCAGCATTATTAGTTGTAATGCAATTTGTATTTTTGTTTTAAGAAATTTGGAGGGAGAATATGAGTAATATGTCATGTTATTTCAAGGTTATATTTGAAATTTATCTTTTTTGTGTGGTTAATCTTCCTCGAATAGCCTTTAGCAAATTCGTGTTTGTGATTTGGACACGAACCATTTTAATGTATGTAAATAATTGAAAATTCTCATAAAAAAAGAACCCCATCAACTTTCCGAAAATTTAAAAAATATCCTAATTTTTTGGATATTAAAAAAATCTTCTCTACACAATTTATCCTTTTGATTTACCTCTACAAAAATTAAACTCGACATTAGATGGTGTTCAAATAAATTGAACCAAAATATCCTTCTATATTTCATTTTTAACTTTACTAAACTTATTTTGGTACTTTTATTCATTTAAAATATATCCATTAATAATTTTTAACGTCCATTAATCTAAAAAAAAAAAAAATACTATATATTTAAAAAAAAATTAATATTTTATTTGTGAGAAAAATGTCCTCTGTCGGGGGATTCTTCTCCGGGCAGAGCTGCCTTATTTATTTTATTTGTAGACTTTTTAGCAACAATATACATTTTTGAAGCATAATATTTTTTTTTTGTAATATCTTCGAAAATATATATTTTTAAATGTATGATATAAGTTCAGAAATAATAGTATATGTCAACATATATATGTTTTAAATTATAATAACATATAGTATTTTTTTTGTTTTTCTAAATTAGTACATGTTAATAAAATATTTATGAAGATATTTTAAATTAATAATAAAAATACAGAAAATGATTTACTAAAATTAAATATGAAATATCGAAAGATATCTTAGTCCAATTCTTCTTTTTTATAAAGTCATTAATTATTCAAGTGCTACGACATGTCACAATGATATAGATATAACATACATACATAACAATTTTACTAAAATTTACTAAATAAATAAATCACAAAGACACGTGTCATTATCTTCTTATTCAACATAACTTTTTAGTTTTTTTTTTTTTTTTTTAACTAATCCTCACAGTATGTAAGTAAGATGATGGTAATTTTATTTAGTAGGATTAAATAAACAATCTCAAATAAAACATATCATTATACGCACCCATTAAAAATCATTTTATTGGAGATAATTTCTTTGGTCAATGACCATGTGTTATTTTCCGTATCTAAGGTCAATTATTATGTTCATGGTAAGTCATCAAGTGATTTGAAATATATTAAGCATAAATCAAATTTTCGTAACAAAAAATCTTATTATAATTGTTCTCATAAATGGAAAAAAATGAAACAAGTTTTTTGTTCCTTAAAGTTTTGATTAATAAATATAAACACAAATAATTCATTATCTTTATATGGGTCTTGTAGAAAATTCAAATAAATATATTTCATGGACTTTAAATTATAGTTGTAATTGTAAAATACTACTACAATTTCATATTTATTTTTAAAAGATATATCTTAAATTTAAAATAATATATTTTTAAGATACAAACAAAACATGTGGCGCATTTCTAAGCAATATAAAAAATCACAACACATAACTAAATATTTATATTATACATCCAAATATATATTTTTAGAAGATAACCAATAACTATTTTATATTTAAAAAATATATATATTAGTAAAAAATCAACATCTACGAAAAAAAGAAGGATTTAGCAACATAATATTTTTTTCATAAATAATATCAACGTAAAACAGGTTAAAGCGGAGGCAGGCGTATCCTCTAGAAGAATTCAAGTATACAACCATGTATGACATTGATCTTTAGTATTTAAATAATTCAATCTAATCTAAGTACATTAAAAAAAAACTATAATAATAAGAAAACTATGTAATACTAAGTAGGTTACATTTATGGTTTTGTTTGAACAACTCTAACATTAGAATTTCAAGATTTAACATAAATGAAAAATAATAGTTTAGCTATTAAAATATATATAATTTCTTGAATTTCAAAAACATATATACGAACTACTAACGTTATTTTTGAAGTTATAGATTTAAAAATACCATTAATTAAATGGTTCCGCTATAGCGAAAATAGCACAAAATATATCTAACGCACAATACAACAATCTATTAATTAACATCGTTATAACGCACAATAGCAACTTATTACATTAAAAATACAACATCCATTACATCAAACAAGCCCAAAAAAACAAGAAAATCCCACATGAGATAAAATACTCACTCTATCCTTTTTTGTTGCCCTAATTGGCAATGTAAACTTCTAACTTGTAATTAATCTGTTGTTGGGACCTGCTGAACTTTGCAAGCCACGGCTAATTGGTCGGACCTGCTGAACGACTTGCTCCGACGTGTATCGAGTTTGATATCTTCTCCTGATCGTCACCGATTGAGTTCTGTTGGCAAAAACTGGCATTTGGTTGGCGAGGAAAAAAGTACGCGTCCATTTGCACCCGAATTTCCTTGGTTCGTACTCGGAGAAGATCCCGAGACACGGAAAAGGTACTTGTTTAGCTTGTAAGAACAAAGACCTAAACAATAGTTGTATGATACCCAAACAAGCCTTTACTGATTTAATTGATTTTCTCTGCTATCACATTGTATAATGTACTAAATCGAATTGAAATTAACATCGATCAAGCAAATAAGTGATATTTCAATTTATCTAAGAATCTCGGCATTTATTATAAAGATTTCTGTTGTCATTATTTGTGTGTGCACCAAAAACAGTAGTTGTATGATTCTGAGTGGAGTTATGCGTGACAAATATTGTTGTGATTTTTGTGAACTTTTCTTGTGATTTCATTTCTGCATGATTTGTGTTCTTTGAAGAATCTTGTTGTGATTTTTTATTTTGTATGATTATTAATTATTAATTAATGAATACTTAAAGTAAGTCTTAAATATATTTATCAATTGATTATAGGTTAAATAAAAAATATCTATTATTTACTTAAAAGTAAAAAATCTTCATAAAATTAATAAATATCCAAAATACCTTGAGGTATGGTAGAACTCCTAATTTTTTTTTTATGTTCAAATGACTTGCTTATATCAGTGGACTTAATTACGGAACATCAAGTATTCCAAATTCATACTAATTGGAGTAATGATGTCATCATGTAAGTTAATTATAAATTTGACACAAATATTAAAGTTAGTATCTGATTTGAAAGCACGCATAAGAATAATTAATATTGTTAAATTAAATATTTATGTTGAATTTGTGGTTGTAGTACATTTATATCAGTGAACTTGATATACTCATTCTAATTGGAACGATAATGTCATCATGGAATTTAATGAGAATATACTGTGTGCCCCCTCATCTCACCACAACATTCTTGTTGATGAAATTGACATGAGAGGTTAATTGAATTAATTAACATTATAATTAAGGATTAATTGACACGTTCAATTGACAAGTCAATTCATTTTAATTATATGTTAATATTAATACATGTTAATCGATATGTCAATTCAATTCAATTATAAATTAATATGTTAATTCATTCAATTAACAATACTAATCAATTCATTTTTGTTTTGTCTATCTTATCCAGAGTATTTGAATGAGTTTTTGAAAGACATCATACATAACCCTTGATTTAATTATAAACTTGACACAAATATCGCAGTTGGTGTTTGATTTGAAAGTACACACATGAATAATTAATATTGTTAAATTAAATATTTATGTCAAAATGGTCATATCATCCAAACTTGTACACACTTATTCATGCACTTCCAGTTTATATACTACTAGCATTATCCTCGCACGTTGCCAAGATGTCAAACAATTAAAACAAGATCATTAAAAAATATTATATACTATGCGGGATAATCTCATAACATTGATTATTTGATGGAAACCAACCATTCCATCAAACAAATTCTGGTTTTTCTTTAATCTAACACCGATTTAAACTGGTTAAAAAAAATTCTGATTTTTTTAAAATATGTAACAGCGATTTTAACCCGTGTAAAAATTCAATTTTGTGTAAAAATATTAAACTAGCAGCGGTTTTGAAACCGGTTTATTACAAAATTTAGAATTATTATTTTGTAGAAACCTTTTTAATACAATTTTTACGCTGAATTATACCTTTTTTCTAATTTTTTATTATATTATCATACAAATTTTTATATTATAATTAATAAGATAAAATATCAAAAAAAATCGAAAATACTAAATTGTATATATCCAACACAAAATAATATCTCATAAATCATATTCAAATCATCCTCCGTAACAACTCACTACCTAAACTCAAAGCCTCGTCCTTACTAAAATAACATAAATCAAATTGATATTGTTTTTCTCATATTTCGAAATCATCTCCACCTACAATATTATATAAATTAAATGATTGATTGTATTAATTATAATTAATTATCATCCAGTGACTACCATTTTCTCCAATGAACGAAAGATATTAATTACAATTTAATGATTCAAATTATGTTTTGGATGGGGATGTGGATAAAAACTTTTTTTATGATCGCAAGAAATTAATTTATTTTATATTAATGATATCTTTTTTTTTACTTTATAATTTCTTGCATCTACCAAATCTCTATCCTTATTTATTAACTCGCATTTATTTTATTCAATAACTTGCTTTATTTCCATTGAATCACAGTATTAATTATCATTTACTGATTAAATAATTTATCGACTCACATTTAATTCTTGCATTCTGATTTTCTAAAATAAACAGCTATAAATTAAACACCAATCATGCATGACCGAGAGCATCTTAAATCATCCGGACAAGTGAAAATATGACAACAATAACTTCTCTCAGAAAACCCAACTCTCATATGGTTCTTGCCATATTAATACTGATCATGTCGTGTTGTACCACCGTCTCAGCGCGAAGGCTCGAGAAAAAGATGGAAGAGATTCCCTCAATCTCTACTTCTTCCGGCCTCGATGCATCACCAGGACATGATGCGCAACTACCACCAAGACGTTATGACCCGCAACTACCTCCGGGATATGACCCGCAACTACCACCAAGACGTTATGACCCGCAACTACCACCGGGATATGACCCGCAATTACCACCAAGACGTTATGACCCGCAACTACCACCAAGACGTTATGACCCGCAACTACCACCAAGACGTTATGACCCGCAACTACCACCGGGATTTGACCCGCAAATACCACCAGGAGATGATGACCCGCAATTACCACCAGGACATCACCATGACCGGCAACTATGGCCGGGACATCATCACCGTGACCCGCATCTCCCACCGGGACATCATCACCGTGACCCGCATCTCCCACCGGGACATCATCACCGTGACCCGCATCTCCCACCGGGACATCATCACCGTGACCCGCATCTCCCACCGGGACATCATCACCATGACCCGCAACTATCACCGGGACATCATCACCATGACCCGAATCTACCACCGGGACATCATCACCATGACCTGCAACTTCCACCGGGACATGACCCGCAACTGCCACCCGGACATTACCATGACCCGCAAACACTACTAAGCACATAACCTGATCCTGATAAATAGGATCCACCACCGTAAGATTTCGGATTTAGGATTCGAACAAAATTATCATGTTGTAGTATTTACAGTTTCGTTTGAATGTGACATCTAAGTAGTCCCATTAAAAAAAAGACATATAAGTTGTCTTTGCTATGTAATAAAATTTATATCGTTTAATGTTTTGAACTATTCTCATTCATATGACCATACTATTATGGTACATAGACTTCTAGAAACTCGACAAATTAGGAAATTGAAAAATGAAATCTTTGAGGAGATAGGAAAGTTCCGTTGGGTATCGGCATCCGCATCACTAGGGATCCCGACGCAGCGGAATGACGGGTCCGGTCCGATCCAATCTCGAGGACCACGCCGTCGAATTCATGATACGAATCATGAAATAATATGTAAACGGGGTATACCTCGTGAAATTGATCACGACGAAGGGTTGACGCGCTTATATTATTGCTTCTCCTTGTTCCGTTCTTCGGAAACACGTACGTCCCACGCCCGCATGATTCGACAGTGTCGATGAAGCTTCGCCTTATCGTATACAACCGGAACCATTCTGGTTAAGATCCGACCTTGCTCGTTCTTGCTCTTGTTGGATCACAAGAAAGATCTCAGTTGAGATCTCTCTACCAGTATCCATCTCGAGTTCTCGCCTTTCGGTTACACGTAGATCTTCATAGTAAATCTACGTATAAACTTGCTTGAATCTGAATTACGAAGCACTTTCTCTAATTCTCCTTCTCTCTCTAATGGCAATATATATCATGCTTGAGGAAGAAGATGAATAACTTGTCACAATTATCACACATCTCTCTCCTCCAGATCTGGAGATTAGTATCCATTAATCTCAGGTCAAGTCATTAATTAAGGATAATTAATTAGAGAGATCTTGTAAAACTGTTAACACGAAATTCAAAACATAGTCCGTTCGAACGCACCATAAGATTCATTTTAACGAACCAAACACTGTTACCGTGTTCCGGTTCTACATATATAGGTCCGTTCAAACGGAATAACCCATTCGTTCGGACGCACCATAGTCCGTTCGAACGAACCGCCTTGGTCCGTTCGAACGAAATGTCTCATGATTCTTGAGTTTGCACAATCTTATAGTTGATCAAAAACTGTATTTTCTTCACTTTGTAACTGGACCATCCATTTCTCTCAAAAGTCGTCCCCTTTCTTCGTGATTTATGTCCATTTCTATGTCCCTTTCTTCACTTCCTTCCAGAATGTAAAGAATCTTAAATCGTCGAGAGTAATCGTACTGCTATTCTCGATATCTATCGATTCAAATAATTCTTCTTTTTAATTCCCTGCATAAACAAAAGAAATGAATGAACTATTTAGTTTTTTTACAAATAAGGTTCAAGGTTTCAAAAATAATTAAGCAAATGCGAGGAAAGTAGACGTCTCAAAAATACTATTAGGACTTTCGCGATAATTTATCACAATATCTGGTGACACCATATGCATTATCAGCTATGCTGCACGGATACTTCAAAAATCAATATGTATCGTATCGGATGCCATATCGGATACCGATACTTGTCGGATACTCATCGAATACATATCGGATACTTCACGTGACGTATCCGAATATTTTATTTCAAAATAATAGCGGATACTTCTCGGATATTTCCTGATACTTGTCGAATACTTCTGGATACTTCTACGTATACAAAAATATATTTGATAAATAAAAATAAAAATTTGAAATTGAAATAAATGAGTAATACATTTAAATAAATAATTCAATATAATAAATATTTAATTAATAAGAAGTTATTCTATAAAAATAAAGTTTTAGGATATTTTATGTCAAATATATATTATATAAAAATATTAAATATAAAAATTATAATTAATAAAATATTATATATAATGGCTATATCGTATCCTATGTATTTTTGAAAACTGTCGTATCGCCGTATCAGTATCGTGTCGGATACGATATCCGTATCTATATCCATGCAACATAGAATATAATTACAGACACTCAAATCAATTCAAAATGAATTAACAAAATAAAATAACAAAGCATAAAGATCATCATAGTCTCTTCTTATCTTTAATATTTGATATAGCGTATATGAAATAACGATATAAATATACCATTTTAACTTACAGAAGAGGCACAAAATTAAGCGAGATTCAATGATAAAAAGCATACCCATAGGAAGAGATGGTATCGAGCCAAAAAAATAAGACTCAAATGGTTAATTATAATATCTTTTGAGAAATCTAATATAGCATGTTTTAATCGACCCACAAGTAAGAGAATGTATTGATTAATTGGACTATATGAGACCCTAATTAGAATCTAACACATCTTAATAAATGTTATTTGGCTGAAACTAGTAAATCACTGACTCTAAGGCATCGTAATCTTAAAATAAATATAATGCTAAACATTGGGGCGTGTCCTCCTTCCACGATCGTGCTCTCTTAGATGTTGGATTTTTTCCTTCTAGACCATCCGATATGCCCGATATAACAGAGCGCGCGAGAGAATGAGAAATAAACCAGCACGCTCGACAGAACGCTCGACAAAAGAAGAAAAGAACGACGCCGCTCGGTGGCGACGAAGTCCTAGCACGATCGGCTGGCAGAAGAGGCAGATGGATTCGAACAAAAGGACGGAAGTGACGATTCACGACGGCGCAACTCGGCTGGTATAAGAGGCAGGGGACTGCAAAAGACTGTTCATAAATATGGTTACTGTTCACATACCTTTTTTTTCCCCCCCTTTTTTGGGGTGCAAATTTCGGTAAATATATGTGCTTTTTAAGATTTTTCTATGTTATAACAATTTCATTTTTTTAAATGTAACGACTTTTTAAATATTTCTCATACGATATCATTATTTTATGATTATTATAGGAGTATATATCGTAATATCAGATTTTGTAAGGTTATACATGATAATTTCAGATTTTTCAAATATTTCTCATATTGTGTCATTAATTCAGAATTTTTTATAAGGGTAAATATGATAATATATGTTTTTTCCAAAGGTATACATGCTAATTTTTTATTTTTTCAAATACAGTTTTTATTTTATTCCACATATTATATCATCAATTTGAGATTTGTACAGTGATATATATGATAATTAATATTTTTCTGTAGGGGGATACATCATAGTTTCAGATTTTTTAAAGCATAGAAGCTTTTTGTGATAGTTCTCAACTTAATGTACTGTTCATAAAATGTAGTTTCGAATTTTTCAAAACATAGTTTCGGATTTGTTTATTTAATTCAAACGTGTACTGTTCATAAATACTGTTACTGTTCATAAACTATTCATAAATTTATTTTTTTTTATTTTTTTATTTTTGCAAATTTCAGTAAATATAGGGGCTTTTTAAGATTTTTCTATCTTATAACAATTTCAGTTTTTTTAAATGTAACGACTTTTTAAATATTTCTCATGCGATATCATTATTTTAAGATTATTATAGGGGTATATATGGTAATATCATATTTTGTAAGGTTATACATGATAATTTCATATTTTTTTAAATATTTCTCATATTGTATCATTAATTCAGAATTTTTTATAAGGGTAAATATAATAATTTATGTTTTTTCCAGAGGTATGCATGCTAATTTTTTATTTTTTCAAATACAGTTTTTATTTTATTTCACATATTATATCATCAATTTGAGATTTATATAGGGATATATAGGGATATATATGATAATTAATATTTTTGTAGGGCGATACATCATAGTTTCAGATTTTTTAAAACATAGAAGCTTTTTGTGATAGTTCTCAACTTCTCATATTATATCATTAATTTCCGATTTAAATTAGGATATATATTTTTCCGATTTATATTAGCATACATATATTATATTTTTCAATTTTTTTTTTTAATATTTCTCATATGATATCATTACTTTCATATTTTTATAGGATTATATATGGTAATTTCAGATTTTTGTAGGGGTATTCATGCAAATTTTAGGTTTTTTTTTAAATATAGACTTTTTATATTGGTCAAATTATATCATTATTTTCATATATTTATACGGGTATATAAGTTTCATATTTACTAGGGATATATGTGATAATTCTATTTTTTTTAAAAGACAGGATTTTTTTGAAATATTTGTCATAAGTAAACCAGATTCGGAAAAACGTTGGGACTTTGCTATGTTTCGGGAAATCGAAAAGAGAGAAACAAATTCGGGACCTTTGCAGGACCAGGGTAATATGGTAATTTTATCCTGACTAGAGACCATGATTTTGGTTATGATTGGTGCAACCAAAACGAGTTCGTTCAGGCAGAATGGAATGGCTTTGAGTGCGAGGGAGATGGAGAGCAAAATTAAACCCACAAGACTACATAAAAATGTCCACGATACTCAGTTGCATTCCGCGAGGAGTATTTTCGTCATTTACAATATTTTGATTCTAAATGTTGATAATTTCTTTCGCGTTTTTGGCAGAATGGAATGGTTTTTGAGTGCGACGAGGTGGAGATCAATATTATACCCGGAAGACTACTTCAAAAAGGCCACAATACTTAGCTACATTCATTGAGGGGTAATTTCGTCATTTTCAATATTTTGATTATGACCGTTGATAATTTATTTCATGTTTTAGGCATTATTTTTATCTTATGTATAAAGTAGAGAAAATTCTTGCAATTCTATGCCTCCACGCCATCAAGGGCTTTTGTGTACAAAAATATTTTTTAATTTACATTTTGCTCCTTTTTATTTATATTTTGGTCCCTTTTAGTTTTAATTTATATTTTGGTCATTTTTATTTACATTTCGGTGCTTTTTATTTACATTTCGGTCCTTTTTTACATTTTTGAATTTATATTTTCGTCCTTTTTATTTACATTTTTGCCCTTTTTTGTTTTAATTTACATTTTGGTCTTTTTTATTAACATTTTGGTTCTTTTTTATTTACATTTCTGTCCTTTTTTATATTTTTTATTTATATTATGGTCCATTTTATCTATATTTTGGTCCTTTTTAGTTCTAATTTACATTTGGTCCTTTTTTTTACATTTTGGTCCTTTTTATTTATATTTCTTTCTTTTTTTAAATTTTGATCATTTTTCCTTATTTTAGATTTGGTCTTTGTTTCCTATTTTACATACATATTAAAATTTGTGAATATGTCATGATTATATTAATCGATTTTAGAAGCACCTGAGCAAATGCTATTTATACAAATTATATTAGAAAATAATATATGTGATAGACTAATTTCATGAACTTTATGCATCTATTGACATCATGATATTTGTTAATATATCATAATTAGATTTATTTAGTTCAAACGCATGCGTGTTAATTCTATTTAAATAATTATATAAAAAACATCCCGCACAATTGCGCGGGCACAAAGCTAGTATGATATAATTCAAATAAGAATATGCATGTCTATTTGTAAGATAATCAAATTATAGTTCTTGGCCAAAAAAAATTTAGCTTGAGATTGGCAATAATAAATTAGAAAAATTAAACACTTAATCAAACTAAAATATTAATTGAATTATTGTATTGCATATATGCATGTATCTTGTTCAATTTTTTATTTTGTATAATTTAAAGTTTATTTATATGATATATAATAAGTAGATGTGACAAAACCGAATAACACAAAACGACACGGAACCGAGCGAACTGAAAATCGAAACGACCCAAAACTAAATAATCCGAAATCGGATGATCCAAAATCGAACGATCCGCGATCTGAATCACCTGATAACCCGCATATTGAAATGATCCGAATTCGAAATGTCGTGACCCGAATCTGATCCCACCCGTGAGATTGTCACCTTTACATATTATACATCGTATAAATAAGGTATAAATTATATGAAAATTGTGTTTGGACAAGGCATACATGCAATATAATGAATGAATTAAATATTTCAATTTGAATTTAGTTTTTTTAATTTAATATTGTCCTATCACAAATTACAAATTGGAAAAAATGTAAATTGTCACATGCCATTTTTAATAAGTGACCGGTTTTATAATAGTCCAAAGCATCTTCCATAAAATACCAATTAGTGAAGTTGGAGTTTTAATTAAGGATGTCAATTAGTGAAGTTGGACTTTTAAAAAAAATTTGAAATGATAATTATACATCCTCTCGACTTCTGAAGTCGAAGATGTTAGTATTCAAATATTTAAACTTTGTTGTCCATTTTAATGAATTCAAAACTTATTTTGTCTATGTTGAACATTTTCTCATAAATTATTTAATTCTAATTCTCCCTTCTCATTAAAGAGACGATACTAGAGCTCATGTGAAGCCACGTCGACATTTACTGTTCATCCGGTACTGTTCACTCTCATTTACTGTTCAACCGGATTGATGTTCAGCGTTTTTTTTTTTTTTTTTTTGGAATATTATTTTATTTGACATATGTCTTGTGTTCTAAATAAAATATTTGAATTTTTCATCGTATTAATAAATATAATTTTAATGTTAATAAAATATTATTCACACAAATACTTTTTGTTAGCCTGAGCTGATATTATTTTTTTTTATGCTTATTATAACATTTATGAATATTACTTTTGTTTTTAAATTAACATTTATGCTTATTTTTTTAGGAAGAAAAAAATTTGCATTTATTGCATAATACTTGTGAGACTATTTAATATTTGCCTTTTTTTTAAATTAACATTTATGAAGATTACTTTTGTTTTGCACTTGTAACATTTTAGATAAAATTATTATTTTATGATCATAAAAGATTTTGAAAAATCGCAGCGAAACGCAAGAAATATTTCTATTTTCTTATCAAATAATATATCCCGCAACGAAATAATATATCAAATAATATATAAAATTATTACTTTTGCTTATTATATTATTTCTTATCAAATAATATATCCCGCAGCGAACCGCGGGCTATTTTCCTAGTACATTAAACAACACATGCAAGAATACTTATCCTCATTTCACTTTTTCTAAACAATACAAGAATTATTCAATATCCTTCAAATTATTTTACATCAAACGGACCCATAATGTATGTCTTGATGTTTTTTTTACACAATCTAATTAATAATTTGTTTATCCTGTATTTCTCTAAAGAAACACTTATTATACGTGCCCAGTTACTTTCTGGTATTACCAAGTAGTAGATCAATATATGACAAAAAACTAATAGCACCATGAGATTTATCAAAATTGAAACTAAAAAATATAATATTAATCAGTAAATGAATTTAATAATTTTTGGAACAAACACTAAATCAATTTCATTTATGTCTAGTCAAAGTTGGTTAATGTTGTATATCTAATGTTATCAAAGTAGTATTAAATATAATATTAAGTCAGTAAATGAATTTAATAATTTGACCCTATTACAAATAATAATTTTGAAACTAGCACTCAAATCAATTTCATTTATGTTTAGCCATAGTTGGTTAATGTTGTAACTTGTATATCTAATGTTATTGAAGTAAGTATTAATTAAAAGCACAAGATCAGATCTCGTGCGATGCTCAATAAATTCTATATAGCAGATATAACAAATGATCTAATATTATATTTGCATGTTCAGTTGATTTAACATTGAATGAAATTCAAACATGTTTATGGCAAATAAATACGAGTCCTCTTCTTTGTGTTGGCATTTCAAGCCCTTTTCTAAACCATAATTTCTTCACACAAAAAAAAAAATTCTCTCTCTCTCTCTCTCTCCCCATGGAAATCATGAAGGGGAATGTTGGTGCTCTTTGTTTGGTGCTTCTCCTCTTAATTTCTTGTAAGATCTTCTTTCAACATTGCTGTTTTATATAATGCTCAAAAGCTAGTGTATTTTTATCATAATTTCTTAGAAAAATATTGAATTTGGAGTCGTTTCAAAATTCAATTAGCAGTGAACAGTATTTTCCAATACAATTCCTTGTATTCTGAAGCATAATATAGAGTGAAATTTCCACAAAAAAAAGAAAATAATAATATACAGGCATGGAGAAATGACCTAATAATTAATATAATTTATTGCAGCAAATCTCACAACGAGCTCTGCTAGTATGCTTTGCAAGTTCCCGAGTCGCTCCTTCAGAGGTGTTTGCATGTCGAATACTAATTGTGCGAACGTGTGCGTCACCGAGGGCCATCAGAGCGGCTACTGCAACAAATTTCGCATGTGCATGTGTCACACACCGTGTCAATATCTCAATAATTATTAAGGGTTTTGTAATAAGCTCTGATTTCAGTTCAGTCAGTCATTGAATTGGTGCATTTTTCATCTTCGGAATTTTCTGATGGATATTTTTTTAACATTAAATATTTACATATTTGAATGACAATTTGTTTCCAAAATTAGATGGTATTTTGAATTGGTGCATTTTTTTTTGTAAACATCTAATCAATACTCAATAGATTCAATAATCACCACATAATATACTAATTTCCTAAAAAAAATAAACTAATTTCAGTCCTTTATTTTCCATTTATGTCATCTACATGAGATTGAATCATCATATATTTTATTGTGATTTAGATTTACCATCATCCATTGATTTTACATTTAATTGTTTAGTATTGTTTATTCATTAAATGGTGTGATATGATATGGGTTTCTTTCATTTGTTGATAGTATATTTGATTTATTTAGTGTTTATATTTTTCTGTAATTATCAATGCATTTTTATTTTGTTAAAACTTCGTATGCGTTCCGGTATTTTAAGGACGTGTTTGCTAAGGTAGTTTTATATAGAAACAGGAAACTAATAGTTGCAAGAGTCTGTAAAAATTATGAGCATAGGATGTTTAAAAGGTGTCCGAGGAAAATCATAAGATAAGTTTAGATGTAGTAAATACAACTAATTTTATAATACCATTAATTTTTAAGATTATTTTTTACATAATATTATTTTTTAATACCATTAATTTTAGAAAATATTATTTTTCAGTACAACTAATTTTTACATAATATTTTTTTTAATATCATTATTTTTTAGAGGATATTAATTTTTAATACCATTAATTTTTAGAGAATATTATTTTTATAATACAACTATTGATTAGAGAATATAATTTTTTTAATACAACTATTTTTTATATCATATTTTTTTGTAATACCGTTAATTTTTAGAGAATATTATTTTTGGATAACAAGTTCAAAAAACTATCAAATATTTTTTAATACGGTATGCCATATCCGATTTCGGATACGAATACATATAAAAATACGGTAGATGATATCTGGTATTCGATTTGGACACGAATACGGTATCAGATCCGAGACGAATACGGATACAAATATGATACAAATATGGTATAGGGTATCAGTATTCGATTTCGAATACGAATATGATATCCGATATAAATACAGTATCCGATATTCGATATCTGATACGAATACGGTATCAGATATGAATACAATATCTGATATCGATATACGATTTCATATACTAATACGATATCCGACATCCAATTTTGAAGACGAATACATCCCCTAAATGTCCTAATCCGAGTCTGTACCCACTACTTAGATTACCACACAAAAAATCATAAAAGTAAAAAAAAATTATCAACAAAATAATTTAGCATACTATTATTGTTCAAAACAAAAATTCAAAATACCATCCAGTCAAAATTATTTTTCATTTATCATCATTATTATAATTTTCTCTCGAAAATCATAATTATTATTTAAGTAATATTGGAAATGCAGATAAACCCTAAAAAACTTCAAAATTACAAATAACCAAAAAATACATAGTCTTTATTTGAACTCGTGACTTATGGAGTCATAATAAAAATATCTATCAAATGTGCGACATCATATTTATTGTCCAAGTCCAAATATATTGCACATATTAAATCATAAAATTACGTCTCCAGTCTAAATGGTGCCTAACCAGTGGGCTTGTCCAAGGGCCGGTCTTGACTTTAGGATAGTGAAGAAGTTGTCAAAAGACAACAAGGTGTTCCAGGAGACATCTCCGAAAACATAGGCACTTGTGGACGTGAATTGTGCGCTAGAAAATTTCGCATAGTTATAACTAAATGCAATTGTGTCACTGGACTTGTTTATAAGTTTCACAAGTTTTTAATATTTTAATTGGTAAATATTATTTTTCATTTCCCTTGAACTTTGAAAATTTGTATATTAGAGTTGTTTTAACAAAAATACAAATGTAACATACTTAGCATATATATGATTCTTATTATTATAATTTTAAAGAACATTTAAAATTTAATTATGCAAATATTTTTTTGTTTTTTGAAAGTAGATCCTGGAACACCGAACGTGCTCGTAAGAGTCTATTTTTTATTTTAAAATGGGGTTTAATTTATAATGAAGATAAAGAAAAAGAAATAAACGAAATAACAAAGTAGGCATAATTAGAGTCCAAAACATGTGTTTTCGTGAGGCTACCCAATTTTTCGCAGATTCTCTTGTGCGAGAATTCTATTATGCCCCGCCAACCAAATGAAATTTTTTATTTTAAGTGGGATATGTAACTTGTAAATTTTGTGAAGGCCATTCAACCACCAATCCCGCATTTGAAGTTAGATCATATATTATTTTATTTTTGTTTTAATTGCGGGTATATTGTTGGTATTAATGTTTTGCGGGTATATTGTTGGTATTAAAGTTAGATCATATATTATTTTAAAGTTAGATCATATATTATTTTATAGATTGGTGATAGGGTAATCAGGTCTTTCACGAAGTATGAGGCGAAGTTGGTGGAAATCGGGGTAAGGTCCCTGGCCGAACAGTGGATATCCAATGGGAAAGAACTTTATAATCTGAATTTGATGACTTTATAATCTGAATTTGATGATACTTTATAATCTGAATTTTCCAATGTGAAAGAAATTTATATTAGAAATGGTTGATTTGATATATCGAGATCAATTGAAAGGTATGCATGAAATTATCTAAAAAGATCCAAAAATACTAATTCAACACTGTACTGCCAAGGTATAATTATCCCCCTAAAATAAGGTTAAAAGAGAAAAATAAAGCTAATATGCACACATAAACAAAAGAAATTACTCAGCAATAACATACACAACTTCATAAAAAATACAAAAATATTTTTACCATATCAAGAATCACAACACTTGACACACCAAATATCTGTCGAATAAAGTACAACAGAACCTTCCAATGGTAAAATATATTTTTCTGAAATCCATAAAACTGAACTCTAATAAGTGATTTCTTCATTTATGTGCATTAACTATACTTTTCTGCGGATATTATTTGGGAGCTATGAATTGGACACGTGCAAGGGAATATTCCCTATCACCTATCCAAACTCCATTCGAAGACCACTGTATCTCTTCCCATTCCAAATTCTCCGCCATAATCTGCAAAATTCATTACCAAAATTTACCTCCAAAATTGCAAGGGTATATTTTATATTTTGAGATTCGGATAAAATTACCTCCAAGTGCTCAGTGGGTAAAGGGATGCCAAGTGTCCTCATAACGGGCTCAGGAACTGGTTTCTTACAGCGGGCCCACCTGAAAGTATCGACGAGTTCGTCTCTGTGCTCTGACGAACCGAACCCATTTTGGTGATGATTGTACGAATTAGGGTTAGGGTTGTTATGGTTATGGTTGTTGGCGGTGGTGCCTTGGTGTTGATCTGACGAAGAATTCGGGTCAGAGCTCGACCCGTTTGGACTTATGACTCTCTCCCCAGTAAAGGATAGTTCGTATCTACAAAAAAAAATAACCGTGAAATTGAGGGTTTAATTGCAAAAATAGTAAGGAAATTATACCTGTTGAAATGAGTTTCTAGATATAAAACTTCGCCTCTTTTGAGCCTCGATGATGTGTAATGAGACTTCTTCAATCCCTTATCAGCTACAGCACTAATACTATACTTCAACCTTAATAAAAGAAAATAAATCCATATTAGGAATTTTAAATATCATTTTATCATTTTATAAAAAAGAAAAGAAATAATAAATTATAAAATGTACGTACCAAGGTTCATTGCAAAGGTTGTACTGAACAGTGACCTCGCGAACGAATTTCTGCTGACGCAATGCATTCTGTAAATTTACGAAATAACCCAGAAATAAATACTCATTTCATTTCCTTTTTATTTTATTTTATTAATATTGATCGTACAGAAGCAGCGGAACGGGTGGTCATGGTACGCTCGATCGAAACAGGTGCAAGAGTCGGTTCGAGCCCCGAAGTGTGCTGCAATCTCGGCTCCAGTTCTATCGTATCTCCTCCTTTCTGTTCTCACAATAGTTCAACTAATTAATAATTATTAAATTAAAAAATAATAATAATAATATTCATGCCTTGACAATGAAGCAATTCTCGACGCGATAACTACAGCTAATTCCAGCGCCCCAAGCACGGGACCGCACGTTATTTCTCAAAGTAGAAGTATAGCCTGAAACTACCGAAATATTAAAAATTAAAACAGCATCAAAATGAAGGGAAATGAAATACATACAATTTTGAGGGGGTAAAATGCGAATGGTGGCTTTTAATTCTTGAATGGCAGACGGAGGAGGCGAGGAGCTCGGCGAGCAGTAACCCATGTGCATTAACACTGTCGAAAGAAATTATTATATTTTTTAGGGTGTGCAATGTAAAAAGGTTATTGAGAATGTTTGTACCTGCGACGAGATCTGAATCGTTGGTGTATATATCTGTTCCCCATAATTGAGCACCCTTTACCTGAAAAATTAATAATTACTTCAAGGGGCAAAAACTGGAAATTAGCCAAAAAAAAATATTCATCGTTTATTTTCAAACTATCTATAATCGAGGGAACTGTGACGAAATTGGGTGTTAATTTGGGGACAAAAGGGTAATTTTGATATATACCTGTCGATTTGTGGAGATAACATATTCAGAAGGTATGCGAATTTCAAGAGAGGGACCAGTTTGCGAATTTTCACTATTTTTGGCATCTTTTTGCGATGCTTCGAAATCTTTCCAAGTTTTCAGGAGCTCTTGCATGCACTCCCCAGCTTTGTATACAATCGATGCATCTCCCTTGCCTGAAATAAAGGACAAAAAATAACGCAATTTGCAAAAGAAACCCTCAACTTATCAGAAAACTGCAGAAAAGTCCCTATTGTTTAAAGGGCTTCTCTGCAATTTCTTCATAACGCAGGGGCCTTTTTGAGAACAAAAACTGGATAAAATTACAGGAAGAACTGGAGACCAACTCACCTTGCAACCTGCAATGAAAAAAAAAAAAAAAAAAAAAAAAGAGAAAAAAAATTAGCAAACACAGTTTCCGATGCACCAAAAACATACTACTAATTTCTAAAAATAAAAACATACCCATCATCTCTGAGTCTAGAACGAAAGCGCGGATCTCGATGCCCGGCACTAGGCGGAGCCCTACCCCTTTGTTGTCTCTTCCTCTGGATCCCATTCCCACCAAACCCCACTTCCTTCTCCTTCTCCTTCTCCTGTTCCCCGACCGGTACCGGTGCCGGTACGGAGGACACCTCATCACCTCTGTTAATCGCCTCTTTCGTAACAGTACCATTTCCTTCTTTTTCAATCCCATTTATCCCTTCCTTCTTAGTTGGCTCTTTCGTACCGGTACTGCTGTTCTCTTCTGTGACCGGTACAGTGGGTACGGTTGGTACGGGTGCTACCGTCGGTAACGGTTCTTCAGTGGTTGCTACAGGAGGGAAGCCCCAAGTAGGTATGTTTGAAACCCTAATATTCGTATTGTTTTCGTCCGTTTTGGTACTGGGCTTACTGGTATTGGCCTGTACAGGTTCCGTCACCACATCAGCAATCTCTTTAGTACTCTTTGGCTCTGCAGAAGAAGACGGAGGGAGGGGTAAAATCGTCCTTTGCACTGACAGTACAGGAGGAGAGGGTACTTGTACCGGTTGTTGAACTTGTTGTTGTACCAGAGGCGGTGCTGGGCGCCTTTCTTCCCGGTTTTCGATGCGAGGGGTCTTTGAGAACCGTGCAGAATCTTGAGAGTGGTCGAATGGGGCGGGCTTGTTGATTGTTTCCTCATGAGACCTCTTAGGTGGAGTTGAATGGCTTGTTACTGTCTCCTCGTGAGGCCTTTTCGGTACTGCACTCATTTCGAAATTGCGAATCTGGTACACACGAACAAGAAAAGGATCAAAATTTATGATTTGGATTGTAATAGTGAACTCCCAATTGGAAATCTGAAAAGCTAAGAGTACCAAATATTAATTAAGGTGCTCCACAAATCAATCCTAAATAACTGGAATTACAAATAAAGACTGATAGAGACTTGATTTGCCCTAATTAAAGTTTACTGAGTGAAACAGCATTAATGTTACAAACAAGTAAATGAAAACTGAACTGAAATAAAATCTTTGGGGTTTTCAACAAGCATTTCAATTTGGATCCGAAACCTAATTTTCAACATCAAATTTAACTAACAAATATCTTTTCAAGTAGTGGTTAATCAGATTAAGAACAATATAACTTAAAGAGGAAAAATGTCCAAAATTTCCCTTAGAAAACCGCCAAGAGATCAAATCATGAGAAAAAAGGATTACAAAGACATTTTACAAAATTTGACGATTAAAATGTTTCTACCAACAGAAAAACAAAACATTGTAAAGACAAAATACTGCGCAAAAAACAGAATTGAAAGCACGAAAGAGGGCAAAATTACCCTCAAAATAAGAAATTAATTCTCTAAAAACCACAATTTAAGAACATAAAAAAATCAGATATTACTGACTTACTGAGAAAAAAGCTTGGTTTCCCTAGCGAGATCGTCTGGGAGAGAGATTAAAATAAAGCACTCTGGCATATGGGTGAAATGGTATGTAGGGTTAGCACTTTATACTTTGATAAAACTTTGGGCTTAAATGCTTACTTTTGGGCCATTAAAGGCCTTTTAACCAAAATATTATATTATAATTTCCTACCTATATAAAAGGTAGATATAATTTTATAAATTCATTAATTACTAATTTTTATCATTAAAAATAGAAGTTATCATAGTTTTATTTATTTATTTTAAAATAGCTAACACTCCTTACATTATTTTTTCGCGTCGATAAAAGTTAAATTAGTTTTCTCAATGATCATAAATGCCGCACTATCGTATTTTTTGATAGAAAATTCATTTAAAAAAGTCACGTAAATAAATACATCCATTAAACAGTCAAATAAATACATTAACTCGAGCTGCTTGCGCTAATATATACATTATTAAATAAGTATAATAAGTATTTCATCGTTAACTTGAGTCGCTTGCATTAAATTTAATATAAAAATACTTAAGAAGGGTATTATTTCTTTCCTTTTAATAAAATAAACCAGGCACATGCACATATTTTTACAACACCTAATAATCGATAATATGGATTTATATATTTATATATTTATTACAGAGAAATTTATTATTTCATTATTTTAAAATTATAATTTACTATTTAAGATTAAATTTATTTCATTTATTGTTATTTATCAATCCTTTTTAGTCATGATTTATTGTTTTATTTACATATAATATATAGCAAAAATTAAAATTAATCAATTAATTTAAAAAATTGTTAAATTTCATTTTTTTTTTATTATAGTAAGTATTGTTACATTTAATTATTCTAATAACTATTATAACTTTTACCTTGCGCATAACAATCATTCGTTTATTTTTTTTAATTATAATTAATTATTACAAATCATTAATTTATGAGCCAAATCATTCCTACAAAAACAAACTCAACAAAAAAGTTGAGCTTCAATTTTGCTCTCTTCTCAATGTAAATATTCCTAGAAATTACTTACAACCTTAAAGTCATCATATAATACGCGAAGGGTCCGATTATTAACGTTGTGTTAGAAAGGGTCTCGAAGCTATGGGAATACGAAAGATATACATGTAACATGTATAGAGAAGTTATAGGAATATGAGCGTAGAAAGTCAGGAAAGTATGTGAAGGTAAACGTGTTCGGTGAATATGCAGTAAGCTATACATGAAATACAAAACAATAGTGAAGTTTGCAAATATGAAATACCAAACTCAGACCTCAGCTCACTTGATATTATGATAGTATTATGAAACAAAAAGCTAAATCTATTTTTTTTTATCTGAAAGATATCATAGCATGATCTCAAACTCAGACCTCAGCTCACTAAATGATGCAGATAATATGAAATACCAAACTCTCCAATAAAAATTGTCTATTGGGACGACCATACAAAATATATCATAAGAAATAAGTGAATAATAAACCAATGATTCAGATATCAAACGGTTCCAAATAAAGTAACGTGGCCAGATTGCTTCAAAATTCAAAGAGAGGTGAATTTGGTGTGATTTGTTCATGCATGTTGGCCTAAACTTTATTGTCAGTTATAACCATAGCGTTTAAGAGTTGTATGTTCATGCAAATGAGGTGAAAATTTTATAGCACTGAGATAATAAAATTGGTTTATAAATTATGAATCATAATCAACCACTGCCTTTCGTTTAACGAGTAATTCTTCCATACACCCAAAATTTTATAAAGTTTTTGATGGATTTAATCCGCACCGTACATTTATGAAAGGGGTAATTTGGGAAGATGATTTTAACCGGTCAGTGAGAGAGATAAAACACATGATATTAATTAAAATGTTGGAAACTTCAGTCGTTAAATACATTAAATAATTGTAGTTCCAAGACAAAAGTGGATAATGTATGCATCTATGATTAAACAATATCGTGAAAATATAATGTTAGTATTTCATTTTCGATGCAAATACAATGTTAGTATTTCATTTATTATGTATTTTCCTTTAAAAGTTAATATCGATAACGAAAAACAATATAAAAAATTTCAGCACCTCGAATAAATCTAATTAAAAAATTATTTTTTTAGTATTTTATATTAATGTACATTTTTTTTATACATATATTTTTAATAATTTCAAGATATTTTTAGTTTTTTACTGACTAATATGAGTATTGAAAATTATATTATTAATGGTAATGATAATAAATATTGGCATACAAAAATTTATAAAATGATATATTGATGTATACAATGTATTTTCACTTACAATAATATATTATCACTACAAAGTATATATTAACAGTGAAATAGTAATGACTTATAAAACTGATATGTTGGTGTAACAACATAATATTAGTAATAGTATTACAACACAATAATATTATATGTATGTACCATGCATAATACTATATTATACTAGCTTTATCCCCGCGCAATTGCGCGGGATGTTTTTTATATAATTATTTAAATAGAATTAACGCGTGTGCGAATTAACGCGCATGCGAATTAACGCGCATGCGTTTGAACTAAATTAATCTAATCACGATATATTTGCAAATATCATGATGTCAATAGATGTATGAGGTTCACGAAATTAGTCTATCACGAATATTATTTTCTAATATAATTTGTATGAATAGTATTTGCTCAGGTGCTTCTAAATTCGATTAATATAATCAGGACATATTCACAAATTTTAATATGTATGTAAAATAGGAAACAAAGACCAAATGTAAAATAAGAAAAAATGTAAAAAAAAAACCGAAATGTAAATAAAAAGGACCAAAATGTAGATTAAAACTAAAAAGGACCAACATATAAATAAAAAGGACCGAAATATAAATTAAAATGTTAAAAAGGACTGAAATGTAAATAAAAAAGGACCAAAATGTTAATAAAAAGAACCAAAATATAAACTTAAATTAAAAAGGACCAAAATATAAATAAAAAGGACCAAAATGTAAATTCAAAAATGTAAAAAAGAACCGAAATGTACATAAGAGAGGATCAAAATATAAATAAAAAGGACCAAAATGTAATTTTTTAAACTAAAAAGGACCAAAATGTAAATTTAAAAATATTTTTTTTACAAAAAAGCCCTTGATGACGTGGCCTCATGTATGAGCTCCATTTCTTCCAACTTTATACATAAGTATAAAGTATAATACGCATTATATCATCATATAAACATAATATTGTATTTTTATACATAAAATTATATAATTAGTATATAATTATAAAACTATATTAATAATACTATTTATTTAATTTTGACCTTTTTAATTCAATAAATTCATTTTACATTATTAAACCATTATTTAACATTTTTAAACCATTATTTTAATCATTATTTTACATAATAAGGATATATTCACAATATTTTTGTTCCATCTAATTTGCCAAATATCTTTTGAAATAAAATAAAATAGTGAATTATTTCCTATTCATTTAATTATATGCATTAATTCAAAATATCATATTTACCCATTTAAAATTAAAAATCATTCAACTTTTCTGTTAAATTTAACGTTGAACATTTAAACTTACTATCTTATCTTTTACATATTTATTTACCTTTTTAAAACCAAAAATATCATATTTACCCTTCTAAAAATAAAATATCAAATCTACCCTGTCCACAATAAAAAAAAAATAGCAACTGCATCTTTTCGAAACAAAATATCATATTTACTGTCTAATTTGAAACATATAATTTTTTTTTAACTCAAAACATACAAAATAATTTACAATTTATATAATAATTTATTAATGATTTGGTTTTCCAGAGTAAAATAGTATGTTAGTAATAAGAAAGGAACGTATTTTGTACATAAATCTCGTGGTTTCCAAAATATTATATTCGTACTATGAACGGTATATAAAAATTAAAAAGTATTTAATGCCAACTTAAAAAATACTACTCATATTTAATATTTTTGATATATTCGGAATTATTCGATTTTGTTGACGGTATATATAATTTAGATAATACATTATTAAAATTTTAATTTAATGATAGTACTATGTTGTAATTTTGTATTATATTATATTCGAATTTGAATTTTATTATCTATGATAATTTATGTCCTGATTAGTCTTGAGTTTCAATTTAGAATTTGTTTAATGTGCATAGAATGGGTACATGTATTATATCCACTTGAAAAATTTGTCAAATATAATTAATACAGATATGCACGATTATCACATCTCCGTTACAAAACATATTCATAGTTATTTTAGTTTGAGTAAATGGAGAGAGTAATAAGACAATTAAATGATATTTATATCTATGATTTAGAGTTACTAGGTAAGTGATATTACCTATTTACCCCTAACTAAATGCGAAGAGTAACCGGCTGCCATACTTTGGTAACAGGCTGAATACCATTTTTACCTGCTGATCCTGATTTTCAAGAATACCCTAGTTAATATTAGCCTTAGATTTTAAAAAATGAACGGCTCAAAATAATTTGGTGTATTGAAGCATTGCTCTCGTTTAACAATCATGAAAAAAAAAATGATGTTTATTCTAGTGTTTTTCATGAATACTACCAAAGTAAGATATTGGAAGGTGATCAATTATATTATTTTAGTATAGTTTTTAAGTGAATTTCGGTTCTAAAAATGGTGGGTTTGTTTAGTTACTAACAATGTTGGGACTCGTCGAGAGGTATATTTGTCGAAGGATTGTTTAGTTCCAAATGTAATAAAAGTTTGTCTCTTTTCTTTTCCAAGGCTTATTTATCGAAGGAGGGATGTGAAGAGAAGTATTTATGATGATTAAAATTAATTTTTTTGTGAGTTCGTATTAGGAATGTGAAGAGCAGTATATATGATGATTAAAATTAATTATGTTGAGAGTTTGTATTACGATTAGATTAGAAGTGCCTAAAATACTGATTTTGGCCTTCTTTAAAATTACATTAATAACCATATTGACCTCGTCTCCAAAATTTCGATTCCGTCGTTTATATATTAATATTATTTTCGGTTTTATTTTTCATAATTAAATAGTTTACAAAGTTCAAAATTTACTAAAATAGATGAAGAACGTAAGGAACCAATTACATAATCAGAACGACCAAATTCGAAGTTTGAGACATGTAGTTGAAAACGCATAATATGACTCTAAGTAGTATATTAAGACGAATATTATAATCATTAATAAATCTATATTATTAGTTAAATATAATTATACAGTTGTGAGGTTAGTTCAAATACGATATATAAAAATATATTCGATATCCAAATCCGATAATACCAGATTCGTTACTAAAATCAAAACCGGGTCGACTGAATCCAAATATTTTTTCGTATACAGTTCAAATCAGTTCGGAAAGGCGGTCAATATATAATAGCAAATAAAATCAACTAAGGGAGAAATGAATTTCTAAACTGTCAAAGAGTGCATAAACTTAGCAAAATAGTGACATACAAAAAAACCCTTCCCCGAGTTGATCCCAACTATAAAAAGACTACCTATATAACATTAGCCATCTTGTATACAACAACGCGAAGTCGTAACATCACATTTGCCCTTTCTTAGCAAAAAAACACACCCCCTAAATTTGCCGCAAAAATATGAAGGGCCAAAAGACGCATTAAGAAGACCATTGTTGTTGGTGGTGGTTAGTTTCGAGGACTCTTCATCTCTCATGTTATTTCCATAGTTTTACGAATTTATCATGGCTCGCAGAGGCGATCAATCCCGTCACGTTTGAAACCGCCAAAGCAGATATCAATCCATCATGGGCATTAAGTGTCATTGTTTTTCCCTCTCTTACATCCCAAAGCTCCAAAGACTGCACCAACAAAGTACAAAATAAAAAAGTTGCGTTAACAATATCCATAATTCAAAAACCCTAATTCATAACTAGTGTACCTGATAGCAGCCAATGACGAGCAAGGACGGATAATTAGGATGGAAAACACAAGAATTAAACTTATTGCCTCCAGAAGTCAACTCGTGCACGCACTCCCCCTCGCACCCTGCGCCGAACGACCAAACTCTGACCGAATCTTCGCTCACCGATGCCAAGTACTCCCCTGATGGATCCCAACACACCGAGTCCACATCCTTCGTGTGCCCCTGTTCACAAAATTACAAGAAATAAATTAAATAAATAAAAATAAATATGTATTTTATGTCTACATTGCGAAAAAAGGAGTGAGGAAAGATATAAACCTGGAGGGAATTGCGAAGAGCTTGTGTTTCAACATCGAGTATAGAAATAGTATTCTCCCCTGCAACGGCTAAATACTTGCCTTGTCGAGGCTGGAATCTCATTTGCGTAGTGCCCCCCTTTTCAAAAGACAAAGCCTGGTAATTAATGCAGCAACACAAAAATAGATACATTAATTTCCTTTTTAATATTGTTAATTTGTTTATTTAATTTTATTTACCTTGAAGACTCGGACGCAACTGCCGTTGTTTATGCTCCAATAACGGATTTCAGAATCACTGTCGCAGGAGCAGATGAGATCGTCTTTGTTCGGGTGGAAATCGAGTGACATCACAGATGCTGAGTGCCCCGTGAATGTTCGTAGTGAATACCCTTGCTGCATCAAAAACCGTGTCATTCAAAAAAATATAAGAAAACACCCAAGAAAACAATATTAAAGTTAGAATCACGTAAAAATTTATTAGATAATGTGGAAAATTCATACTACATTGTCGGCATCCCAAACACGGACGGTACGATCGAATGATGATGTGGCGAGACGAGGCATGGTTGGGCTGAATCTTACATCAGTTATCATTAACGAATGCTCCTCTAGAGTTGACTTGGGCTTCAAGTTATCCACATACCAGAGAACCGCCTGTTTTGGTTTCAAAATTTAATAGCATGTTAATATACAAATCGTATAGAAGGAAGTATTCAAAGTTCGAACCTTTTTATCGTGGCCTCCTGTAGCAAGTAATTTACCATCAGATGAGAAGTGGCAGCATACCACTTTATTTGTGCTTGCACGTGTGGAGTTGACCTCGCTAAAAGTAAATCCTGAAAATTAATGTAGTTTAACATACATTAAGCAATAAATTAATTGTATTTGGAATAAACAATAACGCCTCAAGCCATTGAATTTTTTATATTCTTTTATATAGCATACAAAAACCAAAAACAAAATTCTAGAAGGGATAAATGGAACGATCTTTATGAAAAACTTAAAATTTGGACCTTTCGACACGTCCATGCAACGGCCCATGGATTCTCTTGGATCTATATCATCGTGAGATAAAAACGACTCCACGTTGTCATCCAATGAGCCGTCCAAATCAGCCTGTAAATTTATGTCACCAAACAATTAGTACAAACACCCAAATTAAAATCCTAAAACTAAAAAATAAAATAAAAAATTTACTCACCAATTGATTTGCAGGAGAAGTCAAGCTCGCAGCCCCGTCAGACCCAAAAACCACGAGATTCTTATTCACGGCAGCACCAGCACCAGCACCAGCACCACCATTATTAGTATTAGTATTAGTAGTACTACTATTATGAAGCTGAGGTGGCATGGAGATGACATCACTAGGCGTGTGAGTCGAAGGAGTAGACGGCGCCGAGCTCGGCGACGGTCCACCCGCAGTATTTCCCGTCCCCGAACTATTCGCCGGCCCTGACGACGAAACAGGCTGCTTCCTTTTTCTCCCTCCTGGGTTCTTCGCCACCTGGCAATAAAATTAAAAAATATTATCACATTAACCGATAATTTCGGTATTTCAAATAAAGAAAAGTACCTGTTCGGGTCCTCTAAAAGCAGTAGGCAATCCATCAACAGAGGTAGTACCGGGTTCGGGCTTGACTTGCGGGTGAAGCAACGGATTCGAATTCTGCGACTGTTGACTTGACACGCAAGCTTGCTGCATGGTATTCCCTCCGACTCCTCCTTGTTGCTGTTGTTGTTGCTGCTGTAGTTGAGCAATCTTCTTCTACTACAAAGAAACAATCCTCATAAGAACAACTCGAATATCATTTACAAAAACACAAGGGGTTGGTTGCGAATTTGAAATTTCTCAAACCATCACCTTGATAAGCATGTCGATATCGTTTCGCGCCATCCCCGTCGGCCCGCCGGGTCCGCTGATAGGGGAGCCCACGTTGGGTATGCCGACGCCGAGTCCGCCGAGACCGTCACCAGCATTTCGGTTGCTCATCAGCATTCTGAGTCGACGTCCGTCCACATCAGCACCGGCTCCAGCTGGCAGGGGTGTGGAGAGATTTTGCTGGGCTTGGAGGAGGAGTTGTTGTTGTTGCGGAGTTAGGAATTGGAGTTGCGGGAATGATTGTGGGGATTGCATGAACGGCTTTTGGTTCTGGAGAATTCCTGATCGCAACTGCTCTAGTCCCTGATGAATAATTACAAGGGTTTATTTGCATGAATGTATATTTATATTGTAGAGTGCGAATAAGTTATAAGTAAAGCTTACGGTAAGAGGCCATCCTTTAAGAGTCAAATTATTTCCTGCTTGATTTGATGCTGCTGAATAAAACCAAAAAGAAAAATAACAAATTAATTGATTATAATTACTCGCATGATGTTAATGAAAATATAAATTAAAATTATATGTATAATATATACTACCTTGAACACCCATTAAAGGACCATCAGGGCCCACAGCTCGAGGAGTCAAAACAGGATTAATCTCAGTTTTAATACTCTGACAAAAAAGTACAAAAATAAGAAAAAAAAATGTAGGAAAATACAAAATGGTAAGGAATTAGAAAATTCATATTTTTTACTAACTTGTGTAGGTACGGGAATTTGCGGGTTTCTGGCCTGGACCTGTTGGAGCGTACCGGCTAAACCACCACTGGTACCATGCAATACTTGACTGCATAGTAAAAGAAAAACAATAATATTCAGGATTGAGGGACTTGATTGAAAATATTAAGAGTTTAAGGGCTATTTTGAAATTGTACCCAGAAGATTGGCCAGCAGATTTCAAAAGAGCCGGATCCATAAGTGACCCCTCCCCATAACGTTGCTGCATTTACCAAAGAAAAATACAATTAAAATCAATAAAATGGCAGGGACTGAAATGCAAAAATTACCTTGAGGGAGGCCTCATCGAAAGAATCACCTCTCTGAAGAGGCAACTTGAGTCTCTCTTCGTACATCTTCGTCGCGAGTGCATTCGCAGTGCCCCCTGGACTCTGACGGCTCATCAAATGGGGCCCACCACTTTCCATCCCCCCACTCGTGCTCCCGTTCAACAAATGGGGCCCGCTCTCGCTCCCTGCTCTCCTCTGTTGGTTCTGATTCTGATTCTGATTCTGATTCTGTTGTTGGTTTTGCTGCGGGTTTTGATTCTGCGGCGTTTGCTGTTGCTGGTTTTGATTTTGCTGTTGTTGTTGTTGTTGCTGCTGCTGTTGTTGTTGTTGTTGGCGTTGGAAGAGGATTTGTTGCATGTGGAGTTGCTGTTGTTGTTGTTGGGATTGGGATTGAGTCGGGTTTTGTTGGTTCGGCATTTGCTGCGGCGAGCCCTGCTGTAGCATTTGGTGTGGCGAGTTATGTTGTTGCTGCGATTGTTGTTGCTGCTGTTCTCTTGCCTTCATTAGCTGAGTCTGTGGATATAAACAAAGAATAAATAACATGGCAATTTAAATCCCTGAATTGTGGAAAATTGACCTCTATATAAGATGCAGCCGTGTCAGAATGCTTGTCATTAGTTCTGGCAATAAATATATCCCAAAATACTGACCACCATTCGAATAGAAATCCTCCAGGGGCATCGATTGCTGAAATTTTAAGGTCAAAATTAATTATCCCCAAATCAACCAAAAATTAGCTTGTTAAGACTGAACAATGCAATTAGCCCCAAATTGGCAATCGAATGAATGATAAATAGAATTCTGAAATAAACATACCGACTGGATCGGAGGAGACTTTTCCTTCGGCTTGAAATGCCTTGGCAGTAGCTTGTAAATTTCTCTTTACGAAATAATCGTAAATGTACACATCAAGCCTGCATTTTCACATGTAAAATAATAAATTATGGGTTAAAACAATATCATAAAAGAAAAAATTAAAAAAAGGACAAATAGAAGGGGTCATAAAATAGATGCAAAAGGATTGCACTTTGGAACTTTAATCAAAGGCTCAATCTTTCGAGAGGAATATAAAAAACTGACACCAGTCTTTTTCTCAATTTTTTAAATCACCCAAAATTGTAACAATCTCTCATGCATGCAAGAATTTGACTGTTAACTACGGTATTTCTAACACAAAGAAGCAAACGATTTTAAAGAATATCAAGTGAAAAAGAGCTCAAATACTAATTTTCCGGTTGGGCATTTACTTGTCAAAATCAAAATAGAAAGTCAAATAAACCCTGACCTCAACTATTCAAGCACACTGTTTCCCGAGAGTACATAGAATCAAAGAACAGTTAAAGAAGCACAGAAAAAATAGAATGAAAATAGTTCTAAAGGCACGTCTTTTTTGCCCAAAATATCGCAATTTCACCGAAATTCCGAAATTTAGCAATTACCAAAAACGAAAAAATACACAGATTTAACTTCGATTTAATATGAAAAAATAAGACTAACAGCTAGAAACATACTTCACGCCATGCATAGCCAAAAACGGAAAACATAAAAAATAAAATTTCACCCTTCAGTGTTTTTGAGTCCAAAAAGGGAAAAAAATTAAGTAAATAATTAAAATCAGCCAAAGAGTAACCTCGTGAACTAACAACAAAATAAAAAATTAAGTAAAAACAAGAAAAAACATGTAGCAAATAGAACAGTCAAAACCCTAACAGTCCAATACACCCAAAACACCGGAAAAAAATCAATCCAAAAGAACCAATAGATCATACTTCTATTACAGAAAAAGCTCGCTAAAACCACCAAAAATAAAAACAGAACGACGCTTACATCTTATCGGCCTCCCAGTTCGTCTGGGACATGATTTCTCGAAAACCCTCGTTGGTTTAAGCTCGAATCAATATACACTTCTCTCACTCAAATAAAACCCACTTCTTAACACGTAAGATAAAAAAGGAATTTCTTTCTCAAGGACCTTTAAACAAACCCTAGAAGTGACGTGAAGGAATTTGGTAAAGAAGAATAAATTACAGGGACCGAATTGAATAAGTTCCGAATGTATTTATTATTATAATAGAATAAAGTAGTCCACTCGGTCGGAAGCTCGACATCCGACCGGGCTTTTATTTATACTCCAAATCGAAACATATATAATATCTATACATACTACACTTTCTACGACTTTTCACCAATAAACTATCATTGCATGCATATACCGATATGCGGTTCTCTGGTAAAGTGAAGTAAAATATTAGGTAGATGTATAGCATATATAAATTGATTGAAAGAAATATTGGAATAACCATAGCACGTGAATATTTCACGACTTATTACGTACCTGCATTTGAGTTTGTAAGAAGAACTAACAGATAATAATGGTACAATAGAGTGAGAAGGTTGAGTGAATATAGGATGATGGAAGGACAATAAATATTAAGAAGAAATAATATTATAAATCGTCACTCTTCCCGCACCCTCTTAGTTTAAATTTTATATAGACCCGGTGTATATTTATATACATACACTGTGTCTTTGTAAAGAAAATATGGATTATGTGAGCTGTATAATATACGTAGACCAGGTCTGTATAAAGTTTGATGTGTTCATTTAATTAAGTAAAATTCGGAAGCTTTACAGATTTACCACTATCTTTTAGATTTCTTTCAAATTTTGATGTTTTTCAAATATGTCCCTAAAGAATTTATTTTTTTCTTGTGGACTAGAATATTATATTTGATTGTGTAAAATATGTATATTTGTTATTTTTGTTACAGGCCATCTACCATGCCCCCTATTTCCCAATATTTCCCCAAATTAACGATTAACACTTTAATTGACATGGTAATTAGTAATTAGTACATGATTAATAAAAATGTGATATGTAATTAAGTTACAATTAGCAATTAATAATTATTATTTAAAAACTATTAATTCTGTATTAATCATTAATTATCTTGTTAATTAAGATGTCAATTGGTGTTTGGGAAAATGTTGGGGAAATGAGGGGGAAATGTAAAATTGTCCCTTTTGTTATGAATGCTACATTTTTCTTGATTCGCTAAACTAAGCAAAATGAAAATTAAAGATCAAGTTATACGAAAAAAACCATCCGTTATTTGACTTTTAAACTAAAATAAATTATAACAGAAAAAGAAAAACGTTTTTGCTTTTTAACTTATTCAAATGATTCATGCTAATCTTATCTTATCAATAAACAAAGGATAAAGGAGAGTTTTAATTTTACAAGTTATTTTCAATTTTCAATATTGAAAAGAAACTGAATGTATAAACATAAATCCTTCAAAAGAATCATATATGCTATTTTTTCATAGCAAACTTCGAATTTTTAGATATTATTTTTCTTCATTTTCCATGTACGAGGGAAGCCATTATTATCTATATATTCAGGCAAAATAATGAATTGACTCGTCCCAATATTCAACTAGGAGAGTTTATTTCACAATACTAAACGTGAAACTCAACTTAGGAGTAGTAGATCTTAAAAAAATCTCGAACCGGCAAAATGTGGTTCGTCCAAAGAAAAGACGGATAAATCGAACCTCATATAATGAACAAATGTTGAAATGTCAACGATCCAAAATAAAAAATCGAATCGAAACCGATTGATCCGAATTCGATCGAATTCGGAAGAAAAAAAAACCAAGTGATTTGAATCTAAAAATCGAATCGAAACTGAATAATCGAAAATTTATCCGAAATCGAACGACGTGAAACTTGAATGACTCGAAACCCAATCTGGTCCGAAATCGATATGATTTGTCACCCCTAACGACTCGTGACTCAAATATGTTTCGAAACTTGAACCGATTGGCCTTCTAGATAATCATAAATTTATTTGATATTGTCCGAAATTTTGTGTAAAACATATATATTATTTATTATTCCAATGCGACAGATAATTACATTTTGATTGTTACCATAGTACATGAAATACACTATTTATTCGAACAAATAATTGATTCATTTGAACGGAAGAATTGTATTGACCCTCCGAACACATGGTATATGTACGATTCGAACGTATTGACAATAGTAACATCTAAATATCTAGATATCCTGCATTCATGGTTTTGGAAAGCATGTTCATCCATTCAAATGTCATGTCTCGTTCGAACGTATTTGTTGATTCTGGATCATAACATGAAAATTCTCGATCTTTCAAATCCATTCTCTCCTATGAATAGATGGATAATTCAACATATTCAACGCACACTTTTGTTAGATTTGTGTTCTAAAAATTATCATATGAGGATAATTTTTAAATGTTATATTTATGAATTGAATATTATTTACATTTTGTTTCATGAGTTTTTATATTTTTCACTTAGAAGTGTTCAAGAAGATACACTTGGTCTTGAGTCGCAGAACTTTAAGTGATAATAAATATTGAACTTTAAAATGTTCACATGTCTTGGATATTAGCAGGAACACTAATATACATAATAAGAATGTCGTGTTGATTAAAACTACGTTGCAATTCTGCAAACATTGATAAAAGATTATCATTTAATAACACGAATATATGAAAAGTTTCATATATTGAACAGACCTAATAGATGAAACATTATATGGATTGTGTTAGTGTCATTAATGTTTTCATCGTGTCTCTGGTTCTAAGATTGAGAGATGTATTTCTTTTACATGAGGAATGCATAACGTAATTATTATTCAAACCTACTTATTAATAAGTGGTGATAAAAGTAATAGTTCTTTATACGTAACTTGTGCTGGAAAGAGAGTACATGCCAATAACATCGTTGCCGCTCATTCATTATGAGAAATGATATTATGGGCCCTTGATAAAGTAGAATTATGAATGGATCCAATATAACTGAAGTGCAGTTATATATTTATAATTTACTTAAATAGAGATCAAGAAATGATTATAATGCAAAGATGACACATCCCTATTTTGTATATTAATCGCAATATCAGAAAGGCAAGGAATGAACACAATCAATATCACAAGGATTACGTTTCGTAAAAGGGTTACTAAACATCTAAGTTATTTGGGTAACCGTAATGTATAGCTAGAATATCGCTTACGGTTTATGGAATAAAATGTTTTATTCCATTGCCAACATAACATAGATCCTCGATATAGGTCACACCAACTGAACGGGAAACAAGAAATATATTATATATTTTTTCTATGTATAAAGATTTCATGTTGTATGAAATACAGATACAAATAGAAATATGTAAAATATTATGTCATGCGAGATGACTACCTAGCATGAAAATAAATTCAATGAAATGTGCATATTATGAGAATAATATATGTAGCACATATCATAATTTGTTTCAAGGCCAAGCCCATAACAAATTGAGAATATAACTTGAGAAGTCCAAATAAACATGGATCATGACCATAAATTCGAGACAGATTTTGAGACATGTTTGAACAGATATTTGAAATAGCAAAACTTCACCATTATGTACAAATGACATATGTAAATTGTAGCCATTTGAATGTAGTTTTTAATGGCGAAGAGTTCAAGTCATTTGGAATTTTCTAGAAGAAGTTATGACAGAAACAATGACCAATGGTCAGAAGTTAATGTGCTGCTTCGAATTTTGTTCATGCCTTAATTACGAATTTTGAAAGGATTTTGACCTAATGTTTAGGGACTATAAATATAAGACATAACTAAGCATTTTATAATAAGAGTTTTTCTTTCTATAGCTAGTCTCTCTCTTTCTCTTGAAGTGTTTGTTGAAACGTTGATTGATTAAGCAATCGATAAGAAACGGGCGACGAATCTAGGTGCGGACAAGAGGACGCTAGCACGGACTCGACGCCGTTCTTGTTTCGAATTCAGGGGTGAACCCAAGAGTACCAGACCTACGTTAAAGATCTTTGATATTGTATTCTAATCCTTGTTGTAGGATAAATAAAAATAAATTAGAGTAGAAAGTTAGCTTAAGTAAGACGATTCCCGATTTTGTGGGAATAAATTTTTAATATTTATTCTGACGAACGTCATGAAATCCTTCACTTTGGGCCGTCATACCATAGTAATAAATAGAGAGAAAAACACATTTTGAGAAGTATTTATAAAACTTAATGAAAATGCTAGCATGTTTTGACGAATCTAAATTAGAGGGTTTGCGGTATTACTCGTAGAGATTCTCCCATTTTGAAAAATGTGATTGTGTTGAGACAAGACATCTTTTTTATTGGACTCATGCCGCACTTAGGCGCACAACGTGCCGTTGGTAATGATCCGACTACGATGCCACAAATTCGCAAGCTGATTCGTCGATTTCGTACTTCTTCATTGGATTCGATAATAATGACTTCGTTGGGATTACATAATTGCTGCAATTTTTCCTGAATAGACTCCATTCTCCCGTCGTCATTACTTTTCATAGGCATTGATTGAAACTAGACGCAAGAAACAGTCTGCAAACACAACTGTGATGAACATTTGGAGTCCCAACTGCGACACGTGTCATATAACTTATTCTTTAGTAGATATCGAACGAAATGAATGAATGGAAAATGGACCGATTGATATATGCTTAACAAACACATGACTAGAATGAGAAGACAAATTACCTCCACTTCAAATAGTCATTGGTTCCACCTCACATGAGGATGCAAATGTAGTAATTTGAATTGAAGAAATGGCTTTATTTCATGCACGTGTCAATGTCAATGAGTCTAAGGAGTGAATTTGGGAATGAAGGTGGGAGTGATCCACTCATATGATTATAGGCAAGTCATGAGTCTTTTGCTGCGACATTTTAGTGCGATGGAATACCCAAAGAGAACCGGACGTCGAAGCAATTATACTTATGTATAAAGTTTGCAAAATTGGAGCTCATACATGAGGCCACGTCACCAGGGGCCTCTTTGTAAAAAAAAAAAATTCCACATTTTGGTCCTTTTATATTTACAATTTGGTCCTTTTTATTTGAAAAAATTACATTTTGGTCCTTTTTTATTTACATTTTGGTCCTTTTTTATTTACATTTTGGTCCTTTTTATTTACATTTGGTCCTTTCAAGTTTGAAAAATTACACTTTGGTCCAGGGGCCTCTTTGAAAAAAATTATTTACATTTTGGTCCTTTATATTTATATTTTGATCCTTTTTAGGTATAGAGTTTGCATAATTGGAGCTCATACATGAGGCCACGTCACCAGGGGCCTCTTTGTAAAAAAAAAATATGTTTTTCATATTTTGGTCCTTTTATATTTACAATTTGATCCTTTTTATTTGAAAAAATTACATTTCGGTCCTTTTTTATTTACATTTTGGTCCTTTTTTATTTACATTTTGGTCCTTTTTATTTACATTTGGTCCTTTCAAGTTTGAAAAATTACACTTTGGTCCAGGGGCCTCTTTAAAAAAAATTATTTACACTTTGGTCCTTTTTATTTATATTTTGATCATTTTTAGTTGAAAAAACTACATTTTGATCCTTTCTATTTACATTTTTGTCCTTTTAAGTTTAGAAACTTACATTTTGGTCCTTCGTATTTACATCTTGATCCTCTTTTATTTACATGTCGGTCCTTTTTTACATTTTTGAATTTACATTATAGTTTTTTTTATTTATATATTGGTCCTTTTCGGTTTTAGTTCACACTTCGGTACTTTTTATTAACATTTTGGTCCTTTTTAATTTAAATTTTGGTCATTTATTACATTATTAATAATTCTTCTCATCTCATGCCTCCACATCACCACCTTATTATGCCTCCCTATCACCACTTTACTTGGAAAATTTTCAAAAGACTCCTTAAATTTTTAGATATTGTAAAAAATAATTAATTTACATATTATTCATTTAAAAAAAATGTTTTTTTAATTTTAAAAAATTCTTAAACTTTTTGTAATATATAATAATTAAAAAAAAATTACTATATGTTATATGTTATATAATTTTAATATTTCATTCATTACAAATATTCGACTTATGTATTATTTTTCTTGAAAAACTAACATAAAATTATAATAAGTTGAACAATATTATTAAAAGAACATCTTGCAAATATTTAAAAATAAAATATCATAAAACTATTAAAAAATACATAAAAGGAAAACTAAAATAAAAAGTAGATGTTTAAATAGATATTTTCTATGAATATATTTGCAAGATGTTTATTTATTATTATTTAATGTTAGTTTTTTATGAATAAATAATGGAATATTAAAATTATATAAACAAAATATGTAATAATTTAAATTTTTTTAAATCACTACATGTTAAGAAATGTTTATGAATTTTCTTAAAATTAATAAAAAATAACAAAAATAACTTTTAATTATTACATATGAGATTTGGAGGGTATTTTGGAAAAAAAAAATTAATATCATCTATAAGGAGTATTTTTAAATAAAAGTTTGGTAAAGAATTTTTTTTTGGAGTTTACGAAAAGATAGAGGATTTTTTACAATATCCAAAAAAAATTAAGGGGTTAAAAATATACCAAATCACGGATGTGCGAATAATCATGACAAACTCGAGGGCTCCCGCGCAATTGCGCGGGGAAAAAGCTAGTGATTTCTAAAGTTACATCTAGTTGAGATTAATATGTTCAAGTATTTTTTTTCGATGCAAAGCAACGCTCTTGACTCTTTCATTGGCAATTGCGCGGGGAAAATTGCGCGGGGAAAAAGCTAGTTACGTTCTCATATTTCGATGCAAAGCAACGCTCTTGACTCTTTCATTGGCAAATTGGAATATGAATGACAGGCGGCTAATCGAGTACCTTGACCTTATTAGGCAAGACAGAAAATAAGAATGTTGCTTACGGAAGGAATATTAATGAATGAATGTTGGTTACTCAACACGAAGATTAAAAGGCAAGACAGAAAATTGCGCATCAAACGTATGTGTTGTAATTTGAGGAACAAAATAATAATTTTTTTTTAACATAACATAAGGTTTGCCTGTTTTTGGCAATATACATACAAATTTGGGGCGTTTTGAAAAAACCCAAATGTATTGGAATTAATTTTTACTAATAAATCCATAATTTATTTCGTGAGTTGTGAATTCAATCTCCATACTAAAATAATGCATCGAACCCAAATGACTATATATATATGGAGGGGTGTTTTCGTGATAAACTCAGAGAAGTTAGGAAGATTCTGGAAAAATATTTTCTTTTTTAAATATCAGTATTAGTATTTTGTATTCTAATATTTTACTTAAATTACTTAAATTCAGTTTAATATACACACAACGCATGTACCTCACATTTACAATTATTGATTATTAAATGATATAATAAGAGATAAAGTCAAAGTTCAAGAATAATATAGTAATTATTATATATTAGAGGGATCTGTAGGTAAGAGAGGACAAGCGGAGTGAAAGCAGACGGATGGTACTTCCTTTTCTGATGTGGCGGACAAATTTTTACGGTACATGAACATAAAATAAAGAGGACATACATGCATAATTATATGGAGAATTTTCAAATAATCTCCTAATTTTTTTTGAATTTGTAAAAAACACTTTCCAAACATGGTTTCATTTCAATTTATCCTCTTTACATGTACACTTATTTATTTCATGATGTTAAAAAAATTTGAACCAAAATACTTTTCTATTTTTCATAATTAATTTTATTAAATATTTTTGAACATATACTAATTTTAAACAACTATATGTCATATACATAATTTTAATTTTTTATTTGTTATGTATTTTGTCATACAAAAAAGTATTAAATAAAAATAAACAAACAATGATATAAAAAAATATTATTGAAAATATATTGACAAAATAATACTAGTTTAGCATTTAGTCTTAATTCGAAATAATTGTTAAAAAAAATATTTTCTAAAATATTATTTCTTGTCAGAGTATGTATTGTTGCTAATTTTAATTTCGGCAGCTAATTTTATTAACAATTAAATGCATATTAAAAATAAATGTTAAAATAATATTATTTTGTGAAGATATTTTCAAGAATATTTTTAATATGTTTATTTATTATTTAATGTAATTTTGTATGACAAAATATATAATAAACGAAATATTAAAATTATGAATACGATATATAGTTTTTTTAAATTAGTATATACTAAACTATATTTTATGAAGATTCTTAAATTAATAAAAAAAAAATACAAAAAGAGCTTTAATAAATTCAAATATGAGAAATTAAGAAGTATTTTGGTAAAAAAAAAATAACATGAAATGTCAAGGTTAATTCCGGAGATAATTAAAATAAAATCTTGTTAGAAAAAGTTTTTTGGAGTATCCAAAAATTGAAGGGGCTTTTTACAAATTCAAGAAAAGGTAGTGAGTTATTTGAAAAATCCCCTAAATATATTTATCTTGCAATTTTTATTTTACAAAGTACTTTAATGCAAAATTACAAAACAATATAAATCCATGTTGCTAATAAACATTATTTATATTCATGTAACAGCCGGTGTAATTAATTTTGGAAAATGCATTCATGCAAAATTATATTTATATTCTGGCTTTGGGTCAATTAGAGAACTAAATATTTTTGACCTTGACGAATCAAATAATCCATCCATTTATAAGTAAAAAGTCGTTGGTAGTCTTGAGGATGGACGGTGACACGGGGGTGACAATTATGAGATATTATGTATGTTGTACGGATACGGCAACGGGTATCGTATTCGATACGGCACGGATACGACGATACGGCAATTATCAAAAAATCACGGATACGAATACGATTATATAGTTATTATTTTAATATATTTATATTGTATATAATTAATAAATAAATAATAACTTAATAATATTTTTAAATCAAATATCATGACAATAAATAAAATCAACATAACAATACAAGTATTATAAAAGTGTCATAAATTTATTATAGAAGTATCATATAACTAATTTTGAAGTATCATATATAATTTATTTAAAAATATTATGGACCAAAATATATAATGGGCCGAAGTATCCTAAATGAAGTATATCCCAGACGTATCATAAACGTATCCCAGCCGTATCCTGCCGTATCCTGCCATATTCCCACCGTTTCCCACAAAAATAAATATTAAAAATATTATGGACCAAAATATATAATGGGCCGAAGTATCCTAAATGAAGTATATCCCAGACGTATCATAAACGTATCCCAGCCGTATCCTGCCGTATCCTGCCATATTCCCACCGTTTCCCACAAAAATAAATATTAAAATAATAGGATACGCCACGTGACGTATCCGGTATGTATCCGAGCCGTATCGTATCCGTATCCGTATCGGATATTTATATCCTCAGGATACTTCTGCATTTTTTAAGTATTCGCGTAACATAGGATATTATTAATTTGAAATTTGTCTTTTATACGAATCGATTTGGCATTTCAAAGGAGCGTAATTTATGTGCACCACACCAATACACCAATACGCTACTCTTTGAATTTTTTCAATTTTATGCGATTTAAAAAATGCACGTTTTCTTTCGATCATATTTATATATTTTTGTAAATGCATCATATCTTGTAGATATATATGTCATACATCTTTTACTTATACATTTGAAATAAATAATATTTTTTAAATATATGATATATTTTGATGTGTCAATTTTTTTAGATGATTTTATATTTTTAAACATAAGATATATTTTTTTTAAAATACAATACATTATGAAGGATATATTTCTGTTTGTTATATATTTTTAGATGTATTAAATATTTTTTAGATACATGTTACACATTTTTAAATATAATACGTGTTATACCTTTTTGTATCTATGCTATTCATTTTAAGAGTTGTTTTTTACATGAATAATGTTTGTATTGTTTTTTTACAAGATTTAAATATTTTGTATAATAATTTATATTTTCTTGTAGCGACCAGAGATTTATTCTTCTTCCTTCGCGTTCCTCGGCTTCGTTCCTATGAGGAACATATATTCGTCCCCAATATATTCTATGTTCTCATATTTCACCACAGCATATACTTTATATCACAATTAACACACTTAAAAACAATGATACGTAAATTAATTCATTCAGATGAATCCTAATTACGTATTAATTAGTTGTTAATATCGGTAGATCAGTTCATTATATAACATATCATCATTTTCATGAAAATGAAGATAGTGAGTACGTAAATAAATAAATAACAAACTAATCGAAAAAATAGCGATAAGAGTAATAAAAAGAAAAAAAAAATTAAAAAAAATTGACAACACCCTCACAATCCTAAAACTACACGCGGGGATCAACACACGGTGGGTGAGCAAAATTATCACGTTGTATTCTATAATTCAAGATGCAAAAAAAGATGACTACCAAATTTTACGTCAACTACCCACAGGCCACAACATTCCTCTCAAAAGAAGGGCCTAAAATTAATTTGGATTGAAGTTGAATGTTGAACATTGCATTGCATTTAATAAGTTAAGGTATAAATAAGTTTGATAAGCATGAGAACTTTATCTGACCATCTGAGTTTTCATAATTAGGTCTTAGGACACATCGTCCACAAAAATCCCCCTTCACTTTACAAAAATATCAAAAATACCCTAACATCGTATTACCGACACGTGGATAATAATAGATCTGATGGTTCATTATGGTGTTAAATGCAAAGGGTATTATGGTACATTTACAAGAATATTTTGTCAGCTTTGGTCAGGTCAGAGGTCATATCACGTCAAAGATTTTCCAGAACGAAAACGTACTGCATACTAAATTCCGGTGATTGCGAAGTTACCAAAATGTACATAATTCTTATAATAAAACAAATTTGGATCAAGGGTATTATAGTCATTCAAATACACGGCTCAGATCAATTTGGACTTTGGAGAGAAAATAAGAAGTAGATTTTGGGCTAATTTTGTTAAAATAAATCTATATACCAACAGGCCCAATTTGGATCAAGGATATTTAGGCTTGATTTATAACCACATAAAAAGATAAAATCAAAAGCTTTTTATGGCCCTTTCTTCTCTTCATTTTTAGACACAGTCCTATTTCCTCTCCCTGAGCATCCGCATGGCGATGTATCTCCACATTTCACCTCACTCAACTCACCGCCTCGCAATCTCTCCGAAGAGAAACCATGATTCGTCAATTTTGCCCCCGAAACCCAACAAGCGAAATTTCCTTTCAGCTCATTCTTCTCTATTTCCAGCAATCTTTCCATGTCTTAGTTTGAATTCGAAGAGTAATTCGAGGCGTCTCGCTCAAACCGAGCAGACCCAATTCACTTCTTCTACTGGCGAAGAGGATGAGTCCCTGAAATCTACCAAATCTTCTTCCAAGCTGGTTCTTGTTATCGGCGGAACTGGTGGAGTCGGTACACCCAATTTCTTCTAATTGAAGCTTTTAATCAATTCAAATAAACTAGTAAACTAAAATCTCAGTATTGTTGCCGTTCGATAGTTTTAAAACAAGTAAATTTGAGAAATAATTTACACTACATTATGCTAATTGTTTCAGGACAGTTAATAGTTGCTTCTCTATTAAGAAGAAACATAAAATCACGCTTATTACTAAGAGATCCGCAAAAGGCGGAATGCCTCTTTGGCAAGCAAGACAAGACCACTTTACAGGTAAATATTTCAGATTTTTACCATCTATAGATTTGGTGCAATTTCATATGTACCCTATATTATGCGAATAATTCTCAAATGCCGAAGAATCTCGGGAGGAGTATCGGATATGGATACGGGTGTGATATCTATGTGGAGTATCCGATTATTTAATTTTGATGGATACAGTTTGGATACCTCGTCCGAGATGCATATTTTTGGATACCTGGTCAATATATATTTAGGCCCATGATATATTGAATATTGAAATGATTATTATATAATTTACTAAAAAATATCCGATGAAAAAACAAAATACAAGTACCATTGCAAATAATAAATTTTATTTTAAATATTACTTTATAAAACAATAAATATTATTAATGCATAAAAAATATCACTACACCAACCGTTATGTACAGTAAGAGTTTCTTCTTTGAGATATTTAAATATCACTAATAAAAACAATAATGAAAAAACACACAAATTACAAAGAAATAAAAAAATAACAAAATATGATGGCATATATATAAATAATATGTCAATAACTGAATCCCGTATGAATGTTATTTGTATCCGAAAAAAAAATTCGTCTCTGTATGTATCCATTCAGATATAGAAATTTGAAATTCGAGTACAAATATTTTGTGGATAATATCCATCCTGTTTGCTCCCCTACAAAATGAGAAATATCATGTATACAATATACCCCTAAGAAGCATATTCCCTTGCAAAATATAATAAATATCCAATATGCTCCATATTTATATCGGAAGTGTTCCTAAACTACTATTAGTTTATCATCTTTTATTTATGGAATAATAAGTGAGAAATTGGGGGCAATTGGGACATTCTTATATGCTCCATAATATTTTTCGGGGTACATGCGAAATGTTTTAAATTTTATGTTCATTCTCACAACTCAAATCCATTATTCTATGATTTATATATCATTTATTGCTTGCAGGTATGGAAAGGAGATACGAGAGAGCCTAAAGACTTGGATCCAGCCATGTTTGAGGTTAGATTTTCCATTTTTACCCTTGATTTTGACATTTCGAAGGACTTGTTTGTTTTGATTGGAGAAAGAGACATGAATGAATAAAAAATGTATAGGGGTCTTGTTTGATAGGGAGTTACGCACGTTATATGCTGCACAGGAACCACGGCTTTTCCTTCTAACCGCTGGGCTGGAGACAACACTCCTCAAAGAGTAGGCATGTCTCTAAACCCTATACTCTAAATTCTTAAACATATACGCTAATATTAGAGACTTTTTTGGGTAAAATTCTCAAAAATGGCCCTGCATTATGTCTAAATTGCAAAAAGCCCCCTTTTTTGGGCGAATTTCTTGAATTTGTTAAGAATATGTGTTTTTTTTGCAATTTGGCTATAATGCGCGGTATTTTTTTTCTTTTTTCTTTTTCAAATTTCTCTTATTATTATTATTTTTTTTTTATTTAGATTGGGAGGGAATCAGGAACGTTGTATCGCCCATGCCTCGTAGTTTGAAAAGATTAGTTCTCGTATCTTCTGTTGGAGTTACCAAGTACGATGAACTTCCATGGAGGTATACACTTTACCTATCAATCATTAATACTAGCATTTGATATTAAGCGCAATTTTATGTGTACCCCCATAATAAATTCTCAAAATAACGTGTATATCCCTACAAACTAGAAAATATCAGTACAAAGCATAATCAATATCATTTATAGTGGCATTCATGATATTTCATATTTTGGAGGGGTATATGTGATATCTAAGGTTTACAGTGGTACAAAATGAAATTTCGACTTGATTCCAATGCCTCGGCTCAACTAATTAACATATTTCAGTATTCTGAACCTATTCGGAGTGCTTAAATACAAGAAGATGGGCGAGGATTTCGTTCGCAACTCTGGAATCCCCTTCACAATCATTAGGTCCGAACATTTTAATTTCCATTTTTTCAATCTTGTATTTCATTAGAATTATTATAATAGAATAATATTTGTTGGATTGTAGGGCTGGGAGATTAACGGATGGACCGTACACTTCGTATGATCTCAATACGTTATTAAAGGCTACTGCTGGAGAGCGTCGCGCAGTTACTCTTGGCCAAGGTTAGTTCTTTTCTCTTTATTTAGAAAATATTTGATATTAAAAAGAAGCATTCATTATATTCTTAATGGTAGGTGATAAGATTGTGGGAGAATCGAGTAGGCTTGTAGTAGCGGAAGCGTGCATACAAGCATTGGATATAGATTGCACTCGAGGACAAATCTATGAAATTATTTCTGTTGAGGTGGTTCATAATTATCACCAAAACTAACTTTTGAATTTGATTGATTTATTAAAAAAAAATGGATTAATGCAGGGAGAGGGGCCTGAATGTGACCCTGGTAAATGGAGTGAGCTTTTTAAAGGTGTCCATGCAAATTAAGTTTTTAAGAAGAATTTTGTGGATAAAAAAAAAAAAAATTGGTCGTCGTTATACATAATTCAATTGTCGTGTAGTTGCTGAAGTGTTCTCGATTCGTGGCATTCATTCGTATGTATATTCAAATATCTTATTTAACAAATTAATCCACAATTGAATAATTGTTTTCGATGGGTAACATTGTTTTTGTCATTTTAATGTGGCAATATCTAATTTGTGTCTCGAACAAAAAAGAATTTATATGACAAGTACATATTGGTAAAACACATAACTTATATTTGAGTGTTATATGATCAAGATATTTTTTGTTAATGACATTTTTATTTTTATGAGTTTGATGGTACCAAATCCCCATCATGCTGTACCTAATTATTTTTATATACCAGAAAAAGTTGAGAAAAAAAGAATGAACAGAGAATTGTTGGAAAAGATGCTATAAAAGTTAATTCACTTTGCTTTAATTACAATTCAATATAATGTTTTGCAGGAATAATTGCAAACCAACATTATTCTTCCATTTATTCTTGTTAAGTGGTAACAATATTGATGCAGACAAATAATTTGGAATTAGATCATTTTGGGTTGCGGGACATTCGGAATTTGAGTTGATTGTGTTATACATGATTGAGATTTTGAATCATTCTGGTTAGAATTGGATTGTATTTTAGGTCATTGATTTTCAACATTCTTTTAGTTTGATCGAGTTCTAATCCACCAAATAGGCTGGACAATTATTGATGTCGCGCCAACACCGTTTTTGTGTTTCATTACGCCTTAAATCGTATGCGAAATCGTATGGAATCCGTTCCGAATTGATATCACGCCAACATCGACTTTTGCGTCTAGTTAAGCTTTAGTCGCAAATATTGGATTCCAAATATTTTATGATGTCTAATTTATAGTCACTTTGTTTTTCTCTAATGAATTTCTTTCTTTAATGTTAATTGAACATATTAGAGATTGACAACATTGTCCTTGAGATCAAATTGATTTTATAGCCACAATGTATATCCTATCTCAAGAGACATGTCTGTTAGGTCTCCTAATGTGGATCTTCCAATTTAACCCATCATAAAAAATAAATTATATCACCCACAATATTCGACACATTAAAGACCCACACCATAACTGACACATTAATAGTATATAATTGAAAGTATTACAATACATAAATATGTTACATATAAATCCAATGTTAAAATAATGTTCCAACAATCTCCCACTTGCACTATGTGTAATTCCTAGTAATTATGTATTGAATATCAAACCAAAATACGCGAACTTTTTTTGTCATAAAACCTTAATTGTTCCCTTAAAAGTTTCGCTCATCAATGTGTGATCAAAACGGATTTCGTCACATTAACGTAACTAAACATTCAATGGCCACATACACTAATATAACTTAATGACATGAATCTTAATGTGGATGTGTAACATGTAAATTTCATGCAATGCATACGTAATATGACTATTTTCAACTTGGTCCTCCTAATAATATTAATGTGATCTTTAAAACCGTCTCCCTTAAAATTACATTGAGACAATCCATCCCCTTTATACCTTCATGAGACAAACTGTTTTTTTTAAACCGTATTGAGATGGACCTCATCTAAAATATCAGAGTGATAAATATAATTGTAATTCGAATTATAATTATATTTGCGACGGGGGAGGGCCTTCAACGACGGGCGATAGGTGGGCTTCTGCGACGGGCTTGGATTGTGGCGACGGGCTCGAGAATCTGTGACGGGCCCCGCCGCCGTTTATATTTTTAGCGATGGGCCGTCGGAGAAAAGGCCGTCGGAAATTAGTATTCTGCGATGGCAGTAGTATTCTACGACGGGCTGCCGCTGAAGTTTGTATATGTAGCTATGGGTCGTCGCAACTAAGCCGTCGGAAATGTGTGTCTACGTTGGCCCGTCGGAGAAAGTAGGACTTATTAGCGACGGGCTGTCGCTAAAGAAAATCTTCCGTCGCTGATATTACGATATGTTGTAGTGTTATGCAGAATAATCGTAGTACCTAAAATACCTTAAAAACATATAACTGTATCATATGTCTATGACATATGTTTACCGTGCCTAAATCATATTAATTGCACAAAATATTTATGAAGGGAAATATCCTCGACCCCGGGCCCGCACAGCGGAATGAAGGCCCGGTCCGATTCCCCGATTCCCGAGATCACGCCGCGACTTCGAGGGTACGATGCAATTAGAAGGACAGATTCATACCGGTGCAAAATTGATTGCACTCGAAGGGTTGATCGCTGCCTTCTATCTCCTGTCACGTTGGTGACAATCCGCGCGTCCCACACCACGCGCATTTCACCGTTTGTTGACTACGCCGGTTCACTCGAATCGTGTTCGTGCGTCCAAGCGTCACCACCGTCTTTCTCACTCGAGTCGATCACAATCGAAGAACCACAAACGTCGTTCCTCTACTTGTATCCACGTTGATTCGTAAGAAGTTGGTCGCGGATGCACCTGCCTAGACGATGCGCCGGCGAACTTGCTCGATCTAATCGATTCTCTATCACTCGAGAAACTCTTTTCTCGATTTCTCTCTCTAAGCACCTTTTCACTCACTAAAGATCAAATCTGAATTTTCTCTTTTTCTCTTGTGTATTAGGCAGAATAATTGCTTAGAATTGCATTGTAAGGAGAGAGAAAGTATCCTATTTATATCTAATAGGATCAGGATTAGCCAAAAGGCATGTATATCCAATATACACCATTTCACACAGAAAACTGCATGAACCTGGTCAGTATTCTGTCCAGACGAAATTGATAAATTTCTCTGATAGAAAATCACCTAACATGAAAGTTGTAGATAATCTAATTATCTACATAACCCAATTTGGCCCAGCCCAATTGGAGTTCGTATGCAAAAGTTATTACTGTTTTACTAACTGTTTGTCATACTGTTGCACCCTTTCGGTATTTCACATAAACGACACTGATACTTCGTTCATATGAAATATATTTCTACATGAAGGTTATAGATAATCTAATTATCTATCTAACCAAATTTGAACCATTCAAATCGGATTTTCCTACTGAAAGTAATGGCTACAAATGTACGCTTACATTCGTTCATCCACGTGTACACTTTTACGGTTGATCCGAAACTGTATTTCTTTCAATTTACTCCCACTATAACCAAATATCCTCAGCCGAAATAAAATTCGGATATCCATAAACATGATAACACGACACCCATATGAGTAACGTCTTGCTTATATAACTTTTTTGGGTAATAACACTTTATTATATAAAGCCATAATATGAAGTTTGTACCAAATCATATGATAGACAACTATTATAATTGTTATGAAATCTTAAATTCACAACTTCCGTTGTTGTAATTTCTAATTGTTAATTGTCATAGAACAACTTAGTGGTCAACAAATAAATGTCCAATAAATATGCATCGTTTATGACAAAATTTTACTATCATTGTTTTTTTATTATTATCAAAGTCAGTATACGTAATGATCTCAAACCTACACGACATTTGAAATGTGAGAATTTAACTTTTTATTCTTTTTAAATTTTTCTTTACTTACTCCCACACAATGGCGAATCTTGTCTAGTATCAATGTGTGTGTGTGTGTGTGTGTGGGGGGGGGGGGGGGGGCGTGAAAATTTTCAATTGTTGGGAATTCACCCGACCCCCGGCCCGCGCAGCGGATATGAAGGTCCGGTCCGGTTCCCAAAATCTAAGATCACGCCATGACTTCGAGGGTACGATGCAAAGTAGGATATACGATTACCAGCGTGAAATTGATCACGCACGACGGGTTGATCGCTCGCATCCTTTCCTTCTTCGGTGTCACGTTGGTGACTAGCCCGTGCATCCTATACCACACGTCTCCCACCGTCTTGACACGCCTCCGGTTGTCTTCGTGCGTCCCACGTCCACACGCTTCCATAGCCTTTCACTCTGGTTGACGTTCCTTGTTCCTCCGGTTCGATCACAATCGGAGAGCCACAAGTGTCGCTCCTCTACGTGTATCCACCTTGAGTCGGAAGACGTCGGTCGCGGGTGCAACTGCCCAGACGAAGCACCGGCGAACTTGCTTGATTAGATCGATTCTCTACACCGAGAAAAACTCTTTTTCTCGGTTTTCTCTCTTCGCACTCTTTCGCTCTTAGAAAGAAAACTCTCAATATTCTGGATTAATCTTATTAATTCAACAGGCTGGACTGAATAGACTGAACAGAGAGAGAGAGAGAAACATCATATTTATACAACATAGGATAAGGATGGGCCAAAAGGCATGTATATCTAATATACACCTTTTCAGACAGAAAACTGCAGACACCCTTTCAGTATTCTGTTGAAACGAAAATATTAAATCGTTCCAACCGACTTTAAACCTTCACGAAAGTAGTAGATAATCTTATTATCTTTCCAACCAAATTTGGCCTGGCCCAATTGGAGTTCGGATGCGAAAGTTACGGACGTGTTACTAACTGTATGTCAAACTGTCGCACCCTTTCGGTATTCCGTTGTAACGACACCGATACTTTCGTTCAAATGAAAAATATTTCTACATGAAAGTTCTTGATAATCTCATTATCTATCTAATCCAATTTGAACCATTCAAATTGGATTTTCCTACTGAAAGTTATGACCACGAATGTACGCTTACATTCGTTTATCCTTGTGTACACTTTTACGGTTGATCCGAAACTGTATTTCCTTCATCAATTTATTTTTGGAGGCGGTAGTACATAAAAAAAATATAGAAATAAATGCATTCCGGAATGTTATTTTCAATAACAACGCGTCACGTGGCAAAACACATGGGTAAAAAAAAGGCGCAATAACATAAATAGACGATCAATTTTTTGTATGGGCAACGCCTAATATTCGGACATTGTCCAATGTACCCATCCGCCTCCAAATTTAGATAGTTATTTTTATACTTTTCACATTCATATTTATGCCTTTCACATTCATATGTATACCTTTTTACAATGAAAAGAATATAAATAAGAACATATTTTTATCATCATATAGAAAAATGTACAAATAACATATATTTACATATCCTTAATCCATAGTATAAAAAAAAATATAAATAATAGTAAAAATGTATAAATAACAACAATTTTGTTTCCATATTTTAAAAAAGATATAAATAACACTAAAAATATATATAAATAACAACTTATATTTAATTCATAGTATAGTAAAAATGTATAAATAACAACATGTCTTTAATCTCAAGAATAAGAAAAAATATAAATAACAACAAATCTTTACTCCATAATAAAAAAATATAATAATATAAATAAAAACATATCTTTAATCCAAAAGTATAGAAAACATATACATAATACCAAAAGTATAGAAAAGGTATACATAATTGTAAAAAGTATAAATAACAACAACACACGAAAGTATATGAGAGGGTGGAAAAGAACCGAACAGTGAGCAATGCGTATGACTAGCGCGTGGGATGAAGAATGGATTGAAGAGTGGACATGGACAACCCGGAAAGCTGAATGGACCGGACAATGGCATGAGTAACTTCAGAATGCATATGGAGTGCATTTTTCCATAGTGCAAAATCATTTCTTTTTTTCAAATCTTATACAAATTAGAAAGAATAATTTAAAATTCTTTCAATTATTTATTAATGAAATACTTAATAAGAAATAAATTATGGTGCACAATTTATATTATGTTATAATATTTGCAAATTTCCTCTCCTCTCAAACGAAGCCACGTCACCATTTATTATGGATTGTTGGATCAAGCAATCGAACGATTCAGATTAATTTTACCTATATTGATTTTATCTATAATAATATTCATATAAACATGGACTATATACACCAAGCTAATTAAACAAATCTACACATGATAAATTTGTATGGACCACGATCATACAAATTGGTCCAGATGAACTATAATAATATTCTCCTAATTTTTTTTGGATATTTGAAAAAACCCCTCACTTTTTGGATAATAAAAAAAAACCTCTAACCAAATTTTTGTTTTCAAATACCCCCATAGAAATTATATCTAATTTTGGATGTTGTTAAAGTTTAGACCAAAATGTACTTCTATTTTCATATTTGAAAATTTAAAAAGTATTTTTTGTTATTTTTTTATCAATATAAAAAAATTCATAAATATTTTTTTAACATATAATAATTTCAAACAATAATTAGTATATGTTATATTTATATAATTTAAATATCCGTTCATTATTTTTTCATGAAAAGATAACAAGAAATAATAATAAAATAAATAACAATATTAATGTAATTATATAATTTTAATATTCATTCGTTATTCAAAGTCCAAAAATTAGCCCTTCTAATTTCATATTTCAAAATTTAAAAAATATTTAAAAAAGATAATTTCCTAAATATTTAAAAATATTTTAATATTCATTCATTTTGGATACACCAAAAATTACAATTTTTTTAATATTTATAAGTTTAATATTCATTCACTTTTCAAAGTTCCAAAAATTACAGAAGTGTACTTGTCAGGTAGAGAAAACGAGACCCAATTTTTGGATACACCAAAAATACCCCTCTAACTAAATTTTGGGGGTTAAATCTAATTTTGGATGGTGTTAATTTTTTTAACCAAAATTTTCTTTTGTTTTCATATTTAATAATTAAAAAAATATTTTTCGTTATTTTTTTTACATATAATAATTTCAAAAAATTATTATTATTATATGTTATATAATTTTATTATTCATTCATTATTCGAAATTCCACAAATTACGAGAGTGTTATTAGTAAGAGAAAACGATATCATTCAACAAAGACAAAATTATATTGAAAATGTAAGACCCAATACTTTTTGTTTCCTATTTTATTAAGATTCGGATCCATCTTTTCTCTGATCAAAATAATTGAAACATTAAAAATAATTTTAAATCTTTCCATTAAATATTTTTTTCTTCTCAATTTGTACAACAAATAAATGGCACGGTTAAGCCTCAATTTAAAGTGGAATCGTCAATTGAACGATATTGACAATAATCTAAATTTTATGTATTATAACATTTGTATATTTGGACATATGATTCAATGAATGTAATTTTGAATTTCGTGTATCGCAACATTTTAAATTATGTAACTTTCGAAACTTATCAATTACAGTGAATGTATTCAATATTTAAGTCTAGAAATATCTAAAAATACACAAAATAGAAATCATGATGCAAGACTTTTTAAGTATTTTCAAACAAATTTTTATCGCGTGTATTCTATAACTAATACTTTAGAGTACACAAAGAGTCGTCACATAAAAACCGTAATTTTTGAAAGTATTAGTTATAAACAACATCAAACGTCAAGAATATTAAAAGAATATACAAAGAGTCGTGACATACAAAAATGCAAAATAATTTATCCAAAATCGAACAGTTACAAATAACATTATATTTAGAAAATACAACAAATATATACCCAAAAAATTTATCACCACAAAAATATTAAATAAGTACATCTTCATAGAAGTAGCGATCCTACTAATAAAACAATATTAACAATTCGAACAAACCTGCGCAATCGCACGGGGTTTTTCCTAGAATTTAATTAATTTTAGAAATGCTCAAAATATTCTTTCAAAAAAAAGTCAAGAATATACCATATAATAAATTGCCAAAGTATGTATACACTTACTGAATTTTTTCCTTAAATTACATATTTGATATAGCTTACTACTGTAAAGAATAAATATCCTTTTGATTAGTGGTTAATCTCCATGGTAATTAACAAAAACACACTCTATTAACAATTAATTAATATTGATTATTAACTGTTAATACATACGTACTTTAATTATATATTTATTAACTGTTAATGAAGTGTCTTTTTATTAATCATCATGATAATTTATCGTTAATTCTAGATATAAAATATGGTGGGGTAAATTTGAGAGGGCATAATTTGAGGCCATTTAGCATGTTCCCCAGATTTCACCACACATCTCTCTATCCTGATCAACAAGCTGATAATTAACGTGTGCCACATAATTAAATAAATTTTCTCCTATAATCTCCCCATTATTTCTTTGTTTCTTGTTCTGTAGTCTGTAATAATACAAGATTTTACTTCTCATTATCGTCGTAATTATTGAGAAACTACAATATATTCTGCTTATCATCCATCATTACGAACAGCAAAGAATCAGTGTGATCACTCACTACTCACTAGAGATGATTTCACCACCAAAACCAGCTTGCCACGAAACATATCATCTCCGGCCGTTTGGATGGGGACAAGTTAGAGATAAAGTTATCTCCTCTGTCATTTGCCACACGCACAAAATAAAGAAGTTAAGAATAAAAAGAAAAATAAAATAAAATCATCACCTACGATAATTTCTTAGTTATTTCATCAATTTTTTTTTTATCAAAATATCTATATAACTTTTTATTACGGGTTTTGAACCCAAATGGTTTTCATTGACCATTGAATGTACAAGCAGTTATTTCGATGAACTTGCTTCTAACGAACCCGTGTGCTTGTAATTATTTTTTTTTTCTTCTTCTTCTTTCTTTTTTTCATTCTTCTTCTTCTTATTATTATTTAATAATTTAATATATAATTATAATAATATGTAAATATGTAATTAAGTATTGTATATAATAAATTATTAATAAATTTATTTATGTAATAGGTAAATTTGTATATAATATTAATACATAATTATTATAATATTACATACAAATCAAATTAGCATGAATATATAACTAATAATATAATATGATCAATATAATTTATATTAATATTAATATAATTCATATGCAATATTGATATATTTAATATCATTTTATTAAATTATATTTTAAAATAATAATAAAAGATAATATAGTATAACATTTATTCTAATTTAATGCAATTTAAGTTTTATCCAACATTTTATATTTTCATTAATTAATTTCAAATTTATATAAAAAAAATATTTTGATCATTTTAAAATATTATCTTACTTAAACATCTTACTTAAAATTCAAGTTTTAAACATCTTACTTAATATCCTCTGTCATTTAAGTTTTAAAATTCATATGCAATATTGATATATTTAATATCATACTATTCCAAATTTTATCCCTAACATCTTACTTAAACATCACTACAAAAATAAATAGATAAAAATGACTTATTAATTATTATCCCTACAAAATTTTATCTCCATCTTATCCTCTTTTAAACGGACCCTCAAGTGAAAAAATGTACTGGATCGGATACAAAAAAGAAAACCGAAAACCGAAATACCCACCACCGTCCACCACCCCCCTCACTCTATCTCTCTCTGTTGCTCCCTTTCACTCTTCTCTCTCGTGACTCTCTCTCTCTCTCTCTCTCTCTCTCTCTCTCTCTTCATGCTTTTCCTCATGGACTAGCTAGCACTCAATCCTCTCCCCCTCCCTGTACTCTATACCTGCCAAAAATGGCTTCTTCCTCACTCTTCCTCTTCCTCTCTCTCCTCGTCGTTGTCCTCCTCATGCCGGTCAGGTTCACCCAGTCCGAGCCAACCCAGGACCGGTCAGCCCTCCTTGACTTCCTAAACCAAACCCCACACGAGAGCCGAATCAACTGGCCCGTCTCCACCTCGGCCTGCAACTGGGTCGGAGTCACTTGCGACCAAAACCAGTCTCATGTGATCGCCCTCCGCCTTCCCGGCGCCGGTCTTGTGGGTCCCATTCCTTCCGGAACCCTAGGACGCCTTACTTCTCTCCACGTTCTCTCTCTCCGCTCGAACCTACTCTCAGGTCCCCTTCCAGATGATTTAACCAATTTGCCCTCGTTAAGAAGCCTCTACTTGCAAAACAATGCCCTTACTGGTTCAATACCTCCAGACATTTCGAAGCTCGAACGGCTGGCCAGGCTCGATCTCTCTGACAATGCCCTTACCGGGTCCATACCTTTCTCTCTCAACAATCTTTCTCGATTAACTGGCCTCTTTCTACAAGGAAACCAGTTATCCGGCACTCTACCTAGCATCACCATTAACTCGCTCGATAAATTCAACATTTCAGATAATAAGTTAAATGGATCTATACCAAAAGCCCTCTCTAAGTTCCCCCTTTCTTCCTTTTCCGGGAATCTCAACCTCTGTGGATTCCCCCTTCCATCATGTAATAGCACTTTCTTCCCTCCAACACCATCTCCCTCTCCATCATCAGACTTAATTCCCATCCAACACCCGCACAAGAAAAAACTCTCCAAAGGGGCAATCGTCGCAATTGCAATCGGGGCAGCTGTACTGTTGTTACTATTACTGTTACTAATATGCTGTGTTTTGCCGAGATTAAAGAAGAGGAGGGAGCAAGGAAAAGGGGTGGTCCCGCGGGCCCCGCCGGTGACAGCAGCAGGAGGAGCGGGGACTAGGTCTAGTGATATGGAAATGCCTTCATCATCGAAGGAGGATATGGCGGCGGTTGGCGCAGGTGCGTCGGAGGCGGAGAAGAACAAGTTGATTTTCGTCGGAAAAGGCCATGGCTATACTTTTGATTTGGAGGATCTTCTTCGTGCTTCTGCAGAGGTACTTGTGCATATCAATATATTATATTATGCTCCTACTCACACTCTTTCTTCATGACAAGTTCAGAGCATAATTTAATAAAAATATTTAGTAATATATCACATTTTTTTTCTGTAGTAAATCAGACTTAATTATCATTTGTGAATAAAAAAAAGATTAAATGGGAGAAAAACAAGGACAAGAATATTCCATTTTCTTTTATAATTACTTAAAAAATCTAATCTTTTAGTAACCATTAGTTAGGGTATGCTACTAGATTATTACATCATTTGTGGTCCTAATAAGCTGAATAGGTTGTATTGGATCACAGTTATACTCCTTATATTGATTGTATAAGATATTTTGTTTGGAAAAGGTGGGATGCGAACATACTTTCCCAAAATAATAACATCCTTTTGACTGATTAATATAGGTACGTGTTGCAAAAGTTGCGTGGCTAGATCATAATAAGCTAATTATGTTAGATTATTAAATTATTAGAATATTTAATCAATACATAATGTTGTTACATAAAGTGTTATTCTACCAATTTTCTCTGGAATAACGGGACGGAGCTTTATTTTAAATAACTTATTTCATTAACCAATCGATATGTAGGTGTTAGGAAAAGGGAGCGTGGGGACGTCATACAAAGCTGTATTGGAGGAGGGGACTACAGCGGTGGTTAAGCGGCTGAAGGACGTGGTCGCGACTAGGAAGGAGTTCGAGCAGCACATGGAAGCGCTCGGCAAAGTCGAGCACCCCAATGTCCTTCCTATTGTTGCGTATTACTACTCGAAAGACGAGAAGTTACTTGTTTTGGATTACGTGCCTGCTGGTAGCCTGTCCGCCATGCTTCACGGTTAGTAATTGCTGTATCATAACTATTCAATTATTTTTTTGTTATAATGCTCTTCATATAAAATTATCCCTACACCAAATAAAGATGGGGACCCTATTCATAAGTAGGAAGTTTCCACAAATAATAACTACTGGATGATTTTTATTTATTATGGGCCAAGTATTCTCAAAAAACATATTTTTTATTTTAATTGAGTGAAGAATACTAAAAAAAATCTTGTATCTATATTTGTTTTCATTGAATTTTAGACCAACAATATCTTGCATCTCAATCATTGAAGTCAATTCCTTGATATACTTTTAAAAGAAACATATTAGATATCCAGTAGTCAGCGGACTCATAGCCTAGTTGGTTGAGTGTGAGACACAAAATCCCATGTTGTGAGAGGTCGTGGGTTCGATCCCCATTGACATTAATGGATGGAGAACATACTAGTCTTCTCCATTTATTATAAAAAAAAAAAAAAAAAAAAAAGATATCCAGTTAACAAAATTTCATATTTTGTTTCTGGAAGTTTAGCACGGGACAAAAAATATTTTGCTATTTTTGTGTAAATAATTGGATTACAATAAATAGATGGGGCAATTGGTAAATTTGCACACTTTGCTGTCAGTTCGGTCCCACCAAAAGAATTGCCAGATTCTTGCTTGTGGATTTTCTTGATCTGTACAATGGGTCAATTGTCCTCTTTATGACACCTGCATAGTTTTTTGAAGGGAAATTCTTCAAAACCCCTTAATTTTTTTGGGATTCCTCAAAATCTCCCTAACTTTCTGATTATTTGAAAAACCCCCTATAAATTGAATTTAATTCTTAAAACCCCCCTACAAAGGTTAACTTCAACATTCCATCCAATTTTCATTTTTTTGGACAAAAATATCCTTCTTGGTTTTCTTTTATAAATTCTTTTATTCAATATAAATTAATAAATTAATAAATACATAAATAAATTAAATATTTCGTGATAAATATTTCACGTTATTATAATTAAAAATAGTTTATGATAATATTTTACAACTCACTATTTTATTTTACTATTTATAATATATATATAAAGTATTACTTTATTAAATAAATACTATTTCACATTACATTTTTTACATGAAATAATTTCATATAAAAATCATATAATAAATTATAGAATAGTATAATAAATATCATCAAATAATATTATGAAATACTATATTGTAAAATATTATTTATTTATTAGTTTATAGAATAAATTCAATTATAAAATAAATTATGAGGGTATTTTGGTCCAAAGAAGACTAATTTGGATGAAAAATGAAATATAACACTAGTAGGGGGGTTTTGAAGAATTAAACTCAAATTATAGGGGGTTTTTCAAATAATCTAAAAGTTAGGGGTTTTTGAGAAATTCCAAAAAAATTAGGGTTTTTTTTGAAGAATTCCCTTTTTTGAATTTATACCCCTAGAAATAATCATATTGATGAACTCATTAATTAGAAATCTAGAACTAACTAATCATCAATTTATTATGTGCTGAAAAAATTGGATGTGTCCAAGTTATATTTGAATGGAGAGGAAGTCAATCATGGAGCTGTAATTCCTAACATCTCCAATTATTTTTTTGGGGGGTCCAAAGCATTATCTTGGCAACCAGACCTAAAGCATGCATCTGTGCATGATGAATAAAAGTCTATAATAACATAGAATCATTTTGATTGCTTTTTTTCTTTCTTGCTTTATCGTCCTTGCTTGCATGTGCCATTGGCCCTTTAGTAACTTTTCTTTTTTGCATATATACCCTTGTAATCTTGTAATTTCCTTAAGTCCCCTGAAGTATACTTTAATTAGAGGAAATCAAATAATTTAGTCTATGTAATCTTGTCACTATTTATGAATTTATGATACGAGGACCGAGGACCGGCACCTTTCATCATTATTATTTAATTGTTTTTGAATAAATTCATCATTTATTTTGATCAGGGAGTCGTGGTTCAGGCAGGACGCCACTAGATTGGGACAGTCGAATGAAGGTAGCCCTATCAGCTGGCCGAGCCCTAGCCCACTTACACACCGGCCCACACCTGGTCCATGGAAACGTGAAGGCCTCCAATGTGCTTCTGCGCTCCAACTTGGATACGACCTCTCTTTCCGATTTTGCCCTTTATCCTCTTTTTGGTAACTCCACGCCTCCATCTCGCTCTGCAGGTGGATATCGAGCCCCCGAGGTTGTGGAAACCCGTAGGCCAACGTTTAAGTCGGATGTGTATAGTTTAGGTGTGCTTTTGCTCGAATTGCTTACGGGCAAAGCGCCTAATCAGGTAATGTTGATTTTTATTTTCTATGTTACCGCATTATTCACTCTCAATCAATAATCCGAAATGAATAATCTTAGCCAAGTTATCATGATAGCATCTTTGTTATATTAGTGTGGTTCAAATATCTTTTTAATAACTATTACAACCACCACGAGCAATACAAAAAGCCAAAATGTTTGGGAAAAATTCTATTAGTTGGTTATTTGTATTTATGTAATTAGTTAGTTATAATCTCATTGAATTCTCGAGGGCAACTAAACAACTCATAAAACCAACTGAATGGATCATTCTTTTAGGCATCATTCGGTGAAGATGGCATCGACTTGCCGAGATGGGTGCAATCGGTAGTGCGCGAGGAATGGACTGCCGAGGTATTCGACGTAGAACTAATGCGGTATCAAAACATCGAGGAGGAAATGGTACAACTTCTACAAATTGCAATGGCATGCGTGTCGATGGTGCCGGATGCACGACCGGACGTGACCGAAGTTGTTCGAATGATGGAGGAGATCGTCAGCAGGGCGATAACAACAGAAGAAGAGGGCATCAGAGAATCTTCTGACGACCCCTCTAAGGGCGGCAGGTCAGGTGAAACAACACCTCCTGCCGCACCGACACCTTGATTGAAATTTGTGGTTATAATTTTTTTTTTTTTTGGTGTTTACTTAACTTAATTCTTGCGCAAGTAAATGTAATATCCATTTTTTTTCCTTTGTTTATTTTTAATGTTCTTTGGGTGAGCAGGGGTCCTTGTTGTGTATTTAGGGTTTTAATTTGTTCTTTTTGGTGTGTGGTTTTATTTTGGTGGGTTTAAATTGTGGAGAACTCGGCCGAGATTGTGCAGTAAAGGTTTTAATTTCATTATTTATCAATTTCAGTGGCAATGGCTAAATTAAATTGTATAATTAATACTTAATAATTAATTCCTAGTTGCCGATCCTGTGAATTATGTTAAATTAAGGGTGACGCTATTGCAAGAGCTAACATGACTAAATTGAGAGCGATTTCAATGTTTTTTAATCAAATGACCACTATATCCCTATTTATGGTGATTGATATTTATTATATTTATGTACTATTATTTATATCTTCCATGAATAATGCAAAAATATTTTTTCTAATATTATGAAAAACCAAATATAACCAATATATATTAATTTTCATATTTAAATATATATGACATGTTACAATTTAATTATTTTTTATGATGAAAAAAATTAAGAATAAAAATATTTTTTATATATGAAAGATTTTATTCACATGATTCATGATTTATGAAAAGTGATAAACTAATAGATAAATGTAAGAAATATTAATCATCAATTCATCATTAACAGGGGCATAACGGTCATTTGATAAAATAAAATTGAAATCGCTCTCAATTTAGCCATGTTGGCTCTTGCAATAGCGTCACCCTAAATTAATTATCCATGTCTAGACAGAAAAGATCAAGTAGTAGATTACAATATAACAAAACTACAGGGAGCTTGATGCACATTTGCCTTCTATGATAATAAGTACAAGTACACGCTGGAATAGCTTTGGCTTGGGCTCAATTGTCACCTTGTGCTTCGTCCCTTCTTTACCCTGTTTCCACCCTCTCCTTTTTATTGGCTTGGAATAAAGGTAAAGAACAGAAAGAGAGAAGTGGTGAACTAGTGAAATCTGAAAAACAGCTCAGATTTGTCGGTCCAAGGATTTATGCTTTTCATTGCTTTAATCTCATCAGTAAAAAAGCATTAAGAAGAAGTTCAACTTTGATACTGCATAGATTTTTGTGAAATTTTTCTAAATATTTTGAACACAACCTCCTTACATTCTCAAACATCACCATTCCGGATTTAGAAAATCAAATTGTACCAAAAAACTCAACGGTGTTATAAATGGAAGGCACAAGAAGTCAAGAACACGACAAATATGAAAAGAGAAGCTCTTTATTATTGGGTTGAATAATATTTGTACAAATGATTAACATAAAATACGTTTATATAGAGGGCAATTTTAAATAGCGGCGCCGTATCGTGCTATAGCAGATTTTGGAGGTAAACGCTATATCGCTTCAGATTTTAGTTCTATATCGTTTTGTCCCGCTGCTGCACTATAACGAGATGCTATAGTGTGAATCGCACAAATATAACGGTTGTAGCAGTGCTATATATATTTTTTATTTCTACATTAATTTGTTTTCTATAAAATTTGTTATTTCCTTTTGATTGAAACTTCCATAATAAATAACTATTGCTGTTCACAATTTATTTGTTCTACTTTAGTAAAGTTTTCTATAAAATATTTGATTTTGTTTTGTTTTCACTTGTCATCGCCATGAGCAATTAATTCCTTTCAATATTTTTTCTATTTCTACTAATTTCTTATGATTTTTTTCCTAAAACAATTCAATTAATAAATTAAATGAAGTTTTTTTTTACTCAAAAAAAAAACTTTCTGAACAATATTTGAACATCTTTTAAGTAATTGATGTAATTCATGCTTATGTAGTATAATTATTTATTTCTAACTTCAATTTTATTTTGTAGTAAATTACTATAGACCTGGTATTCTACGAAATCGAAGTCAAAAGATTCTGGTGTTCTCAGATTCGACTTCTTTGAAAATAAGCAAATGCTTCTCTCGCTACTTCGGGACATCTTCAATAGAACTAAACTTCAACAGATGGGGATACAATGACACGTGTATTTTTTTTTATTGCAACCCAAATTATACTCATATATGAAACAAAAATATAATTAGTCCCCAAACTCATCACAATATCCTTGATGATGTGACAAAGTAAAATTTATTAGCATTTCTCATTGACTTAATTAAAGATTAATTGACACGTTTAATTAACACATCAATAATTTTATAATATGTTTTGTTTCCATTGCAACCCAAATTATACCTATGCATGGAAGAAAAATATAATTAGCCCCCAAACTCATCACAATATCCTTGATGAGACAAAGTAAATTTATTAACATTTCTAATTGACTCAATTAAAAGTTAATTGACACATTTAATTAACACATCAATAATTTATAATATGTTAATATTAGTAAATGTTAATTGACGTGTCAAGTCAATTAAACGGTCAATTAAATCGTTCATTGAGTCAATCAATAATACTAATCAACCTACTTAATTCTCTCTTGCCGACTCACCAAGAATGTTATTTTTATGTTATTGGGGCTCTATATATAATCCTCCTATGAAACAATGACTCAATTGTTATTTTTTTATGGTATAATTTACAATTGTGTTTTTTATTTTAAAAAAAATTGATATTTTTTATGTTAATGGATGACATTTTAAATATATATCGGTTTTATGTATATTATTCACGGTTTTCTTTGATTTGTTTTGAAACATTAATTTTATTTGAATTATGACATGTTCTATTTTATTTATTTTGTGTGGATTTATAATGATGAATCAATTCCATGAACTCTTATTAATTATAATGTATATATTCATGATAGACAAATTTCATGAACATTTATTAATTATACTGCATTTATTGACATCAAAATATTTGCAAACATATCATGATTATATAATGAGTTTAAACGTACCCGCGCAAATTTTATTTAAACAAATTACACAAAAACATGTAAGAAAAATGTATGAAGTCCCGCGCAATTGTTGCGCGGGCTATTGCTAGTGATTTCTAAAGTTACATCTAGTTGAGATTAATATGTTCAAGTATTTCTTTTAAATGAGTATAGTGACTCATTTATGAATTATATATTTTTGGATACATTTTATTTGAGACTTGAACTAGTTATGTTATTTGAAGTTTAGATAATTGGATGGCGTTTTAAGTACTATGTTGATCCACTAATGAATTATGTGAAGATTATATTATGGTACATTTAGTATCTTTTTATTTTAAATCATATTCGAATGCTAAATTATATTTATAATGCATCTTTTAGCATTATAAGAAGAATAGTTTTGATCAAAATCCGCCGCGATGTGAATCGACGCTATATCTTCCGATTTGGACTAACCCTTAATTAAACGTCAAAATGTTACGTTCCGTTACACGCTATTTAAAATATTGATAGAAAGTATAACACCTTTTAATCCAATGTGAATTGTGAATGCCCCAATGTGAAAGTTCTAATGTGTATTTTTCATATCCATACATCTTCATGGCTAAAAACAGTTTGCATCTTAAGTTATAATTAATACATTCATATTTATAACAAACATACCATATTTTAACAAATTATTTCCTATTTATATTTTGTATCAGTATAAAAATCCATTAGCATATAATAAAAACAGTTTACAAAAATATAATCTATACATATCATCTAGTAAAAAACCGATTTATAATCTATACATATCATCTAGCAAAAAACCAATCCCTAATCGTAACAACATTTTTCTCAAAAAAAAAAATCGTAACAACATTACCCTTAGTAAATTCTCATACGTTCTTTACACATCTATTTAAAAAACCAAGCACTTGAATATATCCATGACGATTATTTTTACAAATGAAAATCTCCTTATTAATTTATCTCTTTTGGAAATTGAGCTTTTGAATAGAGAAACCGAACAAGAATGCGAAGAGAATAGCAAACACGGGCACTATTACTGCAACTAATCCCAAAAGGTCGTGTTTGAATCCGAAATAACTGTGAACGAACTGAGCCACGGTCTGCTTTGTATCCATCACATGATCAACATCTCCAAATTGGGACGTAATCAATCCGTTCAATGTCCATGCCACCGGACACAACCAGTAGTACCATACCCACCATCCAGGAATCCTCTGCGCAAGTGATGTTATTATTCGGTTAAGAAAGACAAAACTCATATACGAAAATGACCTTAAGAAATTAAATTTGGAAATTGGATACATACCGGTTTTGGGATGATAAATCCAGAGAAGAGACTCCAGATACCATAGAAAGACGCGGAAATAATGGCGGCAATGTTATAGTTTGGAGTCAAACCGACGCACATCATACCATAGAAAGTGAAGTACAATAATGTGAAGTACATGAAAAATAGGTACCACAAGAACTTGGCTGCGGTCCATTGGAACCCAATCATTGCGTATACGATCACACCGTACGTCATGGCTTGAACGAAGATGTATGGTAATTCAATTAAAACCTACAAAAAATGCCCATTTTTTTCAGTATTAATTTAATAAGAACTAACCGTCGAATATATATATTTTTTATTGGAAGAAAATTAATTCATTGATCACATACCTGTCCAAATGCATATGGTAAGGCCGAATACATTCCAGCGGCTCTTTCTCTATAAAAAACGGTTCGTTCGATAGACACGACCGGCATAACAGACGATGCATTTTGTACACCGAGGAACAGAGTTGCAGCATACATAGATCCCATTGCATTAAGAAGATCTTGTCGTTTTGTCCTGTATATAATATAATTAAATTAAAATACAAAGTTATTGAAAAAAATTTGACCTATTTATACACAGTTCGAGAAATTAACTAAAACTTCTGAGATATTGGTCGTGCCTAACTAATTTTCTAAAAAAAGGGAAATCAACAAAAAAATAACATTATCTTTTACGAATGATATATAGTTTAGTTTACATTTTCTGTCCGAGTTGCCAGAACATTGTCCCGAATAAAAGGGCGACAATGAGAGTGAAGAAGAATCGCATTGCAGTATAAGGAGGGTTTCTCCAGTAAGACAAGTTTTGTTTCCAGAAACAGGCTAAACATTGAGTGAAGAAAGGCTGCGAGAACTGAGTCTGGAAATAGAGATCACTCGAGCCGGCGGGCGGCACGTTTAAATCCTCGATCAATGCCTTGTTGCTCCTGAAATTTTCGTTAATGATCAATTAGTTATTCATATATATCCTTTCAAAACTGCAAATATCAAAGATTTTAAGAATTAAACAGTTACTTGTAAAGTTCCGAGTTTTTATAAATTTGAACGAAATCGGCCCCTATAGCTTCTTCTTGTGACAGTGAGGTCACCTCCAACATCCATGTGGCCGGATTGTAGCCATCTTTTATCTTCGGTACTCTTGGCACCGACTATAACAAAAGTGAAAAGGAAAATAAAGCTCAGTGTATGTAGACTGGCTATCAAGATTTCATCATAGACTCATCTTTTCGTCTTTTATGTTAGAGGTGGTTTATGTTTTGATTTTTCAATTAATTACCTCGAAATACTTGATCAGTTCGGAAGAGTTGGTGCCTAATGGTCCAACATATATCTCTTCTCCTCCTCTCTTCAATAGGAAAAGCTACGAACAATCATAAAACAAATTAGTGCATGTATATAACAAAACTATGTTGTTGTACTCGACTCGAGAATTTTCATAGTTGATATTATAAGCCTAATACGGCAATAGGAATGTACAAAAAGCATACCTCATCGAAAGCTTCAAAGATATCAATGCTAGGCTGGTGAATGGTACAAACAACAGTTCTCCCGGTATTCACGGTGTTCCTCACGGCCCTCATAACAATAGCCGCAGCACGAGCATCGAGACCAGAAGTAGGTTCATCCATGAAAATAATTGAAGGATTTGCAACCAACTCAACCGCAATTGTTAGCCTTTTTCTTTGCTCGGTTGATAAGCCGCTCACACCAGGTAGTCCGACGAGCGAGTCTCTCAAGGGTGTTAATTCTACAAGCTCCATCACTTCATCAACGAACATCTACAATATGCATGAAAGAAAATCATTTAGATTTTTTAAGCTAATCATTCAATCAAATTGGATCGAATTAGATCTTGACTGGGGTGCCAAATTTAAGTTAAAAAAAGGTCTTGACCGTGTTGAGTATTTCAAAACCTTCAATCTCGGTTAATTATTTTCCCTATGATACAATCGAACCCTAACATCTCTTTCTGGTTTCATGAATCAATTATGGCTTAATCATACCTTTCTCGTCTCTGAATCGACATCAACAGATAATCGAAGCCACGCGGAGAACACAAGCGACTCGTAAACAGTCACATGTGGGGAATGGATATCAAACTGCTCACAATAACCCGAAACCCGTGCAAAAGTCTCTTGTTTCTTTGGATAACCCGATATGTTAATGGATCCATCAATATATCCACCCGTTTTCCTTCCGGCCAACACATCCATCAGAGTGGTTTTACCCGCTCCACTAACACCCATTAGAGCAGTAAGAACTCCGGGCCTGAATGAGCCGCTTATGCTCTTTAAGAGCACTAATCGATCTTCTCCCACGCCTTGAGATTTCATTTCCTACAATTTTTGTTCACGATTGTAAGGTTAGTTGATGACTCATGGCACGTTTTTGGGTAATATGGTTTTTTAAACTTTTGCCTCAAGAATATATTTTATTTGGATAAAAGTACTCAAGAAAAAGGAAAATGTTATCTTAAAGTCGATGAAAATGTCAATGGACCCATAACTCAAGTGGTTGAGTGCATAACACAATAAACCATATGTCACGAGTTCAATCTCCATTGGCATCAATGGATAGATGAACAAACAATCTTCTCCCTTTAATAAAATAAAAAGTCGATGAAGAATACTTAATTACGTGCATAATTTATTACCTGTGGCATATCAACAGAGTATTTAATATCGTTGAAGGTGATGGAGAGTGGCGTAAATGGAAGAACCATCCCTTTCTTGTCCGAGCCGACAATTTCCTGTATAGATCTTGATATTCCATTGCTTCTATTTCTGATCGAACTGCCATTTCGACGCACTGATGATGTCGATCTCTTTCCTCGAGATGACCCTTCTAAAATCTCACCCGTTAAATTCGCGTGTTTTTCATTCAACGTCTCTTCGGATACTATTTGCTGCGCTTTTCCAATTGCTGAAAGTAAGAAAATTTTAGTAATGAACTCTTTTTTTTTATCGAAAAAAACTCTTTTCAGATTCTAAATAGATCATAGCTTAATTTACAATATTCCAATGTGCAAAAGGAAGAAAATCAATTTTGGGTCATTTTGAGAAGCAACGCATACGTTTAAGGAATGAGAGTGCCATGGTGTAGAGAAAATTGAAAAGGAAGACGTATCCGACCAATGCGCCAAACCCGATCCAATACCATTTTGATTCCGCAAAGACTCCACGATTGTTCAAAATAGTGGTTCCAAGTCTGGCTCCATTTACAACCTGAAAAATAGAAAAGATAAATGGATGTTAACAAAATTTCGATTCTTACTGAATTTGACACAATGGCTCAAGAAATCCAATCTTGGTCTTTTGTATATTTGGTAGGACACCAGTATACCACAAAACCTTTTTTCTTTCCTTATCTTTTTGTGTTTTGGGCCTTTTGGCTTCATTTGTGATTATTGGAATTAATGCATTTTTATAATAATTAGCCAAGACTGTTAAATAAGGCTCTTTTGAGTTTATTTTGAGTTAATTGCACGAACAAACTAAAAATGAGGCGAAGCATGTACCTGATCCCAACTATGGCCCATAAACTCATTTACTGAGAGACCGTTTTGTGCGTACATCAGTGGCGAGATCCAGTAGCCCCATATCCACCAAGATTTAATTTTCTCTGTGAAAATAAGAATAATTTGAGATGCTTAATTTTCTATGCTAATTTGATATAACCGAAAAGGTAACTAATATGGTATGTTAATTTTTAAATCGATGGATTTAACATATCTTAAATTGAATTTCGGAAGGGCAAAAGGGAAATTTTGATGTTTGTAGTTTTATTGATAGGTAGATTTGATATATTTTCAGTATTATAAAAAAAATGACATTTGCAGCTTTCAGAAAGTAAATTTAAAATTTTAGTTTAGGAAGGTCATATCTGAAATTCCATCTTTTTTGTACCTCTTGAAAGAACAAATCCACCCAAAACCAAGATAACTAATAGCACAAATGATCCAAAGGTGTTTGCAATGATCATATTTCTCGATACACCACCAACTAATCGAAACAGTCCAGAAGCCATTTGGTTGAGCGCCACAAAAAGTAGCAACTGCTTAAAGAACCTGCAAAATAAAACAATTTGATGGTAAATACAAATCAATAAAACAGACAATACAAGATGAATTCCCTTACCTCCCAACATTAGGATCAAAACCGATTACATAATACGAGATGCAAACGAACACACCGACTTCAATAAATGTTATGGGAATCTTGAGTACCCAAGTTGGTAATGCATAAGTCCATGCAGGGAAGAAGAGAAGGTCTCTTTGTTTGTAGAAAACCGGTAAGTTTGCAACTGTCATGGCCATTTCTGAAAATGCGTTGAACAGAATCGTCATTACTCCAAAAAAGAAGGCCCCCATGTAAATGCTACCCCCGGCCTCGTCACGGTGCATTTTAGTACGAAAAAACACCGTCATTCCTATGATTGCGAGGGTCGTAATCTGCAAAAAGGAGAGTATAAATTTGTATAACACACTAAAATGACCATATATTTCTATGGTGTACTTTTTTGTTTTTAAAATACAGAGTACGCATAAAATCCCTCATTTAAATTAGAATTTCACCTTTATGCACGATACTCAATTTGCAAAGGTATATGTGATATTATGAAGGCTTGCTAGGGTAAGAATGCGAAACATTTAATAGAAAACGTTTGTTCATACCTGACAGGCCTTAAAGATGTACACAAAATAGTTCCTCTTCATGAGCAAAAGTTGCTTATCAATATTGGCCTTCAATAACTCTTTCTGACCAACACCATACTTCGAGGTCGTCAGAGCGGCAGGATGGCTCCTTGATCTATCGAACGGTACGGAAAGTTCGTTCGATATGGCTCGACCAACATGGAATGATTTGAAAGCCCCTGAGAACTGTTTCACCGGCACGTATCGGTACGGCTCATCTTGTCGGGCCCAATATTGCTCTTGCTCTTTTCTTGATGTCACCTTTAAATCGATATTGAATTGAAATGGAATATCATGTTTTAGAGAACTGCAAGAAGGGTAATGAGTTTTTGATCAAGTAGCATACCTCTTGCAAGAAGTCAGCAACACCCTTCCTCTCAGGGCACTTGAACCCCATGGATTCAAAGAATTCGAGCACATGTTCGCGCGGTCCTTGGTACACGATCTGTCCATCAGAAATCAGAATTATGTCGTCGAACAAATCGTACGTCTCTGGGGCAGGCTGAAGAAGAGAAATCAGAGCTGTTCCTTGGAGAATGTGAATTGATTGTCTAAGAGAGTTCACGATTTGATATGTGGTCGAGCTGTCGAGCCCAGTCGATATCTCGTCCATGAATAACGCCCTTGCCGGCCCCACTAGCATCTCACCTATAGAGTCGAAGACAACGTATATATGAAATCTAAATATTGTTTGAAAAAGACAAGTGGAAATATTTGTATTTATGTATGTGTGCTTATTATTTGACAGTTAAAATAAAGATAAATATGAATTTTTTTCATGTTTTATGTACCTGTAGTGACACGTTTCCTTTGACCACCCGATATGCCTCTGATCATGTCATTTCCGACCATAGTATCGGCGCATATTTCCAATCCTAGTATCTAAACAGTTACAAAGAAATTAAGTAAACAAAATGAAAAATATGGAAAAAATCTTGGCATTTTTTAAATTAACAAAAATATACCTTGATTATGTAATCCGTAACTACATTCGCTTCTTGGCCTTCAATTGCAGATGCCTCCAAGACAAGTAAAAAATAAAAATGTTAATAATTAATTGCAGATATTTGCATATAATTCAAGCAAAGTTCTCTTTTCTTTTCTTTTTTTGACATGACTAACCTTCATGTAGACATCAATATCAGGGTCGGGTTTGATATTAGCTTCCTTCTCCCTTCTTGATAATTCAGTCAACATATCTAAAATTCACATTTTAATCTTTAATTATCGTTCGCGTAGAAAGAATATTTCTATAATTCATTTTAGTTAACACCATCACAGTACATACTGGTACGAGTTGGGTCTCGACCTCGGAAAATTCTCGCAAACTTGGTCGGCGTAAAATTATACGGAACATGGTGGTATTATATAAATAGTTAAATGCAATTATACATGTATGCATTTGAGAAATTCTCATGAACTTGGTATGTATTTGAGAAATTCGTACCGTATCTTGTACCGACACCTTGGCACCGAGCAGAGAAGGCAAGGGTCTCTCTTACAGTCATCTCGCCAGTGTGGAGATCATGTTGACTGATATATGCAGCAGTTCTCTCCGGTACAAACTCATTCATTCCATGCCCATTGTACGTAACCCTCCCCGAGACCTGTATTTTGTTTTGAAAATAGTAATGTTAATTTCTCCTCCATGAGGCAAGTCAATAAGAAAAACATTGATATTTTTCTCTAAAAGGAAATATTGATATTAAAAGGTTTGCTCAAACCAGTGGCGGATCTATTAATGGACTGGAAACAGCGTCCTCCTCTAGATTTTTGAGCGGTAGTATATATATATGATTATATTATTGTATTTTATGAAATAATTGGAAATTTATTTATTACCCGCCCCCCAATTTTTTTTGAAATTTCTCTAGATTACCCCCACATTAATACGCGACAATATTCGCCACAGACTCAAACTAAAACATTTTGCAAAAGAATGTACAGGAAAATTATCCATTCACCCCCAAAGCCCAACAAATTGATGGTGTGGTAATTGGGCTGTGAATTAACAATTGACATGCCTGTAAATTATCATTAGGTCTCAATCTAGCCCAATTAACAACTACCTTATGACCATTCTTGAACTTGTGAGGGAAAAATGAGGTCATAATGGACTCAAATTTATATTTGATAGCAATGAATTGATCTTTTCTCACACATTTTGTATGGAAATAATAAAAATCTTTTACCTTGAGATCAGAGTCCAGTTTTCCAGCCAAAGCTAGCAATAAGGTTGTCTTGCCTGATCCAGGGGGACCCAAGAGCAATGTCATCCTGTAATTAATGAAATATTCTAATTAATCTAGCTAGCATAACATTACAATTCAGGGCTATAAAGCTAGATCCACTAAAATAATTCATTATTTTACTACTTTTGAATTCCACATAATTTGTTTTTCTGGAGTCCAATAATTAGTGAAGTAATTAGTGTTTTATATAGTGAGAGTTATTTTATTGCCATTCTGTCAATGGTTTCATAGCTCAGATATGTGAATGCATGACACAAAATACCAAATGTCACGAGTTCAAGTCTCATTGACACTATATGAGAAACCAAAATTGATCACGATTCGTGGACTAGGTTTTCTTTTAAAAAAAAGATGTTATTGCCATTTAGAATGAGAATGTTTACCTTCGTGGTTTGATGATTCCACTGACGTCGTGCAAGATGGGCATCGGTTTCTTCCTGCTCGGTAGTAAATGGAGAAGATTTGCTAGGGACTAATTACAAAATAACACGAAATCAATTAACATCGAAATATTATAAATCTCATTAATGGAAAATAAATACTCATTGTTTGGTTTTCGAAAAAGAATGCATAATTTTTTTTGTGGTACCTCAAGAGTGTTTATGATAGAATTCAGAACTGTAGGTATCCCTCTATTGCCAACATAAGCCTCTGCATCGATTGTCAAATTCTCGAATCTTACTTCTATTGTTGGCAGATCGATACCGACACTTCAAAAATAGTTGGAAAAGAAGATCAATACAAAATTATGAATATTTAGCGGTTTATGCTGCCCCGTACTCGTACCAAATAATTTCTTATCATTAATATTATTTTTCTTTAGGAATAATTTAACGTATACTATCAGAAACCATAAATATATCATGTATACTCTTGCAAAAATGAAAATATCATGAATACTATTTTGGATTTTTTTTTTTTTTTTTTTTTTTTTGTGGAGAAAAAAACTATTTTGGAGGGTAGATATGATATATTCTTATTTTACATAGGTATACCGTATACCTATATTTTGTGCAAGATTTTCACCAAACAATTATTATTTTAGTTGCATTTGTAATAGATACTTTGCCTATTTTTATTTTATTTTCTCAAAACAAGACATAATTTCACAAGTGGCTCTACAACATTAAAATAAAACACCTACGTCACGTGTGACCTTTGGCATTTGAGCAGCTGTGTCAAAAAGTCATGCACAAGTTTGGATAATGAATATTTATTTGTATTTGTATTTTCCAAACTTCTAGATGGCAATTTTTCCTATTTTTATTTTATTTTCTCAAAACAAGCTATGTTGCGCGGATACTTCAAAAAATCAAATTTAGCCGTATCGCCGTATCCGTATCGTATCCTAAATCATATGTTAAATTGCCGTATCGCCGTATCCGATACGCGTCGTCGTATCGGCTCGGCCTATCCGTGCAACACAAAAAACAAGACATAATTTCACAAGTGGCTCTACAACATTGAAATAAAACACCTACGTCACGTGTGACCTTTACATTTCATCTGTGTCAAAAAGTCATGCACAAGTTTGGATAATGAATATTTATTTGTATTTATATTTGTATTTTCCAAACTTCTAGATGGCAATTTTTCCGATTTTTATTTTATTTTCTCACAACAAGACATAATTTCACAAGTGGCTCTACAACATTGAAATAAAACACCTACGTCACGTGTGACCTTTAACATTTCACCTGTGTCAAAAAGTCATGCACAAGTTTGGATAATGAATATTTATTTGTATTTTCAAAACTTCTAGATGGCAATTTTTCCATGGAAAAGAAAAGTCAAGAAAATAATAGTTGAACGGTCTTATGTTTTTGCTACTCGTCAAATGTGTCCTTGTCAATACAAAATAGTTGATCACAGTCTCCAAATTGCACCTACTAAATACTAAAGTCCCTTCATAATTTTCTTAAAACAAAATTGGAAAAATATACTATGCCTTCATCTCATCACCTTGGTGATGTGGACAAGAAAGTTAGTTGGGTATAATTTTGTTGGGTTATATATGATGCCCATATTTTACTATATAATATATAATGTCTTTTTGGAAGAATGCCAAATGCAATTTATATCACTAATACTTAATTTCAATTTATATTAATATTGATTGCACTACAATGAGTCAATGACACTATTTGATAGTATTGAACTATTGAGTGGACTAGGATCACTCTATTTGATAGTACTAAAATCATCTTCTCAAAAGAAAATACAAATTATCATTATCCTTTCAAATTATCAAGAGAAAATGATTAAACTTCTTAATTATTATAATTACCGAAGCCCAACAGTAATTTCAATTCATTTATTTCAGTGTTTTCCACTGAATATTCAAAGCAAACTATTTTTTTTTAAGTTTCTCTCAATGAGAAATTATATAGAAACAAAAAATATCTTACTTTTCCACTGTTAAAGTGAAACTAATTTCATTTAATCCTTCAATGTTATTCTGGAACATAACAATATATAATTTGGGATGATAATACGAACTTACCGGTCGATACGATCTTTAAGCTTGAGAAGAAACCGCTCGTTATCTTCTTCGGCAACCCTAATGAGCCGTTCAAGCAGTCCCTTTTTTTCGCCCGGATCCAAATTTTCAACATCGACTTCTTTCCGCCCTCCGGAGGAGGACATTAGTATCCCCCTCCTGACGCGGTTGTACGTCGGGAGTTTCTCCAAAGCCGCCCATCTCAATGCCTCCTCGTCGTCTTCGTCACGCGTGGATCGCGAAAAGACGTCATCGCCCCTTCGCCATATCGAGCTATCTCTTCTTAGACTTGCAACTCTACTTATCCCTTCCCCTGGATCCATGCCGAGAACTCTATTACTGTTCTCGTCGTTTTAAACCTCTCTTAATTTCTCTTTAATGGTGTAGTGGAGAGAGATTCTTGGAATGAGGTGGTTCGTTTGGGGACTTAAATAGTAACGAGGAGTCAATTGGAGACAAAAAAATTAAAAAGATAGGGAGAATGTAGAGTACAATCGAAGTTGGTTCTAAATGGAAAGAGGAAATAATGAAGTTGGTCATAGATTGAGTTCCGGGACAGGGGGTGTACATGATGGGTCAAGGTCTAGCCCGAAGATATTTTGATAAGAAACCTTCTAGAACAATATTTTGATAAGAATCTTTCCAGAACAATATTTTCACGTGATTTTATTGGGATTTTAACAAATTTTTTATTATATTTTTAAAACACAAAAAAAATTATATGAATTATCAAATCATTATTAATCATCGAATAAAAAATCATATGGCTATGAACTTTTTTTCGGACGGATTATTGTCCTAAACCCTTTGAACATACATTGTTAGATGAAAATTATAAACAATTCCGTTAGCGAGAACACATTAATTTGAATTAATCCATACATAATCCTAAAGAAAATTAAATTTCTGGAAAGATTTAGACAGGGACAGGTTGAACGGATTTTTTTTTTTGCCATGTATGTGCAATAACGATATATTTGAACAAACGTACCTTTGTTAAATTTAAAATTATAAAAATATTTCTATCAAACAGTCGAATGAGAATCAAACATACGTATCTCATTTAATTTCGAATGTTACTGTTTCTACATCAATCATAAGTTATTAACATTAATTATTTCAATAATAATTTCTAATTTTTTAACTGGACAGCCGAGAATAAATAATTTAAACATACAAAACAGATTTTATTATATATTTAAGAATAAATAGATTGTAAACATCAGAAAAGTTAATTACGAAAACTAAATAATTAAAGAAGTCATTTTTCATTTTCACTAAGATGATTTTAATTAAACATATATTGTGATTTTTGGCATGTCGTATGTTAATCAGAAAATACCATACAACTAAATCTTGACAAATCTTGATATAAAAAATTAAATACTAATATAAAATATAAATCTTGCATACAATATTTAAGAAGATAAATAATATGCTAAAACATAATAAAATAATGAACTATTTGTTCTTGACAAATTTGAGAAAAAATTACCTTAATCAAGATCATGAACTTCCATATTTTTCACGAGTTTCACACAATTCGATTTTCTTCTTTGACGTAATATTCCATTAATTAACTTATAGCAATCAATATTTGTAACATTTCAAAAATCATAATTGAAAATAAATTATGACAATATATCTTAATAAGCATACCATACAATATAATTTGTAATAAAAATACAGAGTTGCTAACGCATTCCAGTGATAGTGCACTCCAAAACACCACTTTCAACCAAAAGTCGACACGTGACAAGACGCTGGCTTAAAAAAAAACACGAGCAACCAAATTATACGAGCGACCGCATTTATCGGGCAACGCCCAAAATAGGGCCATCCTCCAATGTTTTCAGATCATTGTATTTGCATCATACCTTTCACCTTCATATTTATGTCTTTTTACAACAACTCATAATTAAAAACACTAGTATTTATACCTATTTGTACAACAAATATTAGAAAATGTATAAATAATATTAAACAAGGTATAAATATCAACAAATGTTTCTTCACAATAAAAAAAAATATATAAATAAGAACAAAACTTATATTCATAGTATAAAAAAATATAAATAATAATAATTTACATATTTTTATCAAGAATATAGAAAATAATGTATAAAATAATAGTAAAAAATATAAACTACAATAAATATTTTATTTGTAGTATAGAAAAAAAAATATAAAGTGAAAAGGTATTGACCACATATTTTGGTAGAGTAAAATGTTATAAAAATACTAAAAAAGATATAAAATATAATAAAAACGGTATAAATAAGAACATACAATTTATACATATTATACAAAAAAATATAAAAAATAATAACAGAAAATTGAAAAACTATACGTATAAAATATATGATAAGGTTGAGAGAGAACCGAACATCAATACATTCTGGGGTGGCGGTCGTTTGGAGTACACTCCATTATAGTGCAAAATCATTACTTTGAAAATATATATACATTATTGAAAATTTGAAGTTGTATGAGTCAAGTCGGGTTAATATGAATTTTTGATCGCAAATTTGTAGTCCAACCTATACTTTCATATTATTTAAAATTTCAATACGAATGCGACCCAACAATTTTTTAATCCGTAAAAGACGATTCAAGTCAGGTCAGAACAGATGGATTGGGCATGTCGAAGAGTTTCAATGTACACTTCCCATTACACACAACATATATTAGGGAAATTCTATTTTGCTCCTCATTTTCCTCACATTTCCGTCCGATTACAATTAACATCTTAATCAACATGGTGAATTAACAATTAATGCATATTTACTAAAATTTTAATATGTAAATAAAGTCCTTACCAATTAACGATTAATTATAAATATTTAAAAATTATTAATCATGTATTAATCGTTAATTCACCGTGCTAATTAAAATTTTAATTGATGTTGGGAGAATTATGGGAAAAGTAGATGTCCTTTTCTAAACGAATTAGTCCCAAAAGAGACCTCCCGGTAAATTGGATTTTCAGAAAATTAGATTTTCAGAATATATTGTAATTAATACATATTAAATCTGTTTAAAATTGTATTTTCAGAAAAAATTAGATTTTCAGAATAAAAATGGAAATTCAGAAAAAATTAGATTTTCAGAATATTTTTGTAATTAATACAGATTAGATCTATTGAAAATTGGATTTTCAGAATATATGGTAATAAATACAGATTGGATCTGTTGAAAAATGGATCTGTTAAATATGTTTTAATAAATACAGATTTTCAAAAAAAAAAAAAAAAAAAAAAAAAGCTCACTACATTGTGTACACTTATGACCCACTAGAACCCTAGGGGATTCTCGGCGACCAGGGCCTCCCGACAAATAGGCCGGAGATGGTTATGTGCCACATTAAGCGAACCAAGGCTCACCAAGAAGAACTCGCGCGCCTCAAGCAAGGAATAGTGTTGGACGCGCTGCATGTTGACAATCACAGCATGTTCACGCTGCGAGAACTGCTCGATCATACTTGGCGTTGGAAAGAGCAATTTGAACTGGTTTTTATGGGCGCGGAACGCTATCTACTGCTGCTGCCGGAGTCGCTCAATCGCCATATGTTCATCAAACATGAGCTCGGATTAATACGTAAAGCTCACTACATTGTGTTCCCATGGGAGATTACCATTGGCGCAAAGGTGGAAGATTATGCATATCGTTGTTGGGTGGATTTAATCAATATGCCTCTGCCAGCATGGAAGATAGAGGAGCTTGATGGAGAATATCCCCGGCCCCGGGCCCGCGCAGCGGATATGTAGGCCCGGTCCGGTTCCCCGATTCCCGAGATCACGCCACGACTTCGAGGGTACGATGCAAATAGAAGGATAGATCTATACCAGCGTGAAATTGATCACGCACGAAGGGTTGATCGCCGCCTTCTATCTCCTGTCACGTTGGTGACAATCCGCGCGTCCCATACCACGCGTCTTTCACCGTTCGTTGACCGTCTTCTCACTCCTTGAGTCGATCACAATCCAAGAGCCACAATTGTCGCTCCTCTACTTGTATCCACCGTGAGTCGCAAGACGTCGGTCGCGGATGCACCTGCCTAGACGATGCACCGGCGAACTTGCTCGATCTAATCGATTCTCTATTACTCGAGAAACTCCTTTCTCGATTTCTCTCTCTTCGCACCCTTTCACTCACTAAAGATCAAATCTGAATTTGCTCTTTTTCTTGTGTATATTGGGCAGAATAATCACTTGCTTAGAATGATTCAACTGATTTCCATCGTGAAGATGAGAGAGAAAATCCTATTTATACCTAATAGGATAAGGATTATCCAAAAGGCATGTATATCCAATATACATCCTTTCACACAGAAAACTGTATGAACCTGTTCAGTATTCTGTCCAGAAGAAATTGATAAATTTCTCTGACAGAAAATCAACCAACTCGAAAGTTGTAGATAATCTTATTATCTACACAACCCAATTTGTCCCAGCCCAATTGGAGTTCGTATGCAAAAGTTATGACTGTTTTACTAACTGTATGTCATACTGTTGCACCCTTTCGGTATTTCACAGAAACGACACTTATACTTCGTTCATATGAAATATATTTCTATATGAAGGTTGTAGATAATCTCATTATCTAGCTAACCCAATTTGAACCATTCTAATTGGATTTTCCCACTGAAAGTTATGGCCACGAATGTACGACTACATTCGTTTATCCTTGTGTACACTTTTACGGTTGATCCGAAACTGTATTTCTTTCAGTCTCCCACTCAATTTCAGATCTACCTAAAAGGTACTCATGCATATCCAATACGCACGATTTTAGAGAATATAGCTCGCGTATCAAATACCAAGCTATGCACATCCAATGTGCCGATTTTATGATCAAGCCCGACTTAGTACGACTCGTTGTGTGACCATGTAGGTTCGACTTAACGATGGCAGTAGGTTGTTTCCAATGCCTACAAGCTCATGAGCGGGATCTAGTCACTCCATCATAGCTACCTATGTTAAACGAAAAATGATTGTGATCATTGTGCCTATCTCGAATAGCGGTTACTAGTTCTCTTGTTTACGATATCCGTTAATCAAAAGGCATGGTAATAGTCATCCTTATAATTTGATTAACTACACTTATTCCCCGATTCCGAGTTGAGTTAACAAATTTCAATCGATATTAACCATTAATATCATTGACCGTGGCCACGGTTTTCGTTAATCGACTCATCGAGCGGCGCCTAAGAGATATCTCTTTCTTTCGGAATAAACAATTCCTATCTTGGAGACTCATATTGAATTCCGTGTTTCGGACAATACCCAATGATGACCCTTTTAACTCCCTGTTACGGTGAGCGTAAGATCATATCAAAGCATTGTGTTACGCACGTAACGCAATCAATGATCCCCTCAAGTATGAAGAATCTAAAACCCCATCCGTCGCAAGTCCATCTATAATGACTAAACCATGTCATGGTCTCGCGGCTTCGGTCATATCCAATACATGTAACCTAACATATATCTACATTCCCGATTCGACAAACTCCTTTGTCCCATGATTAGCAAAACATAATCATCTCCTCGGCAAACGTACTAGTGTACGCGTTCAGTCTATCCAATAATAGAAATGCTTCTCTCTTAAGCAAGCTGATCCGCGACTAGGGATGTTTAGAAATGACACTTTAAGTGTGACGGTTTCGCTGCACATGGTCCTCAACCATGTCGACGTCCACACAAGTTCAAATCAAGGTTCATGTAACAATCATATTACACAACCCGCACACTGTTTTCATATAAGGTGAATGCATATTTAATTTAAGTAAACAAAAATTTTAAAAGGAATGCATTTATATGGACTAAGTATTTGGGTGATACAACGTTTACCTATGGGTATCTCCATACCCATAACCTGCGAGGACTATCGTATTAGATAACTACACTCTACTCTCTTCTTCCTCCTCTAGGTATCTCCATACCCATAGTCATCGCATGACAGTCACGCGCAACTAGAGAGAGCGGTTTTGTAAACGGGTCCGCACGTTCCCGCTAGTGTTAATGTTCAACAGGATTGGAACATTTCCAATACCTACGATCACATCTTTTCACAAAATTTCATGGATCAAATGAAATTTTCTGAGTATTGGCTAGAAGTGGTTGTGACCTCGGCATTTTTGGCTTGTACTATTGCATTTCACGCAATAAACAACCATAAATCCGATAACTCGTGGCTACGAGAGTTTGGTCATGTTTCCTTGATCCATACCACTTCCTTTTGCGATTAATAACCGCAATATACTCGCCACCGTAAATAGAATTGTAATAAATATTAAAAATATGGTTTTAATATTTGTTTTTTTTTATTCTTTATAAAATATTTCGAAAGCAAATTTCAAGATAGATATTTTAGTTCATTCGAAATTTGAAACCGAAACGTGCTACATTCGAGTTTTAATAATGTGATATTTTCAGGATTATATAAATAAATAATTTTATATGATGTTATTTGTAAAATTATCCGAAGATTTTCAATAAATTATTAAGGACTTGATTATGTAAGTATATTAATATAAATGTTTTGAGGTTATATAAGAAAGTTATGGGTAGGTTTTAGAGATGTTTTTAAAGTTTGTAAATATGTTATATTTGGGGTTATATTTGAAATGTTACAATCCTTTCCTATTGGGCCGCACCCAATTGTCCACGTGCTTGTGTGAATTTGAATGCCTCCATACTCTCCCTACCCCTTTGCGATAAGAGACATTCTTTTTCATTCCTTCTTCAACAGAAGTTATATCCTCATTTCACACACCCACACATATCCAGTAGAGATGACCAAGAAAGGGAATAAGGAAATTCTGAGCATAGAAGAGCAATAATCTGTATGGAAAATGAGATGGAGCTATTTCATTGACTTCCGAATTTCTGCTCCTTATCGAATATTATTCGTTTTCGATTTCGAAGTGAGATTTTCGATTTCGGTTTGCCGTCGATCGAGTTCGATCAATATGTGAGTGTTATTTTCCTTTCCACCATTATTTATACCTATTTTGATTAAAACGAATTTAGTTCCAAAAAGCGTGTTGAATTACGAAAACGTATATTATTTCGTTTATGATATAGTGATATTTCGAGAAACTGATTTTGAATATAATTATGATAATTTATGATATTAATGATATACATAAAATTATGATTTCGAATTAGAGGATTTGATAAATAAAATGAATTTGGATAATGATTTTGAATTATGATTCGAATTAGATATTAGTGATATATTTGGAAATGATTTTGAATAACAGGTACGACGATATGTGATTTTAAATGATTTGTGAAATTATGATTTTGAATTTGGATATTCTTTCCAATATAGAAGGTATATTTCGAATTTGTTTTCAGAAATGATTTGCGCTAAAAAGCGTGTTTCATTTTATGAAAGTTATTTAGTAAATTATATGGTTATAATATTTTATTATTAGAAAGATTATATTTGGATAAAGCGTAAACAAGATTTACGATTTTTAAAGAGGGTCTCCGAGAGACTCTATATATATGTAGAATTTTATTTGGATAAAACGTAAGCCGGGCTTACGGTTTTGAAAGAGGGTCCTATGTGTACATACGCGGCTCCTCCGGTATGTTTTAGTTTGATAGGTGTAGTGTCGCGTGACCCCGTGGCGCTCTATGGAGGGAATTGCGTAGCAATCTTGATGTAGTGCAAAGTCCCGACCCCGTGGCGCCCTTTTGTTTTGGTGGGGTCTGGCTGTGGCGCATGGATATCCGTCGTCAGCTCATTTTCTAGGGAATTCGCGCTTCCCGAGCTTTTGGATTTGTTCCAGCCTGTGTGTGTGACTTGCTATCCCCCGGGTTGGCACTTCAGTCGAGAGTTATTTGCGCCCTCACCCCGGTAAAAGTATTAGTATGATTATGATTATGATTAGATATGAAGGTAATCGATTTGATTTCGATTTCGATTTTGAGTTTGAAAAACCGGGGCAAGTATTTTGATATATATTTCGAGAAACTTATGATTTGAAGTTATACGATATTATTTTATGAACTTATTTGAAAAATACTTATTTTAGTAAATATTTTGAACTAGGTTTTAAACGGCACTCACTTAGTCACTTCCGTGACTAATCCTTTTTGATTTACATATTTTTAGTTCAGGTATCGAAGGTCTAATATCGGGAGTTGTGGGTCCCTCGAGAGTAAGAACGCCGACGATATCGAGTTTCGTATTAATATATTTTATGCTTCCGCAATATTTATGTATTATTATTTTAATTACGTAATGTATGTATATGTATGTGTTGTTGTGTTGTCGTTGTTTTCAAATCAGTTTGGTATCTTGTTTTGTGATGTTTTCATATGAGAGCCTGTGGTATACGAGTTGTATACTGGCGGGTTGCCGCACCCATTTCCATTATTATATTTGGGGTGTGACAAGAATCATAAACTATTGGTCTTGTGGAACCTTTCCACATAACCGTGTTTTCATTTAAGCAAAACATGTACACACTTTGTGATCGAAAGTCGTGCTACATATTTGGACGTGCTTAATCTTTGGAAACTGTTGTTGTTATAACTCTTTATAACCAACACGTCCTCCACACGATTATAGATAAAAATCCTGAATTCTTTCGTAAAGTATTCAAGGATAAACTTCACCTCTATCGGGTTTAAATATACATAACCGTTATGTATATACTTGTATAACCATTATACATTAACAAGAGTTAGTCTCATGTAATCGAATTACATTCAAACTCATGTGATTCCCATGAATTGTATTGACGGTGAACTAGACGCTTTATTTGTATGACAGATAGCCACATACATATCATGACAGATATAATAGATCCTAACATCAAATGTAAGGCATCATATTACTACTTTTCGCGCTGCTTGATGTCTCACATCGAGCCGTTGAAAATTTCTGCCATTCGACATTTCGTTTTAACTCCTCCAAGGAGTTTACATGTTGAAAACCAATTTCAACAATATGTCGATATATGTGCTATAACATAGAACGAGGAACTTCTTAGATCTATCATATAGATCTTCACGCTTATTTCCTAAGCGGTCTCGCCTAAATCCTTTGTCGTTACAAGAAATATAATGCGGCTCCCACTAACCTTCATGTGTACACAAAATTTTTATTCGTTCCGACAATTTTATAACAGTTTATAACATCGTCAAAACGAATATTCCAATTCCGAGAAGCTTTCTCTAATCCATCATATGGATCGTTAAAGCGTGCATATCTTATCCCCGATTCTTATGAATCGACAAAACCGTAAGGTTGTGTCAAGTACACATCCTTTCATAAAATTTCTGTCAAGAAATTCGGTTTTGACATCCATTGTGCCACATCACATAGTCATAATACGCGACCATGGCAAGCAGAATTACAAGAATGTGAAAGCATGGCAACATGCGAAAACGTTTCTTCATAGTCCGACTATGAATTGCATGAAACTCTTCGCAAAAAACCTCGCTTTACATATATGCGTATTCCTATCCATGTAGGTTCTTCATCTTGAAAAAACCCATTCACATTTCACGGGTCTAATCCAGAAAGTAATGAAATCAAGTTCCGAACTTGATAATTTACATAGATCGAATCTCAGATTTCATGACACCATGTCATGTGGAATCAACTTTTCATAGCATCCTTGTAGGATATCGAATCATCATATGATTTCGATCTATCATCATTAGCCTCGATAAATTCGCATTTACCGGCTTATGATATAGCCTATTTGATCTACGAAAAATTCCTTTGTGTGTTCGACTTGCGTTCATCAACTCTTGATGAAACCATGTCAACTTTCATCGGTACAATGTTCATTTTCAGATATCGAACTCTTTCGAGATTTATTCTACTCCCACTAGCCCGCATAGAGATAAATGGCACCAAGTTCCAAACTTGTGCGCATCTAGTCCTCCTCCAAGAAGGCATCTCTTCGAGCCACGAAAATCTCATTTTCATAGGGACGTTAGAACTAATACCCTTTAGTTTCCTTAAGGATAAACGAACAATTTCCAGATTTGGGATTGAGTTTAACCGAAACAAATTTCGAAATACACTCACATCCTCAAATCTGTACAAGTGACAACTTCGGAACCATTCCGATCCATATCTCATATGTCGTCTTTTGTACCGATTAGAAGGTTTATGGTTCATATCTTATATGCAACCATTCATTAGTGCCGCTGTCTCAAGGGCGTATCCCCAAAACATTTTTGGGAGATCTTATTGACTCATCATTTATCGAACCATGTCCAACATGCGTTCATTTCCTCTTTTCGGACACATCTCAATGTTCCGAATAAAGGCAATCGTGAAACGATTCCACAATCATAAATGATCATTAATATTCATAACTCAAATATCGCCTCTTCGATCCTATCGAAAGGTTTAGCTCAAATACTCGTCTCGATCCTATCGAAAAGCTTTGATTTTCTTGCTTAGTTGATTTCGTATTTTGTTTTTGAAACTCTTTGAACCTTTCAAAAGTCTCTGTTTCGGCACGCATTAAATAGATATTTTTATATCTACTTTAACCGTCCATAAACGTAACAAAATACCGATAGCCTCCTCTTGCCTCGGAACTTATCGGAACATCATATCTAAATATAATTTCCAATAATTCGCTGGATCTTTCTCCAATACTTTGGAGAATGATGCCCTTTGTCGTTTTGCCTAATAAATAAGTATTGCATTAATCAATCAAATCTAATTCGAATGATTCTAGCATTCCATCACATGGAATCTAGATACGCGTATCTCGTTTATATGGCCAAGACGGCAATGCCAAAAGAAGCAATCAACTTCTAGGTTTAATCCTCCTCGGATTTCACCATTCTTTGAGTCACTAGTTTGGACAACTCCTTGTCCGAACTCTCTGATTGGAAAACATTTTCCCAAAATACCCTTAGACATACATTTCTTTCGATCCCGATTTTGAATTACAAGGACATCCACCCATCTTAATGCATTGGATTCCTCGGATACTCCAAGCATCTCCAATTCAATTTTAAATCGCATCTCATGCAATTCAGGGATCGACTTATCTATCGAATGCATATGATATTCGGTCACAAAGATCAAATCTCGTATCATCAACACACGAGTGTTAATCAAAGACCCATAAGGCGTCTCAAAATTAACCTACTCTTTGAGCCGCATTGAGTCATTCAACGCGCTCTAGCTCTTGAAACTATTTCATGAGCGTTGTGTTTTACTTTCATATACACCCGAATTCTCAAAACAATTTTGAGAAATTTGCGTCTATACATGCCACCACAAGGCACGTAATATTGTTCGATTCCTTCTTAAGTTTATCGAACCCGGCTTTCTCTAAAGCCAAAGCCTCGAGCCCCGAATCTACCATTTCCGTGTCCAACACGTTCCTTTAAGTCTAAGAACTATTCTTTGACTATCAAGGTGAATAACGATAATTCCGGCCCAAAAGCCATCTATCATATCGATCTAATCGATATATTTGGTGTTGCTTGAAAACATAATTCTAAACGGATGATGAAGATTAACTCCTAACCGTGCGTACTTAATCTATATGCTTATATGATAATTATATGATAGTGTTATTTTATCGAATCGATAACCCTCATACCGATACGGGACTCCAAGTCCATAACACTCAAGACCCATATTTCCGTTCCTCCCACAAGTGACTTTAGCCTATCGGGTGGGATCCCGTTATTTAGGTAGGATTATATCCAATCGTATCCAATACGACTCTTGAACCTTTATAGGATTTCGGTGATGGATCGTATCCAATACAATCCCAGTTCCGTGTGTGCATCCTATCTATGCCCCGAACTCCAATCTGATTGGCCTGGACGGTTAAGTCACAACCATCTCCAACGTATCGTTCAAATAAGCTACTAGTGAGTCGACTTTAGCCTGTGCCTCACAAGTCCTGATTTAACGCTTGCCACCCTTTCGATTGTTTCAATATCACGTGCCCGACTTTAGCCTGAACCCACGTGAAACGTAACACCGAACTCGGTAGTTGTGGATATGGAAGGCATTTCCATGACTTAAATATTATGAGGGATCATGCCATTGCATGTTTCTAAATTCGTGACATAATCCAATTATATCACTATCACAAGATTTTCTATATGCATATGATTTTATTTGGGAGTCTAATTATTCTAAATAATTATCTAATAATATGCTAGTATGATTGATGCCGATCAAATCGATATAAAGAACTCAAAATTCCGAGCTTCGTAGCCAAAGTTATCGCGAAAACAAAAACAGCATCCAGAGAAGGGTCCGTTATAACGGACTGCCCCATCCGTTGTAACGCAGTGGCCGTGGGGCGCGAGAAAATCTCGCCCGGGACGCGTCCGGGGCGCCAAAAACTGGCCCCGGGGCGGCAGAAAAACAGTTTTTCTGCACCCTTGCGGTATTTTATTAGAACGACACTAATACTTCGCTCAAATGAAATATATTACAACATGAAAGTTCTAGATAATCTCATTATCTAACTAACCCAATTTGAACCATTCAAATCGGAATTTTCTACTGAAAGTTATACCAGTTTTAGTAAAATACGAACAAATGAAAAAGTAAGTTTATCCAATAGACACCTTTTCAACCAGAAAACTACAGACACCTTTTCAGTATTCTGTTGAAACAAAAATATTAAATTGTTCCAACCGACTTTGAACGTGAACGAAAGTTCTAGATAATCGTATTATCTAACTAACCCAATTGGATTGGACTCAATTGGATTTTCGATGCGACATATAAGGACGTTTTAGTCTCTGTATGTCAAACAGTCGCACCCTTTCAGTATTCCATAAAAACGACACTGATAATTCGTTCAAATGAAACAACTTTCTGTATCAAAGTCATAGATAATCCCATTATCTAACTACGCCAATTTGATCCAATCAATTTGGAGTTTTCCACTGAAAATTATCTTAGTTTTACTCACTGTTTCGTATTCTAATTTTCTGCAGATTTTGCCGTTTCGTCCGTTTTCGCTCGTTTCCAAAACGATAAATCATGAAACTTTTTCACGATCATTCCTAGATACTCTCAATCAACTTTTGATCGATCTCTAGCGAATTCCACTTGTGATTTTAACGGAATTTGACTTTCTCTATATGTAACATCATGCAAACGGGTACGAACTTTGATAACCCGTGCGTATATCTAATATACGACTATGATTCTACCCTCGAATCGATGACGATCGCTCTGATACCACTGATGGAGAATATCCCCGGCCCCGGGCCCGCGCAGCGGATATGTAGGCCCGGTCCGGTTCCCCGATTCCCGAGATCACGCCACGACTTCGAGGGTACGATGCAAATAGAAGGATAGATCTATACCAGCGTGAAATTGATCACGCACGAAGGGTTGATCGCCGCCTTCTATCTCCTGTCACGTTGGTGACAATCCGCGCGTCCCATACCACGCGTCTTTCACCGTTCGTTGACCGTCTTCTCACTCCTTGAGTCGATCACAATCCAAGAGCCACAATTGTCGCTCCTCTATTTGTATCCACCGTGAGTCGCAAGACGTCGGTCGCGGATGCACCTGCCTAGACGATGCACCGGCGAACTTGCTCGATCTAATCAATTCTCTATTACTCGAGAAACTCCTTTCTCGATTTCTCTCTCTTCGCATCCTTTCACTCACTAAAGATCAAATCTGAATTTGCTCTTTTTCTTGTGTATATTGGGCAGAATAATCACTTGCTTAGAATGATTCAACTGATTTCCATCGTGAAGATGAGAGAGAAAATCCTATTTATACCTAATAGGATAAGGATTATCCAAAAGGCATGTATATCCAATATACATCCTTTCACACAGAAAACTGTATGAACCTGTTCAGTATTCTGTCCAGACGAAATTGATAAATTTCTCTGACAGAAAATCAACCAACTCGAAAGTTGTAGATAATCTTATTATCTACACAACCCAATTTGGCCCAGCCCAATTGGAGTTCGTATGCAAAAGTTATGACTGTTTTACTAACTGTATGTCATACTGTTGCACCCTTTCGGTATTTCACAGAAACGACACTTATACTTCGTTCATATGAAATATATTTCTATATGAAGGTTGTAGATAATCTCATTATCTATCTAACCCAATTTGAACCATTCTAAGTGGATTTTCCCACTGAAAGTTATGGCCACGAATGTACGACTACATTCGTTTATCCTTGTGTACACTTTTACGGTTGATCCGAAACTGTATTTCTTTCAGAGCTACACTCCCTCTTTGTTCCAATAGGTCCAATCCCGAATCATGGCCCATTGCAAAATCTATCATCAGTCCAAACGCTTCGGGTCTTTTTTGCAACATCAGATCTTGAGTTTGTCCCGAAGGCAGTGGGGTATCTTGCGGGGAGCACGATTCACAAAGTACCGATTAAATTTCTCGGTAGAATTGAAGAACCTCTGCGTTTTTTTGTGCCAGCCGACCCGACACCTCCAAAGGAGGACTATGATCAGGTCATGGCGGATATAATGGAGGAACATGAGGCCCACGACCGTGCATGCAGGTGAAATAAAATATCGCTTAAGAATTAACTTGGAAGAATTTATAAATAGGCAAATCTGCAATCAGAATTGGGCCAGTTCATAATCTGGGCCCGTTCAGAATTTAGGGTTTTAACCTAATTTCAGATAATTAGTTTTTAACCTAAATTTTGGGCTTATTCTGATTTTTATTAATTTTGGGCTTTATTCTGAAAATTAGAGTTACTTAACCCAATTTTCGAATTTAACCTAAAATCTGCCTATATATATATATATTCAGAATTTCATTTTTCTCTCTCTTCTCTCTCAATTCTGAAACCCTAATTCGGCTGCCGAATTTTCTCTTTTTCACACAAAATAGAGATTGAGATCTGGAGAGTTTTGAGTAGAGTTTCTGAGCAAGTTCTTGGGAGAAATAATCGTCACAACGACTGGAACGGTGTTGGCGGTTCTGATCAGACGAAATCGAGGTGGACACGAGTATAGGGAGTGCAAGAGCAATCCTTGGAGAAGGTTCACGAAATCTGGAGAAGAAGGCATCACGTACTAACTTGTACGAGGTAAATTTCTGAAGAACTCTTCCTTTTTCGTGGTTTTTCGAACGTGATCCAGGTAGAATTAGGTTATACATGCGAAATAATTCCGCTGCAAACCTCTAAATTCGTGTGTATAATCCTACAGCTGGGTCCCGACTTTCTCCGCTGGCCTATCCTTTGGCGACGCCTCACCGGTTCACTCTGCATCGTCTCTGAACGCCGGAATAGAGAAGAAGATTGGCATTGATCGTCAATGGCTCGAACAGGTCTGGGACCTCATTCCGGATTCTCTAGGAAAATCCATGCTGGCCGATAAAATGGGTCTGATCCCCTCAACCATCGGCGGAGCACAGTCCTTAACGATCTCTCAAACGGTGCCGGAGACAGCCCACGACCTTCTCGCAACGAATGACGGTACCGGGCCGCTCAGCGCAACTGACGTGGAAGCCTCGCAAGAAACCACGGTATACCCTACTACTGACTTGGCAACGGACGTGGGAGATGACCAAGAAACGACTAGAACAAGGACCGAGCAAGGGGACCACTTTCCAAATGATGTACATGGCGCAGTGCCGCAGAGCTGTCAGGCCTCCAAGGAGGGGGGTACGAAATGGCAGGAGCCCCCTGCTGCTACAGCGTCCATAGAAGAAGTATTGCATGCACGTACGGAGAGGGAGAGGAAAGGGAAAGCCATAATTACGGGGGACAAGAAGACATCCCCTAAAGGTAACCCTTTTTTTCTGTGCAACCAGTCAAATATATTTAATCAGGATAGGGCCCAAATCCTCGGCCCATATGTAAATTTCTTCAAGAACACTTATTCTCGATCCAAACTTAAACTCGGGCCTGGTAATCCTGAAAACAAATTAAACATGGAAAAGCAAACCAACTTGCAAGCTTCTGGGCCACGTAGATCTAGAAGGGCCCACAAGGCTATATTGTGTTCCCTGATGGAGGTATCTCAAGTCCATTAGTCAAAAACACTAGACCCAAAATTCTAAATAATAACAAGAGCAAAAGGAAAGCCCAACGATCAAAATTATTAAAGCTCCTAAACCAAGAGGAGAATGATCCAGCACCTCTGTCAGAGGAAATAATTGCGCAAGTTAAACTACTATGCGGGTTAGATCCGAAGTACGTTTACGAGCAAATGATGCCAGTTGCTGAACCAGAATCGGTCCCACATCCGAATCCAATCTCGAATGAGATCTTTTTGTGACTTAATTAATCCTAATGATGTGCAAATTGTAGATCCCAACGATGCTATTGACGAAGAACTAGCTGATGAAGTTGATGAAATAGCAGAGGATGAAGACGAACAATTGATCGATTACAACGAGGATGGTCAGGACTATTATTAGACCTGGACCATGAAGTCGATTGCCAATTTAGTAGTAGTGTAGTAGTATAAAGTTATCTATGTTATTTAAGAATTGTAATTTTTTGATGTGGAATCACTACAACATATGGGAGTATCAGCGACGGGCGTATGCCATCAGCGATGGCCCGTCACAAATAAAACAACCTTTCTGCGACGGCCCGTCGCAGAAGAGAATTACCGACGGTTTTATTAGCGACGGCCCGTCGGTGATGTTCAAATTTTTCCGACGGCCCGTCGCAAACTTTCAAAACCGTCGCTAATAGTCTGCGACGGCCCGTCGGTGATGCTATACCCGTCGCTAATACTCTTCCCACGGCCTGTCGGTGAAAGAATCCCCGTCGCTAATACATTTTCAAAAAAACCGCCAAATTTTCAAAAATTCTCCGACGGCCCGTCGCTAATAGAGCCGTCGCAGAAGCTAAGCCACGGCCCGTCGCTGATGTACATACCGTCGCAGATAACCTAGCTACAGCCCGTCGCAGATGAAATAAAGCAGCCCATATAAACCCTGGCCCCCTTCTCCCTCCCTTTACATCCCCTCTTCTCTCTCCTCTCGCTCTCCTCCCCACACAGCCCTCTCGCACTCCCCTCACAGCCCCATACAGCCCCTCTCACTCTCCCCACACAGCCCCTCTTTTTTCCCCACCACAGCCCTCTCTCTCTCTCACGCTCTCAGGTGACCCCTCTCTCTCTCTCTCTCTCTCTCTCTGAAATTAGTGTTTATTTGCTGAAATTCTGTTTTTTGTGCTTAAATTAGTTTTTAAATCCTGTTTTAGGGTATAATTTAGGGATTAATTAGGGTTTAATTAGGGTATAATTTAGGGTTTAATTTAGGGTATAATTAGGGTATAATTTAGGGTATAATTTAGGTTTAATTAGGGTATAATTTAGTTCATTTCTGTTTATTAATTTCTGAAATTATTAGTATATTAATATTATTATATTTTTATATTATGTTTAATTTTTTTTTCCAGAAAATAATATTTTTAATTAATACTTAATTTTATTGTGTTATTTTGCACCTTGTGTTAAGACGTGATGCCGATGAAGGTTCGAGACGCGGTGCTGAATTAATGGGTATTTTCGTAATTTTCAGAAATTTAAAGGTACCACAAAGAATTTTCTGCAATTTAATCTCCTAAATATTCTGATTAGTGGATTAAATGATTAATAGTAATAATAAATGATGAATTGTGCAGTTATTGAGGTGCAAGGAAAGGATTATAGTACGCCAAAGGTGGTCGAGACGTGGGGCTCATGTGATGCATCGAGAAGATTGAAAGAAGAAGGCAAAGAAGGGACCGAATTTGGGCAATTGGAGTACACCGAAGACGACTATCAAAAAGAACTCGAACACAACGAAAATGACGAGGAGTGGCTTCCATTTTAACATTTTCAGTTTGTGTATTAATTTGTGTTGAAATTTGTGTATTAATTTGTGTTGATTTGTGTATTAATTTGTGTTGAAATTTCGAAATTATGATTTGTGTTAGTTGTTAATTTGTGTTGAAAATTTGAAGTAATGATTTTGTATTATTAATTACATATTTTTATATTAATTAATTAATTACTTATTAATTAATTAATAATTTAATTTAATTAAGTATAAAAATTGTTCCATAATATATACTGTCAAGATTAATATAATTATTAATCTGTAATTTATTAATAATAATTGAATTTATTAATTATAAAAATTAACAGAATTTAATACACACTTTCAGCGACGGGCCGTCGCTAAAAGTGGTATTAGTGACGGGCCGTCGGTGATACGTTCAGTGACGGGCCGTCGGTGAGCTGTTACCGTCGCTGAAAGAGGCATTAGCGACGCCACTTTCAGCGACGGTTTTTCAGCGACGGGTGGCCGTCGGAAAACATTTTTAGCGACGGTTTTTTGGACTTTTAGCGACGGTTTCTACCGTCGCTGATGTCTAGTTATGTTGTAGTGAATGTCAGAGGCCTTGGAAGCAATGAGAAGTGCAAGGTAGTTAAGGACACAATCCTTGACTCCCATTGCAACATCATTTGTTTCCAAGAAACAAAACTTATGAATCTCTCTATTTTTGATGTTAAAAATTTCTTGCCTTCTTCTTTCTCTAGTTTTGTGTTCAAATCCTCATATCACTACAACATATCTGCCTTATTGGGACCGGGAAAAACCGTCCCAATAAGGCCCCAAACCGTCCCAATAAGCTTTTTGGGACGGTAGGCCATCCCAAACTCACCGTCCCAATAAAGGGCATACCAATGGGACAGGCCGTCCCAAAAAGCTTGTTGGGACGGTTTGATTTTGGGACGGGCAGTCCCAATAAGGATGCATGATGTGACAACGCGCAGGGAAGTACATGACAACAATTTTGGGAAGGCCCTTCGGTAATGACGGGAAAAAACGTCGGTATTGCTTTCTGCGACTGGCCGTCGGTACTATTATTAATTTCGACAGCCCGTCGGTATTGCTTTCTGCGACGGGCCGTCGGTATTGCTTTCTATGACTGGCCGTCGGTAATAACTATATTATTTAAATAATATATTAATTAATTAATTCAGTTATTATTTAATTATTAATTAATGAGGTTATTATATTAATCAGTAATACATTAATTATTATTAATATATTAACAAATCAATTAATAATTAATACATTAAATGAATTAATTTAAATTTATTATATAATATATTATTTATAATCTTTATTTTATACAATTATTACTTATATTATTTATTATTATAAGACATCAAACAATACATAATACAAAAAATAGAAATAAATAAACATAAACACATAATTTCACAAATATACAAATTCAACGTCTCTCCTCGTCCTCACCGTTCAAAATACACAAATATTTAACACAACATAATTACTTAGCAAAATACACAAATACAGAACCTAATACAAACTAAATAAATTACACAAATATTCGTCCGTTGCGATCCGTCGATCCGTCCAGATCCGTCGACCCGTCCCGATCCGTTGACCCGTTCGAGATTGTTGCCCGATCCTGCCGGAGATATGCCGGATCCTTGCCCCTTAAAAAGAACACAAGATATATTAAAAATCGAACTAAATAAATATGAAAATATTTCAAATTAAAACCTACTTCCATGGCTTGCCTCCAATCCGATGATATGGCCGAGTTATAAATACTCGGATCAACAATATAATTTATAAAATTGAAATATTAACCTTTTGTTTGAAAAAAACTTGAAACCGTCCAACTACGTCAAACTAACAACTTGATTCCGACGATTCTGTCAAAATTGAACTTGCTCTTGCTCTTGCTCACAACTCTTTCCTTTCCCAAAATCTGTCAAATATCATAAGTAAAATCTGTCAAAATTAAAATTTGTAAAAAAAAATTACAAGTTTATAATTATTTAGAAATTACCTAATCCAATCTGACAAAAAATGTTAAACAACAAATTGCTCCATCATTTGCTTTGACTGAACCTATAATTTCGAAAAAAAAAATTAAAGATCTAAAAATCAAATTTCATTCAATAAACTAAGGATCCAGAAATTAAAAACAATTATTCTGTAAAAACCAGATTTTAAAACAAGATTTTAAGTAAAACCAGATTTAGTAGAACCAGATCTAAAAATAAAATTCGTTTAAATTAAACAGATTTTAAACCAGATTCTGTAAAAACTAAGGATCTAAAAATCAAATTCAGTAAATAACATATTAAATTCATATCAAATTAAGTAATACCAGATTTTAAAATCAAGAAATTAAGAAACCAAATTCAGCATCACCCTTAAACCTAAAAAGAAAAGGAATAAATAACAAAAAAATACCTTACAAGACTTTCTTCAACATATCTCGGTTGCACGACTTGTCTTCTTCACCCTTTAACCAAGAAACCAAATTCACCCTAAAAAGAAAAGAAATCGATATGAACAAAATTACAGAAGTCCCAGAACGAAAATCCAAGTAAACAAGACGTACCTATGGCCGATTCGTCCCTCTTTGCCGCCGCCTCGGTCGCTTCCTGGGGCTGCTTTCGCTTCTTCCCCATGGCCGAGAGAGAGGAGGAAAGAGGATAGAGGATAGAGATGTCGAGAGAGAGAGAGAGAGAGAGAGAGAGAGAGAGAGAGAGGCGGGGTAATAGATAAAACATTACCGACGGGCCGTCCCAAAAAACAAATACCGACGGTCGCCCAGCTATACCGACGGTTTTTTGAATTAGCCGTCGCTGATGACTATTACTGACGGTCCGACGTTGATAATTATGCCGCGTAAAATTTTCAAAATTTCCAAAAACAATACCGACGGGCCGTCCCAAAAAACAATACCGACGGTCGCCCAGCTATACCGAAGGTCGCCCAACTATTACCGACGGGCCGACGTGGATAATTATGCCGCGTAAAATTTTGTTGCTACTGTCCGTCGGTGAATTAACCGTTGCTAATATTATTTTTGGGACGGTATATTATATTGGGACGGCCCGTACTAAACTGTTGGGACGGCCCGTACTAAATTTTGGGACAGTATATTATTTTTGGGACGGCCCGTACTAAACTTTTGGTACGGTATTTCATTTTAGGGACGGCCCGTACCAAAAAAGTACGCACATTGGGACGGTCCGTCCCTGTTTTGACAACAATTTTGGGACGGCCCGTCCCTAGTCAACAGATGTGTTGTAGTGAATGGCTCCAAGGGTGGCATGATTGCCGCTTGGAAAAATGACTTTAACAAATTAAGTGAATCCATAGGGGACTTCTTTCTGCATGTCACTCTCCAATATATAGATGGGTTCATGTTTGAATTATCCAACATATATGGTCCCTCCTCTAATCCGAGAAAAGAGGATTTTCTCACGGAATTTAAAACAATCAACTCTAACCCTCTAAATCTGTGGATTATGTTGGGAGATTTTAATCTAATACGTTCGCAAGAGGAATCATTCAATAGCTCTCCGAATCTCTCTTTCACTCCTATGTTCAATGATACCATCAACGAATTTGAGCTAGCGGAGGTTCCTCTACGAGGAAGGGCCTTCACGTGGTCCAACAAACGCCTTTCGCCAACGCTTTGCAAATTAGACCGAGTGTTAGTTTCTAAGCATTTCCTCACTCTCGACGTAATACCTCAAGCACGAGATCTATCCATGGTTACCTCGGACCACATCCCGATCATCTTCTCCATTCTCAAAAACGAAGTGCATCCGAAAAGACAACTCAAATTTGAACGTTTTTGGTTGAAGTTTCCGGAGTGCCATGCCATGGTACAAGCAAATTGGACAGCCTTTTACAATGGAAATTGTGGCGCGAAGTGGTTCAGGATCAAGCTTGTCAATGTTCTACACAAGCTACGTTCTTGGGCCGAGGACAAGTTCTCTTCTTCTTCGACCCACTTGCGAACAACAAAAGAAGCTTTACATTTCCTTGATGTGGCTGAGGAACAAATACTCTTATCCATGGCGGAATTTCAACTAAGACTCAAACTAAGGGAGCACATCTATACCCTTACGGCCATTCAAGAAGACAAGTCACAACAAAGATCTTCATGTGTTTGGTTACAACTAGGTGATAACAACACAAAATACTTTCATGCGATGGCTTCCGCAAGGAGAATGCGGAACAATATTGCTCACCTCTCGAGCAACTCCGTTTCGCTAACGACAACATCGCAAATACTTGAAGCATTCACAACTTTCTACCAAAATCAATTGGGTCAACCCATAATGGACAATTCCACAAACGTGGACCTAGTCATCCTATACCCCTCTCGGCTTACCGAATTGTCCCAACTTGCGGGTCCTTTCACGGAAACCGAAATACTACAAACCATCTCTCACCTAAAAAAAGGGAAGGCATCGGGGCCCGACGGGATTCCATCCGAATTCTTTCAAATTTTCTAGCCGATTATAAAGGAGGATGTGAACAAAATGGTCGATGAATTCTATGAAAACTCGCTTGATCTTTGGCGCATCAACAATGCAACGATAGCATTGATTCCCAAAAAGGCCGAGGCAAACACCATCGAGGATTTCCGCCCCATTAGTATCCTCAACACACCGGTCAAACTCATCACCAAAGTGCTAGCGACTCGCCTACAACCTCTACTACCCTTACTAATCGACAAGAACCAAACGGCGTTTATTAAAGATCGCTCGATTATCGACACCTTTATAGCCACTAGGGAAATTCTCACATACCACCATAAGCTCAAGGTACCACTTGTCATGTTCAAGGTTGATTTTTCCAAGGCTTTCGATAGTGTAGCTTGGCCTTTCTTGCTCAAACTCCTTGAGACTCGTGGGTTCCCCCAACTATGGATTTCTTGGATTGATAATCTTCTTAAATCTTCGAGCTCGGCTATTCGGGTAAACGGGGCCGAGGGAGCCTCTTTCCTCCATCGCAAAGGTCTCCGTCAAGGATATCCGTTGTCACCAACGCTCTTTAACATTGTAGCGGATGCCCTACAAAGATTCCATAAAAATCTTTCCCCACTATTTACCGGTAACGCGGTTTTCACTCCGAAAGCACTACAATTCGCCGACGATACCATGCATTATCTTCATTTAAGCAAATCCGAGGAACCTCAAGGTATTATCATGCGCACTTGACCTCTTTGCCTCTTTGATGGGGCTCAATATAAATAGAGAGAAAAGTGTGTTCGTACCGATAGCCATCCCCAATGAATTCCATGGACAAATCTCTCGGATTCTAGGGTGCCCAAAGCGAGCTCTCCCAATTAAATACTTGGGATTGCCGCTATCAATCAAGAGACCCAAACATATCCACTTTCTTGAATGAAATACAGTTTCGGATCAACCGTAAAAGTGTACACAAGGATAAACGAATGTAGTCGTACATTCGTGGCCATAACTTTCAGTGGGAAAATCCAATTAGAATGGTTCAAATTGGGTTAGATAGATAATGAGATTATCTACAACCTTCATATAGAAATATATTTCATATGAACGAAGTATAAGTGTCGTTTCTGTGAAATACCGAAAGGGTGCAACAGTATGACATATAGTTAGTAAAACAGTCATAACTTTTGCATACGAACTCCAATTTGGCTGGGTCAAATTGGGTTGAGTAGATAATAAGATTATCTACAACTTTCGTGTTGGTTGATTTTCTGTCAGAGAAATTTATCAATTTCGTCTGGACAGAATACTGAACAGGTTCATACAGTTTTCTGTGTGAAAGGGTGTATATTGGATATACATGCCTTTTGGCTAATCCTTATCCTATTAGGTATAAATAGGATTTTCTCTCTCATCTTCACTTAGGGAATTCAGAAGGAATTCATCAGTTGAATCATTCTAAGCAAGTGATTATTCTGCCCAATATACACAAGAAAAAGAGCAAATTCAGATTTGATCTTTAGTGAGTGAAAGGGTGCGAAGAGAGAGAAATCGAGAAAGAAGTTTCTCGAGTAATAGAGAATCGATTAGATCGAGCAAGTTCGCCGGTGCATCGTCTAGGCAGGTGCATCCGCGACCGACGTCTTGCGACTCACGGTGGATACAAGTAGAGGAGCGACAATTGTGGCTCTTAGATTGTGATCGACCCAAGGAGTGAGAAGACGGTCAACGAACGGTGAAAGACGCGTGGTATGGGACGCGCGGATTGTCACCAACGTGATAGGAGATAGAAGGCGGCGATCAACCCTTCGTGCGTGATCAATTTCACGCTGGTATAGATCTATCCTTCTATTCGCATCGTACCCTCAAAGTCATGGCGTGATCTCGAGAATCGGGGAATCGGACCGGGCCTTCATTCCGCTGCGCGGGCCCGGGGTCGATGATATTCTCCATCAGTGGTATCAGAGCGATCGCCATCGATTCGAGGGTCGAATCATAGTCGTATATTAGATATACGCACGGGTTATCAAAGTTCGTACCCGTTTGCATGATGTTACATATTTAGAATGTCAAATTCCATTAAAATCACAAGTGAAATTCGCTAGAGATCGATCAATAGTTGATTGAGAGTATCTAGGAATAATCGTGAAAAGATTTCATGATTTATCGTTTTGGAAACGAGCGAAAACGGACGAAACGGCAAAATCTGCAGAAAATTAGAATTCGAAACAGTGAGTACAACTAAGATAATTTTCAGTGGAAAACTCCAAATTGATTGGATCAAATTGGCGTAGTTAGATAATGGGATTATCTATGACTTTGATACAGAATGTTTTTTCATTTGAACGAATTATCAGTGTCGTTTTTATGGAATACTGAAAGGGTACGACTGTTTGACATACAGAGACTAAAACGTCCGTATATGTCGCATCGAAAATCCAATTGAGTCCAATCCAATTGGGTTAGTTAGATAATACGATTATCTAGAACTTTTGTTCACGTTCAAAGTCGGTTGGAACAATTTAATATTTTTGTTTCAACAGAATACTGAAAAGGTGTCTGTAGTTTTCTGGTTGAAAAGGTGTCTATTGGATAAACTTACCTTTTCATTTGTTCGTATTTTACTAAAACTGGTATAACTTTCAGTAGAAAATTCCGATTTGAATGGTTCAAATTGGGTTAGTTAGATAATGAGATTATCTAGAACTTTCATGTTGTAATATATTTCATTTGAGCGAAGTATTAGTGTCGTTCTAATGAAATACCGAAAGGGTGCAGAAAAACTGTTTTTCTGCCGCCCCGGGGCCAGTTTTTGGCGCCCCGGACGCGTCCCGGGCGAGGTTTTCTCGCGCCCCACGGCCCCTGCGTTACAACGGATGGGGCAGTCCGTTATAACGGACCCTTCTCTGGATGCTGTTTTTGTTTTCGCGATAACTTTGGCTACGAAGCTCGGAATTTTGAGTTCTTTATATCGATTTGATCGGCATCAATCATACTAGTATATTATTAGATAATTATTTAGAATAATTAGACTCCCAAATAAAATCATATGCATATAGAAAATCTTGTGATAGTGATATAATTGGATTATGTCACGAATTTAGAAACATGCAATGGCATGATCCCTCATAATATTTAAGTCATGGAAATGCCTTCCATATCCACAACTACCGAGTTCGGTGTTACGTTTCACGTGGGTTCAGGCTAAAGTCGGGCACGTGATATTGAAACAATCGAAAGGGTGGCAAGCGTTAAATCAGGACTTGTGAGGCACAGGCTAAAGTCGACTCACTAGTAGCTTATTTGAACGATACGTTGGAGATGGTTGTGACTTAACCGTCCAGGCCAATCAGATTGGAGTTCGGGGCATAGATAGGATGCACACACGGAACTGGGATTGTATTGGATACGATCCATCACCGAAATCCTATAAAGGTTCAAGAGTCGTATTGGATACGATTGGATATAATCCTACCTAAATAACGGGATCCCACCCGATAGGCTAAAGTCACTTGTGGGAGGAACGGAAATATGGGTCTTGAGTGTTATGGACTTGGAGTCCCGTATCGGTATGAGGGTTATCGATTCGATAAAATAACACTATCATATAATTATCATATAAGCATATAGATTAAGTACGCACGGTTAGGAGTTAATCTTCATCATCCGTTTAGAATTATGTTTTCAAGCAACACCAAATATATCGATTAGATCGATATGATAGATGGCTTTTGGGCCGGAATTATCGTTATTCACCTTGATAGTCAAAGAATAGTTCTTAGACTTAAAGGAACGTGTTGGACACGGAAATGGTAGATTCGGGGCTCGAGGCTTTGGCTTTAGAGAAAGCCGGGTTCGATAAACTTAAGAAGGAATCGAACAATATTACGTGCCTTGTGGTGGCATGTATAGACGCAAATTTCTCAAAATTGTTTTGAGAATTCGGGTGTATATGAAAGTAAAACACAACGCTCATGAAATAGTTTCAAGAGCTAGAGCGCGTTGAATGACTCAATGCGGCTCAAAGAGTAGGTTAATTTTGAGACGCCTTATGGGTCTTTGATTAACACTCGTGTGTTGATGGTACGAGATTTGATCTTTGTGACCGAATATCATATGCATTCGATAGATAAGTCGATCCCTGAATTGCATGAGATGCGATTTAAAATTGAATTGGAGATGCTTGGAGTATCCGAGGAATCCAATGCATTAAGATGCGTGGATGTCCTTGTAATTCAAAATCGGGATCGAAAGAAATGTATGTCTAAGGGTATTTTGGGAAAATGTTTTCCAATCAGAGAGTTCGGACAAGGACTTGTCCAAACTAGTGACTCAAAGAATGGTGAAATCCGAGGAGGATTAAACCTAGAAGTTGATTGCTTCTTTTGGCATTGCCGTCTTGGCCATATAAACGAGATACGCGTATCTAGATTCCATGTGATGGAATGCTAGAATCATTCGAATTAGATTTGATTGATTAATGCAATACTTATTTATTAGGCAAAACGACAAAGGGCATCATTCTCCAAAGTATTGGAGAAAGATCCAGCGAATTATTGGAAATTATATTTAGATATGATGTTCCGATAAGTTCCGAGGCAAGAGGAGGCTATATCATAAGCCGGTAAATGCGAATTTATCGAGGCTATATTCGCATCGTACCCTCGAAGTCATGGCGTGATCTCGGGAATCGGGGAATCGGACCGGGCCTTCATTCCGCTGCGCGGGCTCGGGGTCGATGATATTCTCCATCATTTCTGCCCCTCATGAACAAGCTTCGTAGCCGCTTAGCCGCATGGGAAGGACGAATCTTATCGACGGGGGGGGGGGGGGGGGGGTGAACTTACTCTAGCAAAAACCATTTTGAGCGCAATACCAACATACCACATGCAAGCCTTCGCATTACCCGGGAGCATTGTCAAGGAAATTGAGTCGCTCATGAGACGCTTTTTATGGAGGGGCGACAAGAATTGCATGGGGGGACATTGCCTCATGAATTGGCAACGGATATGCATGCCAAAACGGAACGGGGGACTTGGTTTACTCCATATCTCGACTCATAATCGGGCATTACTTATCAAAGCAATCACTACAACAGAACTGGGTATCAGCGACGGGGGTCTGACTTCAGCGACTGCCCATCGCAAATAAAGCACCTTTTCTGCGTTGGCCCGTCGCAGAAGAATATTACCGACGGCCCGTAGTATATGCTTTAATTGTTCCGTCTGCCCGTCGCTACATTCTAGACCCGTCGCTAATAGACTGCTACGGCCCGTCGGTGAAACAAATCCCGTCGCACAAGGCCCACTTTTTCCGTAATATTTTCAAAAGCCCTCCGTCGGCCCGTTGCTACACACTACACCCATCGCTACTAGCCTGCTACGGCCCGTCGGCGATTCTATAGCCATCTCTAATACTATCCCCCGTCGCAGAAGACCCCCGTCGGCCCATCGGTGATGGCTTGTCATTATAACCCACCCGCCAGCAACCTTCTCTCTCTTCCCTCATTCATTCCATTCACAACCTCTCCTTCTCCTCTTCTTCCCCTCTTCGCCCCCTAAACACTAACAGCCCCCTCACAGCCCCCACAGCCCCCTCACAACCACTCTCCTTCTCCCCCTCCCCTCACACCCCCGCCAGCTCCCCTCTGCCTCATTCATTCTCACCCCGCCAACGCCCCTCTCCTCATACCCTCATTCCTTCTCCCCTTTTCCTCCACTGACTGCCCTCATTCGCCATTGCTAAGTGGCACTTCTCCTCTGGACTGCCCTCTTGACCGCCGTAACGCTCCTTTTGTTTCTGGTATTGCTCACATTTTGTTATTTTGTTATTTTTTTTGTTTTGTATTGATATTTCTTTATATTTTCGGAAACTAGGTTTTTGGCACGGATTAGGCTAAGGATTGGGGTTTCATTTGTGCTTCGATTTGGCTAAATTACGAGCTCCCTTTTCAGGTATAATTTATATTTTCGAATTGGCAATATTTTTCTTTTGCTATAAACTATATTCATTTTTCAATTTTAAAATTATCTATTTCTGTTGCAATAAATTATTTTTCTGGTTATCTATTTCTGTTTCGATACTATTTCTGTTGCGATAAATATTTTTTTAAGTATTAATAATTTTTTATACTGGTTTTAAAATTATCTATTTCTGTTTTATATTGGTTTCAATAATTTAGTGTACATTTTTGCTAAACATTTTTGCTAAAATTATCTATTTCTGTTTTTATACTGGTTTAAAAATAGTTTTTATACTGATTACTTCTCTATCTCAGGGCTTATAAAAAAATTTAGTTTTTTGTTTTAATTATTTATTATTTAACAATTTTCATATTTCATTCTACATGATGGAGTAAATCGAGAAAGATGTTTGCATCGAGATTCTCGCTGCGGCCGCGAGGAAGATGGAGGATGGACAAGTGAATCGTGATTTTGCTGGTAACCCGTGAGTTCGAGTGTTTGGTTTTTGGTTTTATTTTTGTAGGGATTTGCGGAGTGTTTGAATTGTGTGTGTGTGTGTGTGTGTGTGTGTGTATTTGAGTTCGAGTGTTTGAATTGTGTATGTATACAAGTAGTGTGCGTAATGTGTAATGTGTGTATATTGCGTGTGTTATGTGTGTATATTACGTGTGTAATGTGTGTATGTGCGTGTGTATATATATAATATATAATATATAATAATATAAGTAATTAAGGAATATGTTTAACATTAATAGTATATATAATAAATAATAATATATAATGATGGAGGATAACCTACTTAATTAAGTATCAAAGATTTGGTGCTTAATGCTTTTTAACCATTGGATTTGCATTGAGATTTGTGCATTTAATGATGTGCACAAAATTTCATGATCATCATGAAAAAACACAAATCTCAATGCAAATCCAATGGTTAAAAAGCATTAAATACCAAATCTTTGGTACTTAATTAAGTAGGTTAGCCTCCCTCATATATAATATAATAATAAACATATGTAATAAACAAATAATAAACATATATAATAATAATATGAATATAATATCAATTAATTAAATATTATTTATTATTATTATTAATAAATTAATTAAAATATAAATATAATATTAATTATCACGTTCAGCGACGGGCTGTCGGAGAAAAACTGGGACGGGCCGTCGGAGATAAACTGGACCGGCCGTCGGAGAATATTGTCCGTCGGAAATGCTCATATCAGCGACAGGCTGTCGGAGAAGGTAACATCAGCGACGCGGCTTTCACCGACGGGCCGATAGCGACGGGACGCCGTCGGAAAAAACTTTCAGCGACGGTTTTGGTGACTTTCAGCGACGGTTTTTACCGTCGCTGATACCCAGTTATGTTGTAGTGAATTCACAATCTCGCTACAAATGAAGCTTCCCTATGGGCACAAACAATGGAGGAGCTGTATGGGATTACCAGCTCCAACGAGCTCGCAGCAATCAATCCGCAAAATTCGTCCTTTTTCATGCAGGATTGAATCAAAGCCCTGCCATTCTACACCAACTCAGTCAACACGGCCGCGAATGGCACAACCACAGCTTGTCGATGGACCCAATCGGGGCAGTACACAACGGCGTCCGCATACCGTATTCTGCGAGATCCAGGGGTGCTATCGGGGTGGAATGAGCGTCTGTGGAAATGCAAAGCACCGATGAAAGTGCGTTTTTTCGCATGGCTCGCGCTAAATAATCGAATACTGACAGGGGACAATCTGGAGAAGAGGGGATGGCTACATGTTGATGGATGTGTCCTGTGTGCGCAGGCGCGGGAGGACGTCGAGCACCTACTGTTACTCTGCCCATATTCCCAACGGGTATGGATGCAAATTCTGGGTGAACTGAAGCTGCGTGACGGCCCCACTATTCAGGCATTATGGACGGGGAATCTGTTGAAACTAGAGAGAGAAAGAGAGAGAGAGAATATAGATGATTATCATGAGAGAAACAATCATCTAAATAGTAATAAAGATTGTATTAAGCTTGATTAATTACAATGAAGAGGGTCTCTATTTATAGTAAGAGACCCCTAATGATTCTATCTAATCCACTCACCTAACCTCACCTAATCTCACTTAATTACAAATATAACCTTTGTACTTAATTACAAATATAACCTCTATTACCCCCCCTCAAGTGTAACGGGTATAGGATACACCGTTAACTTGTCTCGAAGAAGTTTGAACCGAGGAGAAGATAGTCCTTTCGTTAGCACATCCGCAATTTGATCATTTGTATGGATATATTTAACAAATAATTTCTTATTTGCAACTAAATCGCGAACAAAATGAAAATCTATTTCAATATGCTTAGTGCGTGCATGAAAGACCGGGTTATGAGTGAGATATGTTGCACCAACATTGTCGCACCAAAGTGATGGTACCGAGGTTTGAGGTATATGGAGTTCATGGCGAAGATATTGAAGCCAAATTAGTTCCGAAGTAACCATCGCTAGGCTACGGTATTCGGCTTCGGTACTTGATCGAGACACGGTGGGTTGCTTCTTGGAAGACAACGAAACAAGGTTTGGTCCCAAGAAAATGCAATAACCGGTCGTTGATTTTCGATCATCGGGACACCCCGCCCAATCCGCATCCGTGTAAGCTTGTAGAGTAAGATCACACGATGAGCGAAAGAGTAATCCATGAGTGAGAGTCCCTTTGAGATACCGAAGAATGCGCTTGACCGAGACCCAATGATCCTCGGTTGGAGTATGCATAAATTGCGAAACTTTATTAACCGCAAAGGAGATTTCGGGTCTCGTAATGGTCGCGTATTGGAGAGCTCCAACAATGCTTCGATAAAGGCTCGGATCACTCATTGGCTCACCTTTGTATTTGGAAAGTTGTTTGTCGGCAATGATAGGAGATGAACACGGTTTCGCTTCTTGCATTCTTGATCTTTCAAGAAGTCCAAGAATGTATTGTGATTGCGAAAGGTGAATTCCATCTTGAATCGTTTTTGCTTCGATTCCAAGAAAGTATCCAAGAGGACCAAGATCTTTAAGCGAGAATTCTTGATGAAGTTCTTGAACAATCTTGTCAACCACACTTGGTTTATTTACTGTAATGAGAATGTCATCAACATAAACAAGAAGTAAGAATAGTTCTTGGTTGGAATATCGAATGAAAAGCGATGTATCCGTTTTGGAGCCTTCAAAACCGAGAGAGAGAAGTGTGCGTCGAAGTTTGGTAAACCAAGCACGAGGCGCTTGCTTCAAACCATAAAGCGCTTTAGAGAGAAGACACACATGAGTTGGTTGAGCCGGATCAACAAAACCGGAGGGTTGTTGCATGTGAACCACTTCTTCAAGGTCACCATTTAAAAATGCGTTGTTTACATCAAGTTGTCGAATGGACCATCCTTTGGAGAGGGCGATCGAGAGGATAACTCGAATGGTCGTGGGTTTAACTACATGACTAAACGTCTCGGTGTAGTCAACTCCTTCCTCTTGATGATACCCTTTTGCCACAAGTCGAGCTTTGTAGCGTTGTATAGATCCATCACTATTGTGTTTGATTTTAAACACCCATTTGCACCCCACCACATTTTGATTACTCGAGGATGGAACGAGAGACCATGTGTTATTTTGAAGAAGAGCATTTATCTCCTCTTGCATCGCAACTCGCCATTTGGGATCCTTTTGTGCTTGAGAAAAGCACGTTGGTTCACGTTCACTTGAGCAAAGGGTTTTGGAAACCGGATGCATAGTGGATGTATAGACCTCATGGTCCGGAAATACACGTGGGCGGCGCGTATGATCCCTTGTTCGAGTAACCATAGGATGGAGAGAAGATGGTACCTCATTGTGAGGTGGATTGGCATTTGAAGCGGTTTCGGTGGAAGGTGGTTCTTGAAAGACTTGAAGTTCGGTCGTAATGATCGGAGAGGAATGCTCGGTTGTCTTGGTTGGAGATGACTCGAAAGGAAAATGAGTCTCGTGAAACACCACATGTCGGCTCGTATAAATCTTGTTAGTTGGTATATGAAGACATTTATACCCCTTGTGATTGGGAGTGTAGCCAAGAAAAACACAAGGAATAGAGCGTACCTCAAGTTTATGCGTGTTGTACGGCCGAGTGTACGGAAAACACAAGCACCCAAGAACTCGAAGATTGGTGTAGTCGGGTTCTTTGTTAAAAAGAATTTGGTATGGAGAAATCTTGGAGTTCTTGTTTGGTACTCGATTGATGAGATAGACAACACTATAAAAAATGTCGTCCCAATAGAGAGAAGGAATGGATGCTTGCGCCATTGTCGAAAGAGAAAGTTCGACTATATGACGATGCTTCCGTTCGGCGAGGCCATTATGTTGTGGAGTATGCGGGCATGAGAGTTGGAACGTAATCTCGGGGAAGAGGCGATGAAGAGGAGAGTACTCGGAACCGCCATCGGTTTGAAGTGTCTTGATGGAGGTGGAGAGTTGGTTCTCAACTTGTCGCTCGAAAATCGAGAACACATTCGCCACTTGATCCTTGGTTTGGATGAAATAAATCCACGTATACCTGGAAAAATCATCAGTAAAGTGGACAAAATATCTGGAACCCGAATTTGACACGACTTGAGTTGGACCCCATACAGCAGAATGAATTAACTCGAGTGGTTTAGAAGAACGACTTGAACTTAAAGAAAAGGGTAGTTTACAAGATTTTCCCATTTTACAAGCACTACAAAAGTCCAATTTCTTTGAAGTACAACTCAATTGATTTCTTAGTACTAATTGTTTTACAATATCAAAGTTAACATGACACAAACGTTGATGCCAAAGTGTTGCGGATACGCGCTCGGCCACAAGAATCGACAAAGAAGAGGACGGAGGAGGGGGTCCAACTTGATAAAGTCCATCATGAAGAAAAGCTCGAATAAGTACCTCATTGGTGTGGCGGTCCTTAACAAGGCAACAAAGTGGATTAAACTCAAGGAGAATATTATTATCTTTTGAGAATTGAGAAATACTAATCAAGTTTTTGGTGATTTGGGGAACATGTAAAACATTAGACAATTTGAGTTTAACATTTGGAGATGGAAGAAACGTGTGACCAATATGTTTTATTTCAAGTCCTTGACTATTACCTACGCGAATTCGATCTTTACCTAAGTACGGCATGTACGAAGAAAGCGAATTGAGATTCGAGGTAAGGTGATTCGAGGCTCCCGAGTCGAGATACCAACCATCGGAAGCTTGGGGAGAGGAATGCTCAACTAGATTGGCTTGTGCTCCTTTGAGTAGCTTTTGTAGCTTATAGCATTCATTCGCCTCGTGATTCGGTTTTCCACAAAATTGGTACGTCTTGGTGTTACTCGAATTCGTCTTGTCGTTTCGATTTTTGTAATTTTTGTTCTTGCCACCTTTATTATTTTTGAATAATTGGGCTGCAAAAGCTTCACAAATTGGTTTATACAAATTATCTTGTGATACAATGGAGCCCACAGAATTGTGTACAGAGTTTGGCCCAGAAAAACAATTAAGAGAGTTGTGTTGGGCTGCGGAAGACTGGGTTGTTTTGGGCTGAGAAAGCTGGCCCAGAACATTGATTAAATCGTTTAAACCCACTGGAGGGTTTCTTGACGCGTCTGAACTGGAGAGAGGAGGTATTACGAGACCATTACCTCCATTGCCCCCTCGTTCTTCTCGTTCGCGCTGTGTCGTCGCCATTAGGGCGAAGGAAGAGCTCGACTCCATTTTTGCTTGCTCGAGTAAGTGTTGCTCGAGTAGCTGGCCATGAAGCTCGGTTATGGTTGGAAGCGTAGGTCTAGTGGACATGGCAGACACAAAGCCATTGAAATCAGGGCCGAGACCTCGTAAGAGGGCCACTGGAGTCACGAAATCTGGTAATCCAAACCCTAATTGAGTCAATTGATCACCATATTCTTTGATTTCCCTGAAAAACTCGCTGCAAGATTTCGAACCTTTTCGAGTTGTAACCAGTTTGGAAAAGGTATTGATTACCTGAGCTGAGGTTGTGGTGTTGTACAGTGTACGAAGCATGTCCCAGGCTTGTGCAGTTGATTCACAGTTGAGGATTTGAGTGAGGCATGCTTCCACCATTGTTGATTGAAGCCAGCCAAGAAGAAACAGATCCTGTTGTAACCATTTGAGATAGGCGGGGTTTGCCTTGATCACATTGGATTCTGAGATGGTCTTTGAGGGTGGATCAGTTGATTCAAGATGATGTGAGAGTCCATAACCCCCAATTAGGGTTCTAATTTGAGAACTCCACACACGATAGTTTGATCCATCGAATTTGGCAGTCAATTGGTTTGTGAATGTCACAATTCTGTCAGTCATGATAAGAGATAGTTCAAATTGAAGCAAAAATATGTCTTTATGGGAGAAGAAGTGAGGGAAAGAATCAGAACTGACTGATCAGATCAAATCAGATTCTTGAATCGCACAAGTTCAGAACTGAATCGAAAGAAAGGTAAGTTCTTTTACCAAAATTGAGAGCCAATGAGGAAGGAGCAATGGTAGAGGCTGGAAGAGAGGAAGAGAGAGTTGCAATGCCAGATTTGGGAAGCTCACCAATGTCCAATTCCGAGTATGAGGAGACTTCTTGCAAGAGAAGGGGCTCGTCTTGGATTGGATCTAGGACTGAGGAATCCACTTCTTGGCTGCTTCTTGACCTTCTTCTTTGAAGCTTCAGTGACCTTAATGATGCTCACAATTTCTGAGGCTACTACTTGTCTTGATCTTTTCTTTAATCTTTCTAGCAGAAATCTGATACCATGTTGAAACTAGAGAGAGAAAGAGAGAGAGAGAATATAGATGATTATCAAGAGAGAAACAATCATCTAAATAGTAATAAAGATTGTATTAAGCTTGATTAATTACAATGAAGAGGGTCTCTATTTATAGTAAGAGTCGTAAGAGTCTGCCAAGCTCGCAAACCCTAATAGAATAAGGCTGGGGGATATTGCAGAGAATTGCAATTTCGCCGAATGAACTGTTCGGTTCGAATTGCATAATTGTCTCTTCTATCCCATCTTCCGCAATTCCAATCGCTTCCTAATATTCAAAGTTATACATGACATCATTTTAAACCGAAATAGAGATTAAAACTTCAAATTAAACGAAAGAAGGAAGAATTATGCATCACACGAGTAGGATTTGCTAGTCTTCACAGGCAAATACATGATAATAATTTTGCACCAAAACAAAATCCTAATTTATAAGGAACATAATTGTATTTGCATACCAGTGGAGACAATATCAAGAGACGAGGAGGATTTGCTAGTCTTCATGGAGTCCTCGGAAGAAGGAAATGAAAATTTGTTGGTGAGCTAGAAGGATTTCGTTCAACAACTTCACCGGCAGAAGAAGGTTAGAGGAATCCGAACCCCAGTTCACCCCTACCGCCTCGCCTCCTTACAGATCGTTCAGGTGTTAAATTTTCGTTGTACGCGATCGATCGCGAGAAAAAGAGTGGCGAGTTGCGATCGGCGAGATTCTCGCAAGTGAAAAAAATAATGGCGATATTTGGGGGTTGTACGAGAGGGTTAGGGAGAGGGTTGTACGAGATTTGGGGGGAGCTTAATGGAGAGGGGCGCTGTACGAGAGGGTTAGGGAAGGGGCAACAAAGAATAATTTATGCATCTAAAATTATATTTTTTCCCTTTCTAGGATGTACAGTAAGAAAAGTGATTTAATTTGAGCATTTAGATTGACATCAAATATATTATCTTAACCTTTCGATTATAAAAGGGTTTATGATAAGACAAAATGGGTGTATGATAGAACTTCTCGCAAGTGATAGAACTTCCCATTCTAATTTTAATTATTTTCGCGTTAGATATAATCTCGATATAAAAATTAGATACTCGTTATATTATGTAAGGGAAATTTTTTAAAAAACCCCCCTATCTTTTTTGGATATTCTAAAAATCCCATATTTTTTGGAAACTCCAAAAGACCCCCTCTACCAAATTTTTATTTTCAAATACCCCCCTATAGGAGTTAAAATTAACCATGAATGGTGTTAATTTTTTTTTATTACCAAAATACCCTTCCATTTTCATATGCATATTTTTGTTATTTTTTCATTAATTTTAAGAAAATTCATAAATAATTTTTAACATGTAGTGATTTCACTAAAATAAAATCATTAAATGTTGTTTTTGTATCATTTTAATATTTTATTTATTATTCATAAAAAATTAACATCATATAATAATAATTAAATAAACACCTTGAAAATATATTGATAGAAAAATATTTTTTAAACATCTATTTTTTTTCGTTCTTCCTTTATTTATTTTTTTAATAGTTTCATGATATGGTGTTTTTTTAATATTGTTGTTCATCGTATTATTATTTCGTGTTAGTTTTTCAGGATATAAAAGTCACATATATATATATATATATATATATATATATATATATATATATATATATATATATATATATATATATATATATATATATATATATATAATAAAATATTAAAATTATATAAATATAACATATGATAATTATGTTTTAAAATTATTATAAGCTAAAAAATATTAGGACTTTTTTAAAATTAATACAAATAACAAAAATATTCTTTTAATTATTACGTATGTATAAAGAAGGGTATTTTGGTCATAAAAAAAATTAACACCATTCATGGTTAACTTAACTCCATAGGGGGATATTTGAAAATAAAAGTTTAGTATAAATTTTTTTTTGGAGTTTTCAAAAATATAGGGAGTTTTTTAGAATATCCAAAAAAGATAGGGGGTTTTTTGAAAATTTCCCATTATATAATTAGTATCTTATCATGTCTGTTCCCCTGCTATCCTATATCCCCTGTGTCCCCACACAGAACAAATCGACATATTACCTCGGATATGTTATCTTGCACGCGATCTATGAATATTCTAACAATTATTTATCGGATACATCAAATGCAAGAACAAATATCGAAACTACCCTTGCCTCTATATCACCACTCTCACAACGAAAATATATTGCAAGAAGAAGTATTATAAAGAAAAAAAAACTGGAATTCTATATTGTTTCATACATACATCACTGTCATTTGACCTTCTAGAGAAACCGAACAAATGAAAATCTCCTTATTAATTTATCTTTTTTGGAAATTGAGTTTTTGAATAGAGAAACCGAACAAGAACGCGAAGAGAATAGCAAACACCGGCACTACTACTGCAACTACTCCCAAAAAGTCATGTTTGAATCCGAAATAACTTCGAACGAACTGAGACACGGTCTGGTCTGTTTCCATCTTATCTTGAACATCTCCAAATTGGGATGCAACCAATCCGTACAATGTCCATGCCAGTGGACACAACCAGTAGTACCATATCCACCATCCAGGAATCCTCTGCACAAGTGATGTTATTATTCGGTTAAGAAAGACAAAACTCATGTACGAAAAATAACCTTACGAAATTAAATTAGGAAATTGGATACATACCGGTTTTGGGATGAGAAATCCAGAGAAGAGATTCCAGATACCATAGAAAGATGCGGAAATAATGGCGGCAACGTTATAGTTGGGAGTCAAACCGACGCACATCATACCATAGAAAGTGAAGTACAATAATGTGAAGTACATGAAAAATAGGTACCATAAGAACTTGGCTGCAGTCCATTGGAACCCAATCATCGCGTATACGATCACACCGTATGTCACGTCTTGAACCAAGATGTATGGTAATTCAATAAGAACCTACAAAAATGCCCATTTTTTCAATATTAATTAATAAGAATTAATCGTCGAAAATATCATTTTTTTATTGGAAGAAAGTTAATTAATTTATTGACCACGTACCTGTCCAAATGCATATGGTAAGGCCGCATACATTCCAGCGGCCCTTTCTCTATAAAAGACGGTTCGCTCGATAGACACGACTGGCATAACAGACGATGCATTTTGTACACCGAGGAACAGTGTTGCAGCATACATAGATCCCATTGCATTAAGAAGATCTTGTTGTTTTGTCCTGTATATAAAATACAGAGTTATTGAATAAAATTATCTTGAATAAAATACAGAGTTATTGAATAAAATTATCTTGCTGTTTTCTAAAAAAAGGGCAATCCGCAAAAACACAATATCTTTTACGAATGATATATAGTTTAGTTTACATTTTCTGGCCGAGTTGCCAAAACATTGTCCCGAATAAGACGGCGACAATGAGAGTGAAGAAGAATCGCATTGCAGTATAAGGAGGGTTTCTCCAGTAAGACAAGTTTTGTTTCCAGAGACACGCTAAACATTGAGTGAAGAAAGGCTGCGAGAACTGAGTCCGGAAATAGAGATCACTCGAGCCGGCGGGTGGCACGTTTAAATCCTTGATCAATGCCTTGTTGCTCCTGAAATTTTCGTTAATGATAAATTAGTTATTCAAATATATCCTTTCAAAACTGCAAATATCAAAGATTTTGAGAATTAAAAAGTTACTTGTAAAGTTCCGAGTTTTTATAAATTTGAACGAAATCGGCCCCTATTGCTTCTTCTTGTGACAGTGAGGTCACCTCCAACATCCATGTGGCCGGATTGTAGCCATCTTTTATCTTCGGTACTCTTGGCACCGACTATAACAAAAGTGAAAAGGAAAATAAAGCTCAGTGTATGTAGACTGACTATCAAGATTTCATCATAGACTCATCCTTTATGGTAGAGGTGATTTATGTTTTGAATTTTTAATTAATTACCTCGAAATACTTGATCAGTTCGGAAGAGTTGGAGCCTAATGGTCCGACATATATCTCTTCCCCACCTCTTTTCAATAGGAAAAGCTGCGATGAATCATAAAACAAATTAGTGCATGTATATAATAAAGCAATGTTGTTGCACTCGACTCGAGCATTTTCATAGTTGGTATTATAAATTATAAGCTCAATACGCTGATAGGAATGTACAAAAAGCATACCTCATCGAAAGCTTCGAAGATATCAATGCTAGGCTGGTGAATGGTACAAACAACAGTTCTCCCGGTATTCACGGTGTTCCTCACGGCCCTCATAACAATAGCCGCAGCACGGGCATCGAGACCAGAAGTAGGTTCGTCCATGAAAATAATAGAAGGATTTGCAACCAACTCAACCGCAATTGTTAGCCTTTTTCTTTGCTCGGTTGATAAGCCGCTCACACCAGGTAGTCCAACGAGTGAGTCTCTCAAGGGTGTTAGTTCCACAAGCTCCATCACTTCTTCAATGAACATCTACAATATGCATGAAAAAAAATCATTTAGATTTTGTGAGCTAATCATTTCAATCAAATTGGATTGAATTAAATCTTGATTGGGTTGCATATTAAATTAAAAAAGACGCATTTTTCAAAGTAACCAAGTATTTAAAGTTTACTCAGAAAATAACCAAGTTTTTTGATTAATCTGAGAAATAATCAAAAGCGGGATTTGAGATCCCGCAACTTTTCAATGAAGTAGGATCTGAAAACCCGTCAAATATTAAAAATAACAATTAACAAATCACCTCGATTACATGTTAATTATAATTTAGCGAGTTTTGAAATCTTGTCAGACACCATACATTAAAATAACACTTCGAATATGTATATTATCAAAGCATATTAAGACCCATGCATATTTGCCATGCATATTTAATCAAACCTAACTATTTGCCAATGCATATTTGTCATTCATATTTAATCAAACCTAACTATTTGAAATGCATATTTGTCATTCATATTTAATCAAACCTAACTATTTGCCATGCATATTTATCCTGTATATTGTAAAATATAAATGTATATTGTCACTTCGGATATTATCCGACCAAACTGTAATCGTATCCGAAAAATTGCACTTCGAATACGATATCCGGTATTCAATATTCGATTTCAAATATGAATACGGATACGAATAGTCGGTGACAATATACATATACATTTTGCATGGCAGACATGGATGACAAATAGTTAGCTTTGATTTAATACGCATGCAAATATGGATGAGTCTCGGTTACTAATCTTTAATTAACATGTAACTGAGGTGGTTTGTTATTATTAAAATTTGTCGGGTTTTCAGATCTTGCCTAATTGAAAGGTAATGGGATCTCAGATCTTGCACTTGGATGTTTTCCAAATTATCTCAAAACTTGGTTATTTTCTGAATAAATTTTAAACACTTGGTTACTTTCAAAAATGCGCCTTAAATAAAAGGTCTTGACCGTGTTAAGTATTTCAAAACCTTCAATCTCGGTTAATTATTTTCCCTATGATATGAGTAGTTGTACTGGACCAATATACAATCGAACCCTAACATCTCTTTCTGGTTTCATGAATCAATTAGGGTTTAATCATACCTTTGTCGTCTCTAAATCAACATCAACAGATAATCGAAGCCACGCGGAGAACACAAGCGACTCGTAAACAGTCACATGTGGGGAATGGATATCAAACTGCTCACAATAACCCGAAACCCGTGCAAAAGTCTCTTGTTTCTTTGGATAACCTGATATGTTAATGGATCCATCAATGAATCCACCCGTTTTCCTTCCGGCCAACACATCCATCAGAGTGGTTTTACCCGCTCCACTAACACCCATTAGGGCAGTAAGAACTCCGGGCCTGAATGAACCGCTTATGCTCTTTAAGAGCACTAATCGATCTTCTCCCACGCCTTGAGATTTCATTTCCTACAATTTTTGTTAATTATTGTAAGGATTAGTTGATGATGCATTGTACATTTTTCATTTTTGGGTAATACGGTTTTTTAAACTTTTGCCTCAAAATATATTTTATTTGGATAAAAGTTACTCCAGAAAAAGGAGAATGTTATCTTAAAGTCCATGAAGAATATTTAATTACGTAAATAATTTATTACCTGTGGCATATCAACAGAGTATATAATATCGTCGAAGGTGAGGGCGAGTGGCGTAAATGGAAGAACCATTCCTTTCTTGTCTGAGCCGACAATTTCCTGCATCGATCTTGATATTCCGTTGTTTCTATTTCTGATCGAACTGCCATTTCGACGCACTGATGATGTCGATCTCTTTCCTCGAGATGACCCTTCTAAAATCTCACCCGTTAAATTCGCGTGTTTTTCATTCAATGCCTCTTCAGATACTATTTGCTGCGTTTTCCCAAATGCTGCAAGTAAGAAAATTTTAGTACTCAACTGTTTTCACATTCTAAATAGATCATAGCTTAGTTTACAATATTCCAATGTGAAAAAAGAACAAAATCAATTTTGGGTAATTTTGAGAAGCAATACATACGTTTAAGGAATGTGAGTGCGAGGGTGTAGAGAAAATTGAAAAGGAGGATGTATCCAATCAATGCGCCAAACCCGATCCAATACCATGATGATTCTGCAAAGACTCCACGATTGTTCAAAATAGTGGTTCCCAGTCTGGTTCCATTAACAATCTGAAAAAATAAAAGATAAATGGATGTTAGCAAATCCCTTTTTCTTTCATTATCTTTTTATGTTTTGGCTTCAGTTGTGATTATTGCAATTGATGCATTTTTACATAATTTGGCCATCACTGTTAAATAAGGCTCTATTGAGTTTATTTTGAGTTAATTGCAGGAACAAACTAAAAACGGGGCGAAGCATGTACCTTATCCCAACTATGGCCCATAAACTCATTTACTGAGAGACCGTTTTGTGCGTACATCAGTGGCGAGATCCAGTAGCCCCATATCCACCAAGATTTAATTTGCTCTGTGAAAATAATAATAATTTGAAATGCTTATTTTCTATGCTAATTTGATATAACCGAAAAGGTAACTAATATGGTATTTTGTTAATTTTTAAATCGATGAATTTAACATATCTTAAATGGTATTTTGTTAATTTTTAAATCAATGAATTTAACATATCTTAAATTGAATTTCGGAAGGGAAAAAGGGCAATTTTGATGTTTGTAGTTTTATTGATGGGTAGATTTAAAATTTTAGTTTTAGGAAGGTCATATTTGAAATTCCATCTTTTTGTACCTCTTGAAAGAATAAATCCACCCAAAACCATGATAACTAATAGCATAAATGATCCAAAGGTGTTTGCAATGATCATATTTCTCGATAAACCACCAACTAATCGAAACAGTCCAGAAGCCATTTGGTTGAGCGCCACAAAAAGTAGCAACTGCTTAAAGAACCTGCAAAATAAAACAATTTGATGGTAAATACAAATTAATAAACAAGAAAATACAAGATGAAAACAATTTTATTAATTCCCTAACCTCCCAACATTAGGATCGAAACCGATTACATAATACGAGATGCAAACGTACACACCGACTTCAATAAATGTTATGGGAATCTTGAGTACCCAAGTTGGTAACGCATAAGTCCATGCAGGGAAGAAGAGAAGGTCTCTTTGTTTGTAGAAAACCGGTAAGTTTGCAACTGTCATGGCCATTTCTGCAAAGGAGTTGAACAGAATCGTCGTTACTCCAAAAAAGAAGGCTCCCATGTAAATGTTACCCCCGGCCTCGTCATGATCCATTTTAGTACGCAAAAACACCGTCATTGCTAAGATTGCGAGGACTGTAATCTGCACAATGGTATATGTGATATTATGAAGGTTTGCTAGGTGCGAAACATTTAATCGAAGTGTTTATTCATACCTGACAGGCCTTAAAGACGTACACGAAATAGTTCCTCTTCATAAGCAAAAGTTGCTTATCGATATTGGCCTTCAATAACTCTTTCTGACCAACACCATACTTTGAGGTCGTCAGAGCGGCAGGATGGCTCCTTGATCTGTCGAACGGTACGGAAAGTTCGTCCGATATGGCTCGACCAACATGGAATGATTTGAAAGCCCCTGATAACTGTTTCACCGGCACGTATCGGTACGGCTTATCTTGTCGTGCCCAATATTGCTCTTGCTCTTTTATTGATGTCACCTTTAAATTGATATTGAATTGAAATGGAATATCATGTTTTAGAGAACTGCAAGAAGGGTAATGAGTTTTTGATCAAGTAGCATACCTCTTGCAAGAAGTCAGCAACACCCTTCCTCTCAGGGCACTTGAACCCCATGGATTCAAAGAATTCGAGCACATGTTCGCGCGGACCTTGGTACACGATCTGGCCATCAGAAATCAGAATTATATCGTCGAACAAATCGTACGTCTCTGGGGCAGGCTGAAGAAGAGAAATCAGAGCCGTTCCTTGGAGAATGTGAATTGATTGTCTAAGAGAGTTCACGATTTGGTATGTGGTCGAGCTGTCGAGCCCAGTTGATATCTCGTCCATGAATAATGCCCTTGCCGGCCCCACTAGCATCTCACCTGTAGAGTCGAAGACAACATATATATGAAATCTAAATATTATTTGAAAAAGACAGGTGGAAACATCTGTATTCATGTACGTGTGCTTATTATTTGACAGTTGAAATAAGTCAATAACAGTAAATATGAATTTTTTTTCATGTTTTATGTACCTGTAGTGACACGTTTCCTTTGACCACCCGATATGCCTCTGATCATGTCATTGCCGACCATGGTATCGGCGCATATTTCCAATCCTAGTATCTAAAAATTTTCAAAGAAATTAAGTAAACAAAATGAAAAATATAAAAAAATCTTGGCATTTCTTAAATTAATAAAATATACCTTGATTATGTAATCCGTAACTACATTCGCTTCTTGGCCTCCCATTGCAGATGCCTGTAAGACAAGTAAAAAATAAAAAATGTTAATAATTAATTGGAGATATTTGCATATAATTCAAGTAAAATTCTTTTTTCTTTTCTTTTCTTTTTTTGACATGACTAACCTTCATGTACACATCAATATCAGGGTCGGGTTTGATATTGGCTTCCTTCTCCCTTCTGGATAATTCAGTCAACATATCTAAAATTCACATTTCAATCTTTAATTATCCTTCTCGCAAAAATAATAATCTACAATTTATTTTCATTAACACCATCACAGTACATACTGGTACCAGTTGGGTCTCAACTTTGAAAAATTCTCATGAACTTGGTAGGCGCAAAATATATGGAACATGTATGTATTTGAGAAATTCGTACCGTATCTTGTACCGACACCTTGGCACCGAGCAGAGAAGGCAAGGGTCTCTCTTACAGTCATCTCGCCAGTGTGGAGATCATGTTGACTGATATATGCAGCAGTTCTCTCCGGTACAAACTCATTCATTCCATGCCCATTGTACGTAACCCTCCCCGTGACCTGTATTTTGTTGTGAAAATAATATTAGTAATGTTAATTTCTCCTCCTAGAGGCAAGTCAATAAAAAAAACATCCATATTTTTCTCTAAAAAGAAAATATTGATATTAAAAAGTATGCTGAAACTTAAAACATTTTGCAAAAAAAATGTAGGAAAATTATCCTTTCAACCCCACAGCCCAATAAATTGATGGTGTGGTAATTGGGCTGTGTAGTAACAATTTACATGCCTGTAAATTAGGTCTGAATCTAGCCCAATTAACAACTACCTTGTGACAATTCTTGAACTTGTGTGGAAAAAATGAGGTCATGATGGGCTTAAATCTATATTTGATATTTGATTTGATTTGATTTGATATCAACGAATTGATTTTTTTTTTCACCTTTTACATTTTGTATGGAAATAATGAAAATCTTTTTACCTCGAGATCAGTGTCCAGTTTTCCAGCCAAAGCTAGCAATAAGGTTGTCTTCCCTGATCCAGGTGGACCCAAAAGCAATGTCATCCTGTAATTAATGAAATATTCTAATTCTAATTCTAATTCTAATTAAACTAGCAAGCATAACATAACAATTCACAGCTCTAAAGCTAGATCCCCTAAAATAATTCATTATTTTACTACTTTTGAATTCCACATAATTTGTTTTTCTAGAGTCCAATAATTAGTGAATAAATTAGTGTTTTATTTAGTGAGAGTAATGTTTTTGCCGTTAATGAGAATATTTACCTTCGTGGTTTGATGATTCCACTGACGTCGTGCAAGATGGGCATCGGTTTCTTCCTGCTCGGTAGTAAATGGAGAAGATTTGCTACGGACTAATTATAAAGAAAAATAACACGAAATCAATTAACATTCAAATATTATAAATCTCATTAGAAAATATTACTTGCTCGATTTTAAAAAAAAAATGCATTTTTTTTTTGTAGTACCTCAAGAGTGTTTATGGTAGAATTTATAACCGTAGGTATCCCTCTATTGCCAATATAAGCCTGTGCATCAATCGTCAAATTCTCGAATCTTACTTCTATTGTTGGAAGATCGATACCGACACTTCAAAAAGAGTAGAAAAGAGAAGATTAACACGAAATTATAAATATATTTAGCCGTCTATGCGTAACAAATAATTTATTTTGGTTACTATAATTTTGTTTAGGAATAATTTAACGTGTACCCTCAGCAACCATAAATATATCATGTATACTCTTGCAAAAATGAAAATTTGATGAATACTATTTTGGAGGGTAGATATGATATATTCTTATTTACATAGATACATACTTTGTGCAAAATTTTCACCAAGCAATTATTATTTTAGTTGCATTTGTAATAGATACTTTTGCCTATTTTTATTTTATTTTCTCAAAACAAGGCATAATTTCACATGTGCCTCTCCAACATTGAAATAAAACACCGTGTGACCTTTGGCATTTGAGTAGCTGTGTCAAAAAGTCATGCACGAGTTTGATAATGAAAATGAATATTTATATTTATTGGTATTTGTATTTTTCAAACTTCTAGATGGTAAATTTTCCATGAAAAAGAAAGGTCAAGAAAATAATAGTAACGGTCTTATACTTTCGCTACTCGTCAAATATGTCCTTGTCTCCTTGTCAATTTGTCGATTCATACAAAATAGTTGATCACAGTCTCCAAATTGCACCTACTAAAGTGACTTCTCAATTTTCTTAAAACAAAATTATACCAACGAAATGATTGATTCATATAGCACAAATAACTTTTTACATTCAACAAATGTATTGTTAATCTATAGAAGTTTTCAAAAAAAAATAAAAAAAATGCGTGAATGTCTTGAAATACATATAGTAATGTTATTTAACTACATAATAATAAACTCATTGATAATACTGATATATAGTTCTTTTTACTATGTAATAAACTCATTGATAGTACTATACTCCTATAATGAACTCATAGATAATGCTATTTTACTATATATAGTTCTTTTTGGGAAGAATGCCAAATGCAATTTATATCACTAATGATTAATTTGATTTTATATTAGTGTTGATTGTAGGGATGTCAATGGGTTGGATAATAACCGTGTCCGGCGGGTATCCGACCCGGGCGGGTCGGATAATACCCGATTAAACCTACCCACGGGTCGGGTATTATCCGATTACAAAATACCCGACACGGATACGGGTAGGGTATGGGTGAGGCCATACCCGATCCGTAGGTAAACCCAACCCGAACCCGATTTTTAATTATCCTAATTATGTTAGTATTTAAACCTTCTTTAAACCCTAGCCGCTAATTTTATTTCTTTCCCTCTCTCTTCTACAGTCGATTTTGCTCTCTTAGATGTCGTTTTTCTCTAGATGCTAAGTTTAAAAGTACTCATTTTGAATATAAGAATATTGTTTTGAGTTTAAGTTTAACATTAGATGAAAATAAATGTTTCTGATGGAATCTTGTGATAAGAAATTTTAAGATTTTCGTATACTTGCTTCTTGATTTCGGATTGATATTTAATAAAAAATTGCATCAAAATCATTATGTAAGAAATGTTTGATTTTTATTTAAGAAATAAGCAAACAAATTTAAGTTAAGTGTATGTTTAAATATGGGTAAAAATCCGTGGATAATCCGAAAATCCGTGAGTACTAAACGGGGCGGATAAAAATTATCCGTTTAGCTGACGGGTCGGGTACGAGTATTACCCGATTAAGACGGGTAAGAACATGGACGAGGTTATATCCGACCCGAACGACTCATTGACATCCCTAATCGATTGCGCTACAATGAGTCAATGACACTATTTGATTGTATTGATTGGACCAAGATAACTGTTTGATAGTACTAAAATCATCTTCTGAAAATAAATTACAAATTATCATTATCATTTTTTATTAATAGAGAAAATGATTCATTTTCACAGTGTTTTCCACTGAATATTTAAAGCTAACTATTATTTTTTCAGTTTTTCTCTAATGAGAAATTATACAGATACAAAACAAAAATATTTTACTTTGTAATGCTAAGATGCGGTTAAACATGCAACTAATTTCATATAATCCCTCAATGTCATTCTGGAATATAACAATATATAATTTGAGATTATAATACAAACTTACCGGTCGATACGATCTTTAAGCTTGAGAAGAAACCGTTCGTTATCTTCTTCGGCAACCCTAATGAGCCGTTCAAGCAGTGCCTTTTTTTCGCCCGAATCCAAATTTTCAACATCGACTTCTTTCCGCCCTCCGGAGGAGGACATTAGTATTCCCCTCCTGACGCGGTTGTACGTCGGGAGTCTCTCCATAGCCGCCCATCTCAATGCCTCCTCGTCGTCTTCGTCACGCGTGGATCGCGAAAAGACGTCATCGCCCCTTCGCCATATCGAGCTATCTCTTCTTAGACTTGCAACTCTACTAATCCCTTCCCCTGGATCCATGCGGAGAAATCTATTATTGTTCTCGTCGTTTTAAACCTCTCTTAATTTCTCTTTAATGGTGTAGTGGAGAGAGATTCTTGGAATGAGGTGGTTTGTTTGGGGACTTAAATAGTAACGAGGAGTCAATTGGAGACAAAAAAATTAAAAAGATATGGAGAATGTAGAGTACAAAGAAGTTGGTCATAAATGGAAAGAGGAAATAATGAAGTTGGTCATAGATTGAGTTCCGGGACAGGGGGTGTACATGATGGGTCAAGGTCTAGCCCGAAGATATTTTGATAATAATCCTTCCAGAACAATATTTTCACTTGATTTTATTGTGATTTTAACAAATTTTTTATTATATTTTTAAAATGTAAAACAAAATTATGTGAGTTATCAAACCATTACTAATCATCGGATAAAAAAATCATATGACTATGAAAATCTCTCGGACGTCCAAAGCCTTTTTTGAGCATACATTGGATGATTTTTGATGAAAATTATAAACAACTAGCAATAGCCCGCACAATAATTGCGCAGGACTTCTTACTTTTTTACATATTTTGTATAATTTGTTTAAATAAAATTTGTGCGGTTACGTTTAAATTCAATTATATAATCATGATATGTTGGCAAATATATTGATTTCAATAAATGCATTATAATTAATAAACGTTCATGAAATTTGTCTATTATGAATATGCATTATAATTAATAAGGGTCCATGGAATTGACCCATAATTATAAATCCACATCAAATAAATAAAATATAACATGTTATAATTGAAACAAAATTAAAGTTTCAAAACAAATAAAAGAAAACCGAGAATAATACACATAAAACCAAAATATATATTTGAAATGTCATCTATTAACACAAATTTTTTCATTTAAAAAAAAACACATTTGTAAATTATACCATAAGAAATTAACAATTGAACAATAGTTTCATACGGGGATTATATATGGAGCCTCAATAACAGAAAATAACATCTTTGATGAGGCGGCAAGAGAGGATTAAGTATGTTGATTAGTATTATTGATTGTCTCATTTAATGATTTAATTGAATTTACATATCAATTAACATTTACTAATATTAACATATTATAAATTATTGATGTGTTAATTAAATGTGTCAATCAACATTTAATGAGTCAATTAGAAATGTTAATCAATATTCACCTTGTCATCTCATCAAGGATATTTTGATGAGTTTGCGGACAAATTATATATATTTTTTATACATGAATATAATTTGGGTTGCAATAGAAACACAATTAAAAAAAAAAAAAAAAAACTGACACGTGTTAGCATTCTATGAAACGTTCAAGATTATAACTATTGATAGATTCCGTTAGCTAGAACACATTAATTTGAATTAATCCATCCATAATCCTAAAGAAAATTAAATTTCTTGAAAGAGTTGGATAGGTTGAACGGAATTTTTTTTGGCCATGTATTTTCAGTAACGATATATTTGATCAAAATGTATCTTTTTTAAATTTAAAATTATAAAAATATTTATATCAAACACTCGAATCACTCGAATCAGAATCAAATATACATCATCAATATCTCATTTAATTCGAATGTTACTGCTTCTACATCAATCATAAGTTATTATCATTAATTATTTCAATAATAATTCCTCATTTTTTAACTGGACATCCGAGAATAAATAATTTAAACATACAAAAAAGATTTTAGTATATATTTAAGAATAAATAGATTGTAAACATCACACGAAATAATTATGAAAATTAAATAATTAAAGAAGTCATTTTTCATTTCCACTAGCCACGAATCGGCAGTACATTCGCACCACCAATAATTTTTGTGTCGCGAGATTTTTTAAAAATCATAAGATGATTTTAATTAAACATAAATTTTGATTTTTGGCATGTCATATGTTCAATGAGAAAATATCATACAACTAAATCTTGACAAATCATGATATAAAAAATAAAATACTAATATAAAATATAAATCTTGCATACAATATTTAAGAAGGTAAATAATATTCTAAGACATAATAAAATAATGAACTATTTGTTCTTGACAAATTTGAGAAAAAATTACCTTAATCAAGATCATGAACTTCCATATTTTTCACGAATTTCACAAAATTTGTTTTTCTTCTTTGACGTAATATTCCATTAATTAACTTATAGCAATCAATATTTGTAACATTTCAAAAATCATAATTGAAAATAAATTATGACAATATATCTTAATAAGCATACCATACAATATAATTTGTAATAAAAAATATGGGAGTTGCTAACGCACTATAATGCTATTGCACTCCAAAACACCACTTCCAAAAATATGGACATTCTCCAATGTTTTCTGATAATTGTATTTGCGCTATATCTTTCACCTTCATATTTATATCTTTTTACAACGCCTCCTAATTACAAACACTGGTATTTATACCTATTTTTACAACAAATATTAGAAAATGTATAAATAATATTAAACAAGGTATAAATATCAACAAATGTTTATCCACAGTAAAAACAAAATTTGTATTCATAGTATAAAAAAGATGTAAATAATAATTATTTACATATCTGTTATCAAGAGTATAGAAAATAAGTATAAATAATAGTAAAAAATATAAACTACGACAAACATTTTATTTGTAGTATAGGAAACATATATAGTGAAAAAAATATTAACCACATATTTGTATTTCCCTGATATAGCAAAATGTTATAAAATTACTAGAAAAAGATATAAAGTATAATAAAAACAATATAAATAAGAACATATCATTTATACATATTATACAAAAAATTAAAAGAAAATTGAAAAACTACATATAAAATATATGATAAAGTAAAATGGGGAATCAGACATAAATGTATTTTGGAGTGCACTCTATTGGAGTACAAAATCATTACTCTAAAAATATATTTATAGTTAATTGAAATTTTGAAGTTGTATGAGTCTGATCAGGTTGATATAAATTTTTGATCGCAAATTCGTTGCCCAACCTATACTTTCAGATTATATAAAATTTCAATACGAATGCGATCCAACAATTTTCTAATCCGTAAAAAACGATTCAAGTAAGGTCGGAACATATGGATTGGGCAGGTCGAAGAGTTTCAATGTACACTCCAATTACACACAACATATATTAGGGAAATTCTACTTTGCTCCTCATTTTCGTCACATTTTCCCCGATCACAATTAACATCTTAATCAACATGGTGAATTAACAATTAACGATTAATTATAAATTAACGATTAACGATTTATTATTAATTAAAATTTTAATTAAAATCTTAATCAACATGGTAAATTAACGATTAATTATAAATATTTAAAAATTATTAATCATGTATTAATCTTTAATTCACCGTGCTAATTAAAATTTTAATTAAGGTCGGGAGAATTATGGGGAAAGTGAGGGGGAAAAGTAGATGTCCTCTATTTCTAAACGAATTAGTCACAAAAGAGACCTCCCGGTCCCGGTAAAATGGAGTAGATGCTTCTATTTGTTTTGGTCTATATTCTTTGTCTAATTGCGTTGCGTATCAGTTGTCTTACCTTTTTTTTTCTTGGAGAAATTAGATAATACTATTGTCAAAGTCTTGCACTGCAATAAAGCCTGAAAATAACTAATTAGGAACAAACAAATAAACATAAAGAGATACGTAGATGAACTTTTATATGATTATAGTTCCTTCTATGGTTTACTAAGGATAAAAAGAGTGTATGATTCAAAAATTGGCAACGTGTATTTTTTGCTTAATAAAGTTGGCAATGTGTGTATGATCCAAAAATTTCCTCAACTTTTTATCTAGTGTTGAAACAAAAAACTAAAAGTTAGAAAGTTTTCAAAATATTTAAATAAATTAGGGGTTTTTTTAAAAAAAAATCTTCAAAACATATCTTAGCAGAATACTAATGCAACCCGATTTGCTTGCATTTCCGGTTGCCACGTCACCCAGTGATTATGAGCCGTCCGATCAGGCTTCAAATTTTTGCTCCCAATCGCAGTTGTCCGTTTTTGCGTGTGCATGGTGTTTGTACACCAACATTGTTCTCTTCCGTGGTCCATCGTAGACCAAGTCCACTCTATCTTGCCATGCATAAGAAGGACAACGTTTTCTATTATTTTTTACCGTTAGGTCTAAACTGAATTATGTTTGATTTGTTTGATTTTTTTATTGTGTGAAATTTGAAAGATTTATTTTGAATTTATTTACGTATTTCTATGAATTATATTTATGTGCAAAATCAACATTACAAGTTTTCTTGTGATATTTAAAAATCTATACAAATTAGTTTTGCATTATTTACCGTTTTGTGCATTTTTTAAATCTTGTCGATTTGTCGTCATTGTCAACATTATATAGTTATTTACGTATTTCTATGAATTATATTTATGTGCAAAATCAACATTACAAGTTTTCTTGTGATATTTAAAAATCTATACAAATTAGTTTTGCATTATTTACCGTTTTGTGCATTTTTTAAATCTTGTCGATTTGTCGTCATTGTCAACATTATATAGTTATTTCTAGTGGAGTTTCTCGGATGTAAGATGATGAATATCGTCTACAGTGAACCAAGTTATCGAGTAGGTATGCTGATTGCTATTATGCATGATGTTAAATTACTTAACGAAAATATTTTTAATAAAATAAAAGATAATAACCAATAAATATAAAAAAGCATTTTACTATATTTTTTTATAATGAATGATTCAAAGATGATGCATTTATTATAGATTTGATGTTAAAGATTATATTCACTAATTTACTAACTTCTTTTATGAACTGTTAAATTCTATTTATTTGTGTAAGTGAAATAATTAGTGGATTTTTTTTCTTTCATGGATTGTATTTTTGTTGGTTTTTATATCAATAGTTTATCAAACTTTGATGTACTCAGGGTTACCTATATATCTTGCTTTGTTGACAGAGTATACAAAAATTGTGTGGTAATGAAAAGTAGGAACTTTGATTAAAAAAATACAATACTACAGATATTTCTAAACGAAATAGTCATAAAAAAGTCCTGGAAAAATGGAATTTAAAAGCTTCAATTTGGTTTGGTCTATAATCTTTGTTTATTTGCGTATCAGTAAAATGCTTAAATTTACATCAAATAGTATTATAACAAAGATTATATTTTACTTTATTTACGAAATAGTCAAAGATGATACATTTCAATCTTATAAAAAAAATCATTAGTTGATAAATATCCAAAATATTTTTTTGAAAAAAAATCTATCATAAAAAAAATGGATTTATCATTAGAACTTTCCTGCATAAATTTCCTTAAAAAAAACTTCAATTCTTTCTGTAGGGTAAAACAAATAATCTAAAATTAGAAAGTTTTTTTATAGAAGTAAATTTAGGGAATTTTTTTAAAAAAAAATCTTCTTAAAATATGTAAAATATGCAAGACAATTCTACATGCTTAAAGACCGTTGTTAGTGATAACTAGAATTCTAGATTGTTTCACATATACATCACTGTCATTTGACCTTCTAGAAATCGAGGATTTGTCTAAAGTTGGACCTACATTCATCCAACATTTTTTAAATGTGAAGTAAAAACGTACGGTAAAAATGTCAAGTCTAATTTTATGCAGACCCTCCTGTCATTTGACCTTCCAAGACCTGAATGATTCGTGCGATCCTCCGTTTTGTGATTTTTTGCCAGATAATTATATATATTATTTTGTAATTTCATCCCGCCATTCATCAATAATCTAGAATATACATATTTATTCTTTTTTCAAAAAGGAAAATATAGAAAGAATTGAATCTTGAAAAAGTTGAAATCCCATCGAATTTATCATTTCTAAAAAATCCATCAGATCTGACCAAATTTTTTTAACTTGTTTGGATACCCATGTGACCATGTCGTTATTAAATGCTTGTATGGCGAGATACATGCTTATATCCACACGTGTTCCTTTTTAAGGGCAGGAATTTTGGTGGAGATGTATTTCGAAATACGGAATAAACTCAAAATTTTTTGTTTGATTTCATGATGTATTGTATTTCAAAAATTTTATCCATGTATTTTGTCATCCATCTAAAAATTTGGTATTTCAATCTTGTATTTCCTTATCCATGTAAACTAATATTATATAATATAATCTAATTATCATAGCATACAAAATATATTATTATATAATAAAATATAATATAATATAATATAATATAAAACAATATAATATAATATAATACAATATAATATAAAACAATATAATATAATATAATATAATATAATGTAATGTAAAACAATATAATATAAAACAATATAATATAATGTAAAACAATATAATATAATATAATATAATATAATATGATATGATATGATATGATATGATATAATATAATATAATATAATATAATATAATATAATATAAAATAATATAATATAAAACAATACAACATAGTACAAAACAATATAATTAATGTATTATAATATAATTAAATAATATAATAATATAATATAATATAATATAAAACAATAAATATAATATAACATAATATATAATACGAAACAATACGAAATAATATAATATTATATAAAACAATATAAAACAATATAATATAACATAAAATCTTATAACTAATATAACATAATATTATATAATATAATATAATATAATATAATATAAAACAATTTAATTCAATATAAAACATTATAATTAATATAATATAATATAAAACAATATAATATAATATAAAATAATATAATTAATATAATATAATACAAAACAATATAATATAATATAATAAGAGATTAAATATTAAAATATTGTAATCATGGATCTTATACAAAGAATCAAACAAGGGATTTAATATCTATGATTTCAAAATACAACAAATCAAACAACTCACGTGAATTATCAAATACATGGATAGCGATATACATGTATTTCACGTATTCATCTATATCAAAAGCCCTCAAATCAAACATGACAAACTTCTTAAATGCAGGCTTCGCTTTGGAAAAAATAGAGTATTTCGGCGTATAACTACTATGTATTAGTCCCAAGCGTCTCGAATAATGTGGATCTTTATTGTGACAACAACGGAACGACCGCACAAACAAAAGAACCGAAATCACATCAAAAATCTAAACACATTTTCCGGAGATTCCACCTTATTAGGTAGAATACTGATAGAGGTGACGTCAAGATGTGCCAAATTCCAACATATGACAATGTAGCAGATCCTTTAATAAAAAAACTCCCACGTACCAAGCATGAGGGTCATGTAAAATCAATGAACCCTAGGCTCATGGATGAGGCCTAGTGTAAGTGGAAGACTGAAGGTGTAGTGTGTTAGGCCTATGTAATAGTTACTGAGGATTATGTAATTCAACATTATTTATTCAGTGAAAATTTCTTATCATTACTATTGTTAAGTGTATTTTGTTTTGATTTTAATCATCAAATAAAAGCTTAAATGACAATCTCGATCATATCCTCAAAATATGTGACCTTGGATAGTGAAATTATGAATAAAAGAAAATGTCATTCTAAATGGATCCCTAGTAGTATGTAAGATGTTTCTGGAGACAAACATACTTGCATAGAAATGATGGGTACTCATACTAGTATGTTTGCAAACTGATGGTTACGTTTTACTAACCATAATCATGGATATCGGTTATCAAGTTTGAAACATAGGTATGTAATAGAGATTATGTACTCGATTGACCGCCAAATGGAAATATGCATGGTTATTGTCATCAACGATTCTCATAACAGATAGTCTCGTAAATCCTACGACATGAGGTTGTCATGGATTTCTCTGTGTGGAGCTTCATGCTTTGAAACATTTCTATGCCATCGTGACAGAAGACGTATATGATGTTGTAGGGCATGAAGTGAAGCACGACAAGGAATATGAGCAACCAAGACGGAATTTGTTCCCCTCTCAGAGGGAGATACCTTTTGGCCACCCGTTGAATTGGGACTAAAGAAATGCATGGCTATCCTGAGAATGATATTAACATTTGTTGGTAATATCATTTTGTCTTTTGTCAGTCTAATTCTTGATCGGGAAAATGACACTAATCAAATCAAGGGTGTAATAATAACCATGCCTTGTGATTAGCAAGTATCGTAGAACAAAATAATTAAGTCAGATAGATTATCTTGCTAGGAAATGATCACTGATCATTCGATGTAATTTGGGTGATCATAACGTCTTACAAGAGCTAGCTTATGATTTACGGACTAACAATATAGTTCGTTGCCAAATTAATCGAAGCCACTAGGTCACACCAATGTGTCAATCTCGTTGGACATGTTATGGTATGGAGACTTTTGGAAACCCTAGGATTGGGAAATTGGAAAAAGGAAACCTTCAAGAGATAAGAAAGTTCTCCATATATTGATATTGCCATGATTGAATAGTAATTAAGGCAATGATTATTTTCTTGTATTATTTTCTTGTATTGGGTAGGAGTTTAGCTATAAATAGAGGGCTAGGCTAGAGTTTTATTCATTCCAACAAGTACAAACAATTGTATTATCTCTTTCTCCAGTATAGTAAAATAGTTTGAGTGCCGTCGGCCGTGGTTTTTTCCCTTCGGGGTTTCCACGTAAAAATACTTGTGTCCGTGTGTTGTTCTCGTGTGTTTGTTTGCGGCGACGATCCTAACAAGTGGTATCAGGGCAAATGTTAAGGTTCGAGCAGACGAGAGATGGACGAGAACAAGGTTTCGGTATGCCGGTTCGATGAGCGAGACTTCGGTTATTGGAAGATGCAAGTAGAAGCGTTGCTATGCCAGAAGGACCTAGAAAAGGTGCTATTCGAGACAAGGCCGGAAAGTATTACGGACGATGGCAAGTGGAAAAAGATGAACCGCAAGGCGCTAAGCTATATCCAATTATCGCTGGCCAAGAACGTGGCGTTCAACGTAGCGAAGGAGACGACGGCTTTCGGGGTCATGAAGGCACTGTCCAACATGTACGAGAAACCATCTTCGCTAAACAAGCTGCACCTGGTGCGTCGTCTTTTCAATCTGCGAATGACGGAGGGCGGATCTGTTGCGGAGCATCTAAATGCTTTTCAGGTTATTTCAAACCAATTGGACTCTTTCAAATTTAACCTTGGTGACGAGATGGAGGCACTCATGTTACTGTCATCTCTCCCGGAGAGCTGGACGACGACGGTAGACGTTATCGGCGTCAAGGAGGATTTGACCTTTGAGGATGTACGGGATCGCATCCTGAATGACGACATTCGGCGAAATGAGCGGAGCGAAGCTTCGGGTCCCTCGGGTTTGAAGGAAATACAGTTTTGGATCATCGCTAAAATGGTACGTAGGACAAACGAACGTACGCGTTCGTGGGCATACGAAACAGATTAGTAAAACTAGTATAACTTTCAGTAGGAAACTCCGATTTGAATGGTTCAAATTGGGTTAGTTAGATAATGCGATTATCTAGAACTTTCATGTTGTAATATATTTCATTTGAGCGAAGTATCAGTATCGTTCTAATGAAATACCGAAAGGGTGCGAAAGTTTGACATACAGTCAGTAAAACGGCCGTAACTTTCGGGTCCGAACTCCAATTGGGCTGGGCCAAATTGGGTTGGAAAGATAATTAGATTATCTACAACTTTCGTAAATGTTCAAAGTCGGTTGGAACGATTTAATATTTTCGTTCTGACAGATTACTGAAAGGGTGTATGCAGTTTTTTGTTTGAAAATGTGTATAGAAGATATACATACCTTTTGGCCCATCCTTATCCTATGGAGTATATATAGGATGTTTCTCTCTCTCTCTCATCAGTCCGACCAGTTGAATAATTAGATTAGTTCAACCAGAAAATTAATGGAGTTAATTTAGAATTAATCCAGAAATTAAGAGACTCTAATCACTTGATGAAAGAGTGCGAAGAGATTGAGAGAGAAGGAGAAAAGAATTTTCTCCGTCTAGAGAATCGAAACGCAATCATGCAAGTTCGCCGGTGCATCGTCTAGGCAGGTGCATCTGCGACCGAGGTGCTACGACTTACGGTGGATACGGGTAGAGGAGCGATGTTGGTTCAAATTTCCTGATAGTTTGATTATTTCAAAACACTGTCATTACTAATGTTTACATCCAGAAAAGTGCAGGATAACATAGGTACGATACGAAGATGAAGGAGGACTTGTGAAGGAGGACTTCATTGGATTACATCAAGAATCAAGACATGAAGTCTCAAGATAAACAAGAAAAGAAGAAAACAAGGAAGGCCATTGGAATACATCAAGACTCAAGATGTTGAAGCCTTCCGTGAGTGGGATACGCCACAAATAAACCATAGGTACAAACCTAGTAGAACTCAAGTAAAATTATGTTCAAAATAACAAAGAGTTCAGTCAAGCAGGAAGTGCGTTCTGAACGAACTCAAAGTCCGTTCAGAACGGACTTGCTAAATATCAAAACTTTAAAGCTTGATTAGAACCAAACGTGTCACAGGGATGTGTGCGTTCGAACGAACAATCATGTCCGTTCGAACGGAGAATTATAATCCGTTCACCCACCTTCTGAGTGCGTTGAACGGACAATCCTTCCTGTGAACGGAAAACGTCACAGGGATGTGTGCGTTCGAACGAACACACATGTGCGTTCGAACGGACAACCTGGAATCCGTTCACCCACTTTTCAGTGCGTTGAACGGACTCTTGTTCCTGTGAACGCAAAATGCTATGTATAATTGAGTCCGTTACGAACGGACATTGTACGTTCGAACGGACCCAAGATGTACTTGCACGTTATTTTGAAACGGCTAGTGCAAACTTCAAGTGCGTTCTGAACGGACTGTAATGCGTTCGAACGCACTACAAGTTTTCTGAAGGATTTCTATAGAGAGTATAAATAGAATCCTTCATGGGTCTCTCTCTCCCAACTCTTTATTTTCAAACATTCAAACCTAAAAAGAGAGAAACCCTAAGCTGTGATTATCTATATCCATTGATAGCTTGAGAAACCTCTTTAGATCGTTGATCTACTTTCGATATTCTCCACTAATCGTATCCCACTCACGTGACCGATCACGTTGTAGCTCGATTAGTGAAAAAGTGTAATAGGCTAGTGCAACAAATTGTAAAGAGCCTAAGCTATAGATCGATAGAAGCGTGTAAATCGATCTAGGCAAATCCTTGTAATCGAGTTGAGTTGGAATTCAATCGAAAGCCAAAAAGAGGCACAAGGCATTCCCGGAGACGTAGGTACTCGCAAATAATTGAGTCGGTCAATTAAGCGAGTAAATGGTGAGTTAAAGCTACAAAGCAACCACCTACCGAACTTCGTAAACAAACATCTTGTGTCAAAGTGTTTGTACGGTATCATCTTTATCATCTAAATTATTATTTATTCCGCACGTAAATTAGGTTTAAATCTAAACTAAGTTTAAGTTAGATTGCCAAATTTACCCCCCTCTAGGTTAGAATTAACCAACAAGCGACACATGTGGCTCTTCGTTGTGATCAAACCGGAGAAGTGATCGAGTAACGGGCTGTGAAATCATGCGGGCATGGAACGCACGAAGACAACCCGAGGCGTGTCGAAACGGTGGGAGACGTGCGGTATGGGACGTACGGGCTAGTCACCAACGTGACACCGAAGGAAATAGAAGGCGGCGATCAACCCTTCGTGTGCCATCAATTTGGCACTGGTATGAATCTGTCCTTCTATTCGCATCGTACCCTCGAAGTCGTGGCGTGATCTCGGGAATCGGGGAATCGAACCGGACCTACATATCCGCTGCACGGGCCCGGGGTCGAGGATATTCCCAACAGTGGTATCAGAGCGATCGCCATCGATTCGAGGGTCGAATCATAGTCGTATATTAGATATACGCACGGGTTATCAAAGTTCGTACCCGTTTGCATGATGTTACATATAGAGAAAGTCAAATTCCGTTAAAATCACAAGTGGAATTCGCTAGAGATCGATCAAAAGTTGATTGAGAGTATCTAGGAATGATCGTGAAAAAGTTTCATGATTTATCGTTTTGGAAACGAGCGAAAACGGACGAAACGGCAAAATCTGCAGAAAGTTAGAATACGAAACAGTGAGTAAAACTAAGATAATTTTCAGTGGAAAACTCCAAATTGATTGGATCAAATTGGCGTAGTTAGATAATGCGATTATCTATGACTTTGATACATAAAGTTTTTCCATTTGAACGAATTATCAGTGTCGTTTTTATGGAATACTGAAAGGGTGCGACTGTTTGACATACAGAGACTAAAACGTCCGTATATATCGCATCGAAACTCCAATTGAGTCCAATCCAATTGGGTTAATTAGATAATAAGATTATCTAGAACTTTCGTTCACATTCAAAGTCGGTTGGAACAATTTAATATTTTTGTTTCAACAGAATACTGAAAAGGTGTCTGTAGTTTTCTGGTTGAAAAGGTGTATATTGGATATACTTATATTTTCGTTTGTTCGTATTTTACTAAAACTGGTATAACGTTCAGTAGAAAATTCCGATTTGAATGGTTCAAATTGTTTTAGTTAGATAATTAGATTATCTAGAACTTTCATGTTGTAATATATTTTATTTGAGCGAAGTATTAGTGTCGTTCTAATGAAATAACGAAAGGGTGCAGAAAAATAATTTTTCTGCCGCCCCGGGGACAGTTTTTGGCGCCCCGGACGCGTCCCGGGCGAGGTTTTCTCGCGCCCCACGGCCCTTGCGTTACAACGGATGGGACAGTCCGTTATAACGGACCCTTCTCTGGATGCTGTTTTTGTTTTCGCGATAACTTTGGCTACGAAGCTCGGAATTTTGAGTTCTTTATATCGATTTGATCGGCATCAATCATACTAGCATATAATTAGATAATTATTTAGAATAATTAGACTCCCAAATAAAATCATATGCATATTGAAAATCTTGTGATAGTGATATAATATGATTATGTCACGAATTTAGAAACTTGCAATGGCATGATCCCTCATAATATTTAAGTCATGGAAATGCCTTCCATATCCACAACCATCGAGATTGATATGACATAATGCGTGGTTTCAGGCCATAGTCGGGCATGTACTATTGTATATATTGGTGCGGGTGGTAAGCGTTAATTGGGGACTCACGTGGTTTCAGGCCATAGTCGGGCACGTGAGTAGTTCAATTGAACGATACGATGGATATGGTTATGACTTAACCGTCCAAGCCAATCCGATTGGAGTTCGGGGCATAGATAGAATGCACACACGGAACATGGATTGTATTGGATACGATTCGTCACCGAAATTCTATAAAGGAACAAGAGTCGTATTGGATACGATTGGATTTAATCCTACCTAAAATATCGAGATCTCATTTGTCGGCCATAGTCACTTATGGGAGGATCGTAAAATATGGGTCTTGAGTGTTATGGACTTGGAGTCCCGTATCGGTATGAGGGTTATCGATTCGATAAAATAACACTATCATATATTCATCATATAAGCATATAGATTAAGTACGCACGGTTAGGAGTTAATCTTCATCATCCGTTTAGAATTATGTTTTCTAGCAACACCAAATATATCGATGAGATCGATATGATAGATAGCTTTTGGGCCGGAATTACCGTTATTAACCTTGATAGTCAAAGAATAGTTCTTAGACTTAAAGGAACGTGTTGGACACGGAAATGATAGATTCGGGGCTCAATGGTATGGCTTTAGAGAAAGCCGGGTTCGATAAACTTTAAGAAGGAATCGAATGATATTACGTGCCTTGTGGTGGTATGTATAGACGCAAATTTCTCAAAATTGTTTTGAGAATTCGGGTGTATATGAAAGTAAAACACGACGCTCATGAAATAGTTTCAAGAGCTAGAGCGCGTTGAATGGTTCGATGCGGCTCAAAGAGTAGGTTAATTTTGAGACGCCTTATGGGTCTTGGATTAACACTCGTGTGTTGATGGTACGAGATTTGATCATCGTGACCGAATATCATATGCATTCGATAGATAAGTCGATCCCGAAATTGCATGAGATGCGATTTAAATTTGAATTGGAGATACTCGGAGTATCCGAGGAATCCAATGCATATAGATGCGTGGATGTCCTTGTAATTCAAAAGCGGGATCGAAAGAAATGTATGTCTAAGGATATTTTGGAAAAATATTTTCCAAAATGGAGAGTTCGGACAAATAGTTGTCCAAACTTATGACTCAAAGAATGGTGAAATCCGAGGAGGATTAAACCAAGAGGTTGATTGCTTCTTTTGGCATTGCCGTCTTGGCCATATAAACGAGATTCACGTATCTAGATTCCATATGATGGATTGCTAGAATCATTCGAATTAGATTCGATTGATTAATGCGATACTTACTTATTAGGCAAGACGACAAAGGGCATCATTCTCCAATGGTTGGAGAAAGATCCAACGAATTATTGGAACTTACATTCACATGTAGATGATCCGATAAGTTCCGAGGCAAGAGGAGGCTATCGGTATTTTGTTACGTTTTTGGACGGTTCAAGTAGATATGAAAATATCTATTTAATGCGTGCCGAAACGGAGATTTTTGAAAGGTTCAAAGAGTTTCAAAAACGAAATACGAAATCAACTAAGCAAGAAAATCAAAGCTTTTCGATAGGATCGAGAAGGCGAGTATTTGAGCTAAACCTTTCGATAGGATCGAAGAGGCGATATTTGAGTTATTAATATTGATGATCATTTATGATTGTGGAATCGTTTCACGATTGCCTTTATTCGGAACATTGAGATGTGTCTGAAAATAGGAAATGAACGCATGTTGGACATGGTTCGATAAATGATAAGTCAAACGGATATCCCAAAAAAATGTTTTGGGGATACGCCCTTGAGACAGCGGCACTAATTAATGGTTGCATATAAGATATGGACCATAAACCTTCTAATCGGTACAAAAGACACCATATGAGATATGGATCGGAATGGTTCCGAAGTTGTCATTTGTACATATTTGAGGATGTGAGTGTATTTCGAAATTTGTTTCGGTTAAACTCACTCCCAAATCTGGAAATTGTTCGTGTATCCTTAAGGTAACTAAAGGGTATTAGTTCTAACGTCCCGACGAAAATTAAATTTTCGTGGCTCGAAGAGATGCCTTCTTGGAGGAGGACTAGATGCGCACAAGTTTGGAACTTGGTGTCATTTATCTCTATGCGGGCTAGTGGGAGTAGAATAAATCTCGAAAGAGTTCGTGATTTGAAAATGAACATTGTACCGATGAAAGTTGACATGGCTTCATCAAGAGTTGATGAACGCAAGTCGAACACACAAAGGAATTTTTCGTAGATCAAGTAGGCTATATCATAAGCCGGTAAATACGGATTTATCGAGGCTAATGATGATAGATCGAAATCATATGATGATTCGATATCCTACAAGGATGCTATGAAAAGTTGATTCCACATGACATGGTGTCGTGAAATCTGAGATTCGATCCATGTAAATTATCAAGTTCAAAACTTGATTTCATTACTTTCTGGGTTAGATCGTGAAATGTGAGTGGGTTTTTCAAGATGACGAACCAACATGGATAGGAATACGCATATATGTAAAGCGAGGCTTTTTGCGAAGAGTTTCATGCAATTCATAGTCGGACTATGAAGAAACATTTTCGCATGTTGCCATGCTTTCACATTCTCGAAATTCTGCTTGCCATGGTCGCATATTATGACTATGTGATGTGGCAAAATGGATGTCAAAACCGAATTTCTTGACAGAAATTTTATGAAAGGATGTGTACTTGACACAACCTTACGGTTTTGTCGATTCATAAGAATCGGGGATAAGATATGCGCGCTTTAACGATCCATATGATGGATTAGAGAAAGCTTCTCGGAATTAGAATATTCGTTTTGACAAAATTATAAACTGTTATAAAATTGTCGAAACGAATGGAAACTTTGTGTACACATGAAGGTTAGTGGGAGCTGCGTTATATTTCTTGTAACGACAAAGGATTTAGACGAGACCGATTATGAATTAAGCGTGAAGATCTATAGGATAGATCTAAGAAGTTCCTCGTTCTATGTTATAGCACATATATCGACATATTGTTGAAAATGGTTTTCAACATGTAAACTCCTTGGAGGAGATAAATCGAAATGTCGAATGGCAGAAATTTTCAACGGCTCGATGTGAGACATCAAGCAGCGCGAAAAGTAATAATATGATGCCTTACATTTGATGTTAGGATCTATTATATCGGTCATGATATGTATGTGGCTATCTGTCATACAAATAAAGCGTCTAGTTCACCGTCAATAAAATTCATGGGAATCACATGAGTTTGAATGTAATTCGATTACATGAGACTAACTCTTGTGATTGTATAATGGTTATACAAATATATACATAATGATTATGTATATTTAAAACCCATCGGGATTTGTATTGATAGAGGTGAAGTTTATCCTTGAATACTTTGCGAAAGAATTCAGGATTTATTATCTATAATGGTGTGGAGGACGTGTTGGTTATAAAGAGTTATAACAAACAACAGTTTCCAAAGATGAAGCACGTCCAAATATGTAGCACGACTTTCGATCACAAAGTGTGTACATGTTTTGCTTAAATGAAAACACGGTTATGTGGAAAGGTTCCACAAGACCAATAGTTTATGATTCTATTTACGGTGGCGAGTATATTGCGGTTATTAATCGCAAAAGGAAGTGGTAAGGATCAAGGATACATGACCAAACTCTAGTAGTCACGAGTTATCGGATTTATGGTTGTTTATTGCGTGAGACGCAATAGTACAAGCCAAAAATGCCGAGGTCACAACCACTTCTAGCCAATACTCAGAAAATTTCATTTGATCCATGAAATTTTATGAAAAGATGTGATCGTAGGTATTGGAAATGTTCCAATCCTGATGATGATTAACACTAGCGGGAACGTGCGGACCCGTTTACAAAACCGCGCTCTCTAGTCGCGCGTGACTGTCATGCGATGACTATGCGTATGGAGATACCTAGAGGAGGAAGAAGGGAGTAGAGTGTAGTTATCTAATACGATAGTCCTCGCAGGTTATGGGTATGGAGATACCCATAGATAAACGTTGTATCACCCAAATACTTAGTCCATATGAATGCATTCCTTTTAAAAATTTTGTTTACTTAAATTAAATATGCATTCACCTTATATGAAAACAGTGTGCGGGTTGTGTAATATGATTGTTACATGAACCTTGATTTGAACTTGTGTGGACGTCGACATGGTTGAGGACCATGTGCAGCGAAACCGTCACACTTAAAGTGTCATTTCTAAACATCCCTAGTCGCGGATCAGTTTGCTTAAGAGAGAAGCATTTCTATTATTGGATAGACTGAACGCGTACACTAGTACGTTTGCCGAGGAGATGATTATGTTTTGCTAATCATGGGACAAGGTGCTTGTCGAATTGGGAACGTAGATATATGTTAGGTTACATGTATTGGATATGACCAAAGCCGCGAGTCAATGACATGGTTTAGTCATTATAGATGGACTTGTGACGGATGGGGTTTTAGATTCTTCATACTTGAGGGGATCATTGATTGCGTTACGTGCGTAACACAATGCTTTGATATGATCTTACGCTCACCGTAACAGGGAGTTAAAAGGGTTATCATTGGGTATTGTCCGAAACACGAAATTCAATGTGAGTCTCCAAGATAGGAATTGTTTATTCCGAAAGGAAGAGATATCTCTTAGGCGCCGCTCGATGAGTCGATTAACGAAATCTCTGGCCAGAGTCAATGATATTAATGGTTAATATCGATTGAAATTTGTTAAATCAACTCGGAATCGGGGAATAAGTATAGTTAATCAAATTATAAGGATGACTATTACCATGCCTTTTGATTAACGGATATCGCAAACAAGAGAACTAGTAACCGCTATTCGAGATAGGCACAATGATCACAATCATTTTTCGTTTTAACATGGGTAGCCATGATGGAGTGACTAGATCCCGCTCATGGGCTTGTAGTGCCATGGAAACGGCCTACTGCCATCGTTAAACGAACCTACACGGTCACACAACGAGTCGTACTATGTCGGGCTTGATTGCAAATTTTTTGCACATTGGATGTGCATGGCTTTAGCGTATTGGATACGCGGGCCAGATTCTCTGATATAGTGTATATGTGATATACATGAGTACCTTTTAGGTAAATCTGAAACTGAGTGGGAGACTGAAGGAAATACAGTTTTTGATCATCGCTAAAATGGTACGTAGGACAAACGAACGTACGCGTTCGTGGGCATACGAAACAGATTAGTAAAACTGGTATAACTTTCAGTAGGAAACTCCGATTTGAATGGTTCAAATTGGGTTAGTTAGATAATGCGATTATCTAGAACTTTCATGTTGTAATATATTTCATTTGAGCGAAGTATCAGTATCGTTCTAATGAAATACCGAAAGGGTGCGAAAGTTTGACATACAGTCAGTAAAACGGCCGTAACTTTCGGGTCCGAACTCCAATTGGGCTGCGCCAAATTGGGTTGGAAAGATAATTAGATTATCTACAACTTTCGTAAATGTTCAAAGTCGGTTGGAACGATTTAATATTTTCGTTCTAACAGATTACTGAAAGGGTGTATGCAGTTTTCTGTTTGAAAAGGTGTATAGAAGATATACATACCTTTTGGCCCATCCTTATCCTATGGAGTATATATAGGATGTTTCTCTCTCTCTCTCATCAGTCCAACCAGTTGAATAATTAGATTAGTTCAACCAGAAAATTAATGGAGTTAATTTAGAATTAATCCAGAAATTAAGAGACTCTAATCACTTGATGAAAGAGTGCGAAGAGATTGAGAGAGAAGGAGAAAAGAATTTTCTCCGTCTAGAGAATCGAAACACAATCATGCAAGTTCGCCGGTGCATCGTCTAGGCAGGTGCATCCGCGACCGAGGTGCTACGACTCACGGTGGATACGGGTAGAGGAGCGACACATGTGGCTCTTCGTTGTGATCAAACCGGAGAAGTGATCGAGTAACGGGCTGTGGAATCATGCGGGCATGGAACGCACGAAGACAACCCGAGGCGTGTCGAAACGGTGGGAGACGTGCGGTATGGGACGTACGGGCTAGTCACCAACGTGACACCGAAGGAAATAGAAGGCGGCGATCAACCCTTCGTGTGCCATCAATTTGGCACTGGTATGAATCTGTCCTTCTATTCGCATCGTACCCTCGAAGTCGTGGTGTGATCTCGGGAATCGGGGAATCGAACCGGGCCTACATATCCGCTGCGCGGGCCCGGGGTCGAGGATATTCCCAACAGGGTTCGGCGTTGAATTTGGAGAGCCGGGGCCGTGAAGGTCTGAGGAGCAACTGTTGGGAATTCGCCCGACCCCGGGCCCGCACAGCGGATATGAAGGCCCGGTCCGGTTCCCTAAATCCAAGATCACGCCATGACTTCGAGGGTACGATGCAATAGAAGGATAGACGATTACCAGTGTGAAATTGATCACGTACGACGGGTTGATCGCTCGCATCCTTTCCTTCTCCGGTGTCACGTTGGTGACTAGTCCGTGCGTCCTATACCACACGTCTCCCACCATCTTGACACGCCTCCGGTTGTCTTTTGTGCGTCCCACGTCCACACTCTTCCACAGTGGTATGGGACACACGAAAGACAACCGGAGGCGTGTCAAGATGGTGGGAGACGTGTGGTATGGGACGCACGGACTAGTCACCAACGTGACACCGGAGAAGGAAAGGATGCGAGCGATCAACCCCCGTCGTGCGTGATCAATTTCACGCTGGTAATCGTCTATCCTTCTATTGCATCGTACCCTCGAAGTCATGGCGTGATCTTGGATTTAGGGAACCAGACCGGGCCTTCATATCCGCTGCGCGGGCCCGGGGTCGGGCGAATTCCCAACAGTGGTATCAGAGCGATCGCCATCGATTCGAGGGTCGAATCATAGTCGTATATTCGATATACGCACGGGTTATCAAAATTCGTATCCGTTTGCATGATGATAGATATAGAGATTCCAATTTCGTTAAAAATCACAAGTAGAATTCACTAGAGATCAATCAAAAGTTGATTGAGAGTATCTATGAATTATCGTGAAAAGGTTTCATGATTTATCGTTTCAGAAACGAGCGAAAACGGAAGAAACGGAAAAATCTGCAGAAAATTAGAATACGAAACAGTGAGTAAAACTAAGATAATTTTCAGTGGGAAACTCCCAATTGATCGGATCAAATTGGAGTAGTTATATAATGAGATTGTCTATGACTTTCATACAGAAAGTTTTTTCATTTGAACGAATTATCAGTGTCATTTTTATGGAATACCGAAAGTGTTCGACTGTTTGACATACAGAGACTAAAACGTCCTTATATGTCGTATCTAAAGTCCAATTGAGTCCAATCCAATTGGGTTAGTTAGATAATAAGATTATCTAGAACTTTCGTTCACGTTCCAAGTCGGTTGGAACAATTTAATATTTTCGTTTCAACAGAATACTGAAAATGTGTCTGTAGTTTTCTGGTTGAAAAGGTGTCTATTAGATATACTTACATTTTCGTTTGTCCATATTTTACTAAAATTGGCCTAATTTTCAGTGGGGAACTCCAAATTGATTGGATCAAATTGGGTTGAAAAGGTGTCTATTAGATAATCTATGACTTTCATATAGAAAGTGTTTTCATTTGGACGAATTATCGATGTCGTTTGAATGAAATACCGAAAGGTTGGAACTGTTTGACATACAGTTAGTAAAACATCCGTAATTTTCTCATCCGAATTCCAATCGAGTCCAATCCACTGGGGTTGGAAAGATAATAAGATTATCTAGAACTTTCGTTCACATTCAAAGTCGGTTTGAATGATTTAAGATTTTCGTTTCAACTGAATACTGAAGGGGTGCGAGCAGTTTTCTGTTTGAAAAGGTGTATACTAGATATAAATACCTTTTGGCCTATCTTTATCTCTAATCAATTAATTCAATCATACTAGCATATAGATTAGTATTTATTTAGAATAATTATTCTCCCTATATAAATCATATGCATTTCGAAAATCTTGTGATACTGATATAATATGATTATGTCACGAATTATTTAAACATGCATAGGCATGATCCCTCATAATATTTAAGTCATGGAAATGCCTTCCATGTCCACAACCACCGAGTTTGGTGTTACATTTCACGTGGGTTCAGGCTAAAGTCGGGCACGTGATATTGTAACTATCGAAAGGGTGACAAGCGTTAAATCAGGACTTGTGAGGCCCATGCTAAAGTCGACTCACTAGTAGCTTATTTGAACGATACGTTGGATATGGTTGTGACTTAACCGTCCAGGCCAATCCGATTGGAGTTCGGGGCATAGATAGGATGCACACACGGAAATGGGATTGTATATGATACGATCCATCACCGAAATCCTATAAAGGTTCAAGAGTCGCATATGATGCGATTGGATATAATCCATTCGTTTAGAATTATGTTCATCATTCGTTTAGATTAAGTATGCACGGTTAGGAGCTTAATCTTCATCATTCGTTTAGAATTATGTTTTCAAGCAACGCCAAATATAACGATGAGATCGATATGATAGATAGCTTTTGGACTGGAATTACCGTAATTAACGATAGTCAAAGAATAGTTCTTAGACTTAAAAGAACGTGTTGGACACGAAAATGGTAGATTCAGGGCTCGATGCTTTGGCTTTAGAGAAAGTCGGGTTCGATAAACTTAAGAAGGAATCGAACGATAGTATGTGCCTTGTGGTGGCATGTATAGACGCAAATATCTCAAAATTGTTTTGAGAATTCGGGTGCATACGAAAGTAAAACACAACGTTCATGAAATAGTTTCAAGAGCTAGAGCGCGTTGAATGGTTCGATGCGGCTCAAAGAGTATGTTAATTTTGAGACGCCTTATGGGTCTTTGATTAACACTCGTGTGTTGATGGTACGAGATTTGATCTTCGCGACCGAATATCATATGCATTCGATTGATAAGTCGATCCCGAAATTGCATGAGATGCGATGTAAATTTGAATTGAAGATGCTCGGAGCATCCGAAGAATCCAATGCATAGAGATGCGTGGATGTCCTTGTAATTCAAGGGTGGGATCGAAAAATAAATAAATGTCTAAGGGTATTTTGGGAAATTGTTTTCCAAACAGAAAGTTCGGAGAAGGAGTTATCCAAACTAATGACTCAAAGAATGGTGAAATCCGAGGAGGATTAAACCTAGAAGTTGATTGCTTCTTTTGGCGTTGTCATCTTGGCCATATAAACGAGATGTGCGTATCTAGATTCCATATGATGGATTGCTAGAATCATTCGAATTAGATTCGATTGATTAATGCGATACTTATTTATGGCAAATAATCATCATCATAAGATATTGCACCAAACTCTACTCGAAAACCACTCACACAATTGCCACTCTACAGCCCCACCTACCTCACCTACCACTCCCAACTACCCTCAATCCTCTCACCCATCTCTCGGCCAATGGGAAAGCCCCAATGACACTATAAATAAGACCCCAAGGCCTATGGGCAACCCTCTCCCCCGCTCTTCGGAACACACTCTCTCTCTCTCTCTCTCTCTCTCTCTCTCTCTCTCTCTCTCTCTCTCTCTTAGCAAGTCCAAGAATCTTTCAAGAACACGCAAGAATTACCAAGAACGAACGATAAATTCTCTAAGATCGATCACCGAATAGAAGCTCACTTCATTCGGTGAATTGGTCTACACTTCGACGAAGATCGAGTTGTGGGGTTTTGGTTGGAGCTTTCTTCATCCGAATCCGCACAAGCAAGGAGTCAAGCTTACTCTATTCCAATCGGGAGCTTTCTTCCAATTGGATTCCTTGCAAATCTCGAATTCACTCAACCGGTACGGAGCTCACTTCGATTGGCGAGTGGATTGGTACGAAAGGAACAAGTTGTGCGAGGTGTCTAGCTCACTAGCATCTCAAGGCAACGAGGAAGGCATCCAAGACGAGACTCGGAGCTCACTTCATCTCTCTAGGTGTTTTCTTTCCTTTTATTGAAATTCTTGTTGTTGGTTCAAATTTCCTGATAGTTTGATTATTTCAAAACACTGTCATTACTAATGTTTACATCCAGAAAAGTGCAGGATAACATAGGTACGATACGAAGATGAAGGAGGACTTGTGAAGGAGGACTTCATTGGATTACATCAAGAATCAAGACATGAAGTCTCAAGATAAACAAGAAAAGAAGAAAACATGGAAGGCCATTGGAATACATCAAGACTCAAGATGTTGAAGCCTTCCGTGAGTGGGATACGCCACAAATAAACCATAGGTACAAACCTAGTAGAACTCAAGTAAAATCATGTTCAAAATAACAAAGAGTTCAGTCAAGCAGGAAGTGCGTTCTGAACGAACTCAAAGTCCGTTCAGAACGGACTTGCTAAATATCAAAACTTTAAAAGCTTGATTAGAATCAAACGTGTCACAGGGATGTGTGCGTTCGAACGAAGAATCATGTCCGTTCGAACGGATAGTTAGAATCCGTTCAAACACCTTCTGAGTGCGTTGAACGGACAATCCTTCCTGTGAACGGAAAATGTCACAGGAATGTGTGCGTTCGAACGAACATCCATGTGCGTTCGAACGGACAACCTGGAATCCGTTCACCCACTTTTAAGTGCGTTGAACGGACTCTTGTTCCTGTGAACGCAAAATGCTATGTATAATTGAGTCCGTTACGAACGGACATTGTACGTTCGAACGGACCCAAGATGTACTTGCACGTTATTTTGAAACAGCTAGTGCAAACTTCAAGTGCGTTCTGAACGAACTGTAATGCGTTCGAACGCACTGCAAGTTTTCTGAAGGATTTCTATAGAGAGTATAAATAGAATCCTTCATGGGTCTCTCTCTCCCAACTCTTCATTTTTCAAACATTCAAACCTAAAAAGAGAGAAACCCTAAGCTGTGATTATCTATATCCATTGATAGCTTGAGAAACCTCTTTAGATCATTGATCTACTTTCGATATTCTCCACTAATCGTATCCCACTCACGTGACCGATCACGTTGTAGCTCGATTAGTGAAAAAGTGTAATAGGCTAGTGCAACAAAGTGTAAATAGCCTAAGCTATAGATCGATAGAAGCGTGTAAATCGATCTAGGCAAATCCTTGTAATCGAGTTGAGTTGGAATTCAATCGAAAGCCAAAAAGAGGCACAAGGCATTCCCGGAGACGTAGGTACTCGCAAATAATTGAGTCGGTCAATTAAGCGAGTAAAGGGTGAGTTAAAGCTACAAAGCAACCACCTACCGAACTTCGTAAACAAACATCTTGTGTCAAAGTGTTTGTACGGTATCATCTTTATCATCTAAATTATTATTTATTCCGCACCATAAATTAGGTTTAAATCTAAACTAAGTATAAGTTAGATTGCCAAATTTACCCCCCTCTAGGTTAGAATTAACCAACAATTGGTATCAGAGCAAGGTACTAACCATCTCTTTGAATATTAGGGATAACTTGTACTTAACGATCAAATGACCGAAATCAATCCTATTGTACAAAACTCATCGATAAATCCGATAAATACTGTACCCAAATCAAATATATCAAACTCACGTGAATTAGATGGAACCAATTGGAGTTCTTGGAAGAAATGCATGCTAAATGCATTCGCTCTCCAAGGACTTGACAAGGTAGTGTTACGAGGCTTTGTCTTGGCCCAAGAGGTTGACAAGGACGGAAATGTAACCTACCCTTCTCAAACTAGGGAAGATAGAACTAATGACATTTACGCTCAAAACTTAATACTAAACAATGTAATTAGTTCTATCGGATCGCTAGTTGATCATTGTGATAACTCATATGAAATGTGGCGTATGCTCAATGAGAGATACGAGGGCACATCTCAAATGAGAAGAACTAATATCATCGGACTTGAACAAGAATTCAACAATCTCCGAATGATTGAGGGAGAGTCCGTTGATAAGATCTGGGCAAAAATCAATGTACTAAAAACTCGCTATGCCACCCAAAATGCACCTCTTACTGATGATAGAATTATTGCTAGATTACTTCAATCTATGCCCCGTAGTTGGGAATCTTTACGTGTAGCTTTAGGTACAGCGGTAGCTTCACAAGACCTCACGCCTGAAGAATTGGTAAGTCAATTCCGAAACTTCGAGATTCGACTCAAGCAACTCGATGAAGAACAAGGAATCTACATACCCTCTCCTCACTCCAAAACCGTAGCTTTGCCCGCCGTGAATGCAAGCAATGACGACAATGAAATGGATGATCTCACGTTGCGACTCTTAGAGTGGCAAAGGGACGAGAAGCGATTCAACGAGAATCGGAAACAAAAGGGGCTAAAGCTCCATTGCTTTTGGTGCAAGAAAATTGGACACATGATGGAGTCATGTTGGACCCTCCATCCCGAAAATTCGAGGTGGATCAAAAAGGATGAGGACAACAAGGATCGGGAAAGGCGAGAGCCCCGATACGAAAGAAGATACGAGGACAAGGGGCGAGAAAATCGTCAAAACTACAAAGGTAAAGAAATCAATAAGAAAAAGGCATATAAAGCTAACATCGATTGTAGATGGGGAGAAACGGACGGGTCAAGCTCATCATCCGACCCGGAGGGTCCGTCAAGTCGACACACCTCAAACCGTGCACTCATGGTAAGGATCGATCCTCCACTAATGAGCGCAGTGGAAGCGGCCATCAAATCTATTCGTATTGAACGAGGTCTAACTACTACATATCACACGCCCATGGATGTGGACTCGGAACCATCCACTCCTAATACCTGCTCAACACATGACCAATGTCATGAGGTACGTACATACTCTCTGCATGACATAGAATCAATACATAAGTCTAAATTTTCTCCCGCATTCAAACTAGAACTCGACTCGTGTGACGAGTTTCTTAGAGATGAAGGGAACTCTCAACTAAATGAGGGTAAACTTGAGAGCTCAACACAAGCTCTCAAGGATAAGGTAGCTTCTCTTGAGCTATCCATTTTGGCATATAAAACTCAAATAAATGAATTTAAAGGTTTTTCAAAGTGTGAGTGTCAAACCCTAAAAGGTGAGATTTCTCATCTAAAAGTCGAAATTCAAACTCTTAAAGTTGAAAATGAATCACTGAAGAAGGCTTGTGCAAATATTGCATTGAGTCCTCCTTCATTGGATGATGTTTTAAGATTGTCATTGATAGGACAAAAGCCAAATGACAAATCCGGTTTAGGATATAAGAAAAATAACGGTAATAAACCCGATTTTTCAATATCTCAAAATCAAAAATCTAAATGGGAAAACAATAAATTAAGTAGTCATGGAAATGCTTTCATGTACCATGACTACAACAAAGGTAAATATGCTAAAAATGAACAACCTAAGCGTGTCAATAATAATTATAAGAAAAATCATTATACACAAACTTCACAATCTCATACTAATTTGGGAAGAACCGATTGCTTGTTCAAAAGGGGACCAAATGGATATTTCTATGAAGTGACAAACTACACCGAAGCGTCATATCAACAAGGGTCTCCCAAACATTTCACCAACACACATAAACAATTTAAACAAAATAATTTTAAGCAAACTAAATTGAAATCAAATAACCTTTATCAAATGCCAAAATCGATAAATCCTAAGAGAAGCAATCCGAATCAACTCTCGGACTATTTTGTGAAAAGCACCACACCCACAAATAAGCCCACCGTAGCATTTTGTAACTATTGTTGCAAAACGGGTCATGTCTCAACAAGTTGTGACCTTCGCAATCCAAAATTAACGTCAAACTCAATATGGATGCGTAAAGATCGTCACTCGATGGGTCCCTCTACGTCGTTTGGTATAGGACCGCCTAGGGCTTAAGCCTAAATTTGAAACACTATACTCCTTAGTATCCCTCACCTGAAAACCAAATATGTAAGGGGAGTATAGGAAATGGGCTAAATTGAATTCTAGCCAAACTAGTCGAGTATTATGTAGATACATCACATGTGTTAATAGAGGAGTACATTAGAACACTTGTCTCGATAAATAAATAACGATATCAGTCCAGTGATCACACTTCAGGAACCAGTCCGTTCGAACGAAAGATATGTGCGTTAGGAACGGACAAAGGAAGTCACCAAATACACTCTTAGCAGTCTCAAGTCCGGTCGAACGGATTAAAATGCGTTCCCAACGGATGACTGAACTATGAGACCCAAAGTCAGCTAAACTGTGGCGCCATCTAATTTTCTTACCAGGATTAAGTGCGTTCGAACGTACAACTGAATGCGTTCCGAACGGAAAAATGAATTATAGGATTATGGCGCCGGATCATACTTTGGCACCGACTCTTAGTATCAACAGTGTTCAGTGCGTTCGAACGAACAAACTAATGCGTTCGAACGCACATGCCTCATTCAGCGAACCTACTTCAAACCCTTACACTCGCGCCGTCTCATATTCTGGCGCCTCTTCTCAGTTGTGTGTGCGTTCGAACTCACATAGGAGTCCGTTCGAACGGACGTAACAACTTCCTAGATGCAACTTAAAAACCCAAAATAGCGCCTCTTCTCAGACATGAATGCGTTCCAACGAACTTGAGAAGTGCGTTCGAACGGACTCGTCGTAATAACTCTTCGTCCACATGCAACCGACTGCATTCAATGGATGTGATGGCACTTTTTTTTCCTTACGGCGCGACTTGAAGGGACAAGATCTCTTCACCATGGACGCCTCAAACTCGAGATCGAAAGCCAAGGCAAAGGGAAAGAAGACAGTAGGCGAGAGTTCGAACGCTCAAAGAAGAATGAAGCAAGTGGCAAAGAAGCCTACTCTTGAAGAACGCCTTCAACGTGACTATGACTTCTCTGACCCAAACAACGAGCATCTGTTTCGGACTCAGGAGGCTGGTATCCTCTTCCATGAATGGGTATCCAAGAGACCAATTGCTCCATGCTACTACTATGAGTTTCCGCCAAACATACATCACCTCCTCGACAAAGTCGAAGAAATCGAACGTACATGGGGATTCGCAAATTTAGCATGCCTAAACGTCAAATCGCATGATGTAATCACGCGACTATTTTACGCAAACGCTGAATTCCACCGTGACGAAGAAAAGGTAACGTCATACATCCTCGGTGAAGATGTCGAAATCTCTATCAAAAACTTGAATGTTTTGCTCGGACTAAGGGACGGCGGAGAGAAAATCTACGACACTCGCAAGGCGAGACTCGAAGCTGCCATCACGGGTATCAAACCTGGGCAAGGGGCATCTCACTTGGCCGCACATGAACAGTTTATCTGGGCCATCGGTAATAACATTCTCACTCCCTCAGAAAAATTTAAGATGAATCTCGAACAGCGGGATATTATACTCTTGCATCGCATGTGGTACAAGGATCAACTACCCATCCACGTGCCCTTTCTCATCACAAGCCACATGGAAAGTGTGATGAGTCACAAGAACGCGTCCTTGCCATACGGAACATTGATTGCTCGTATGATGGAACTCCAAGGCATTGAGATACCACTGAGCGATTGGGATTTTCGTCCGAAATCACCAATCAACCTCGCATCCGATGCAAACCTCCGACGGTTTGGGTATAAGTATTCGCCGAGCATCCGAGGATGGATTATTGACTCCGCAAAGGATGCGGTGGCGTATCATCTTCCCCGCGATCCTACCCGGTGGACGAAGGGCAACACCTTGGACGAGGAAGAGGACAACGTCAACCCAACCAATACCGATGAAAGCGGTGAAGAACCGGCTCCCAAACGAAAGCGGAATGTGGGAAAGGGGGAATCCTCAAATGCCCAAACGGAACGGGATGATAAGAGGTTTGACTATGTGAAGGAGATGCTCGACGAAATGGATGAGCGCATGGAGGAACACGGAAGAGCAATGCATGATGCGTTTCGTGTATCTGAAGCACGAATGCTTGAGAACGTGGATCGTCAATTTGCCGATCTTTACGTTCATCTTGAGAACAGGTTCGGAACGCACCCTTAATTCCTAACCTGAGCCAAATGAAGTGTGATCAACCTTGGTTTTGATGTGTGTTGTGTCGTATTATATTATGTTATGTCATGTCTAAAGTATTGAGTATACATGAGAGTATGTGAGAACTTATAAAAACTTTGATGTGTGTCGGTATGATTGAACAATTAGGTCTATTGAGTAAGTATGTTTGATGAATAATTATGGTATTATGTCAGTAGCATAAACTTGCGCATTTATTGTATTATCCTATTTTGTTTTATGGTCATATTGTCAGTTTAAACTGCTGCATCTATTTTGGATTTTTTTTGTGTATATAACCTATTAGTCCAGAAGCAAGTGCGTTCGAACGCATTACTTTTTCCGTTCGGAACGCACACTAAAACTGTTTTATTTTATTGAAAATCTGCTAAATTTTGAAAGGATTGTCATCATTTCAAAACAAAAGAATTTGATCATACTTACGAGCTCATACATTCATCAATTCATTCTTTGAGGGGGAGCTCGCATTTAGGGGGAGCCTTCCGTTTTTGAAGTCTCCTTGGCCCTTTTGATCTCTTTCAAAATGGGGGAGAAACGATCGTACGGAAAGTTCTCAACTAAATGGTGAAACTCTCCAAACCGAAAGTGTTTTGAAATTAATCAAAAGGGGGAGTTTGTTGGTTCAAATTTCCTGATAGTTTGATTATTTCAAAACACTGTCATTACTAATGTTTACATCCAGAAAAGTGCAGGATAACATAGGTACGATACGAAGATGAAGGAGGACTTGTGAAGGAGGACTTCATTGGATTACATCAAGAATCAAGACATGAAGTCTCAAGATAAACAAGAAAAGAAGAAAACATGGAAGGCCATTGGAATACATCAAGACTCAAGATGTTGAAGCCTTCCGTGAGTGGGATACGCCACAAATAAACCATAGGTACAAACCTAGTAGAACTCAAGTAAAATCATGTTCAAAATAACAAAGAGTTCAGTCAAGCAGGAAGTGCGTTCTGAACGAACTCAAAGTCCGTTCAGAACGGACTTGCTAAATATCAAAACTTTAAAAGCTTGATTAGAATCAAACGTGTCACAGGGATGTGTGCGTTCGAACGAAGAATCATGTCCGTTCGAACGGATAGTTAGAATCCGTTCAAACACCTTCTGAGTGCGTTGAACGGACAATCCTTCCTGTGAACGGAAAATGTCACAGGAATGTGTGCGTTCGAACGAACATCCATGTGCGTTCGAATGGACAACCTGGAATCCGTTCACCCACTTTTAAGTGCGTTGAACGGACTCTTGTTCCTGTGAACGCAAAATGCTATGTATAATTGAGTCCGTTACGAACGGACATTGTACGTTCGAACGGACCCAAGATGTACTTGCACGTTATTTTGAAACAGCTAGTGCAAACTTCAAGTGCGTTCTGAACGAACTGTAATGCGTTCGAACGCACTGCAAGTTTTCTGAAGGATTTCTATAGAGAGTATAAATAGAATCCTTCATGGGTCTCTCTCTCCCAACTCTTCATTTTTCAAACATTCAAACCTAAAAAGAGAGAAACCCTAAGCTGTGATTATCTATATCCATTGATAGCTTGAGAAACCTCTTTAGATCATTGATCTACTTTCGATATTCTCCACTAATCGTATCCCACTCACGTGACCGATCACGTTGTAGCTCGATTAGTGAAAAAGTGTAATAGGCTAGTGCAACAAAGTGTAAAGAGCCTAAGCTATAGATCGATAGAAGCGTGTAAATCGATCTAGGCAAATCCTTGTAATCGAGTTGAGTTGGAATTCAATCGAAAGCCAAAAAGAGGCACAAGGCATTCCCGGAGACGTAGGTACTCGCAAATAATTGAGTCGGTCAATTAAGCGAGTAAAGGGTGAGTTAAAGCTACAAAGCAACCACCTACCGAACTTCGTAAACAAACATCTTGTGTCAAAGTGTTTGTACGGTATCATCTTTATCATCTAAATTATTATTTATTCCGCACCATAAATTAGGTTTAAATCTAAACTAAGTATAAGTTAGATTGCCAAATTTACCCCCCTCTAGGTTAAAATTAACCAACACTTGTAGTTTTAATTGAATTGGATTTGTGTAAAGAATTCATGGTTTAATGAAACTTTTGGTTTCGAAATCTTCTTTGTTTGTTTGTGTGATCTTAGTGCTTATTTCTTAGTTTAATTGCTTTTAAATTTGAATCCAAAACAAACCATCAAACTGCTCCCAATTAAAATCTCAAACCAAAAATCCAGAACTACTTCCGTTATAACGGAACTCGCACTGCGTTGCAACGGACTGGACGGTTTGTACCTCAATTTCAGTTGGTTACAACTCCGTTGTAACGTACCTATAGTTCCGTTGTAACGGACTAGTCAGAATTTCTACTCAATAGCATCAATACAAGTGCGTTGTAACGGACATCGCGGTCCGTTGTAACGGATTAACCAATCCGTTGCAACGCAACCACTGTTCGTTATAACTGACAAGTATAGTGCGTTATAACGGAGTTTCATCCGTTGTAACGGACGTTCATCTCACACTTAGCGCCAGAATTTTCACTCAAGTCCGTTGTAACGGACCTATATTGCGTTATAACGGACTATATTCTGGAAAATTTCTGCCTAACTCTTGCTTGTTTTGATTCATTATTTGACGCATATACTCCTCGTGGAACGAATCTATACATTTGCCACTGTACAAACATAGATTATAAATTTTGTTGATTGTTCGGGGTTTTAACACAACGACATATTAAAACACGCCAAAAACCCGCTCATCACTTGTAGCGAAAGGGTTTCGTCAAGTTCAAGGGATTGATTATGATGAAACCTTCTCGCCAGTTGCAATGTTTAAGTCAATTCGGATATTACTAGCTATTGCCGCATTTCATGACTATGAAATATTGCAAATGGATGTCAAAACTGAAGGAAATACAGTTTTGGATCAACGCTAAAATGGTACGTAGGACAAACGAACGTACGCGTTCGTGGGCATACGAAACAGATTAGTAAAACTGGTATAAATTTCTGTAGGAAACTCCGATTTGAATGGTTCAAATTGGGTTAGTTAGATAATGATATTATATAGAACTTTCATGTTGTAATATATTTCATTTGAGCGAAGTATCAGAGTCGTTCTAATGGAATACCGAAAGGGTGCGACAGTTTGACATACAGTCAGTAAAACGGCCGTAACTTTCGGGTCCGAACTCCAATTGGGATGGGCCAAATTGGGTTGGCAAGATAATAAGATTATCTACAACTTTAGTAAATGTGCAAAGTCGGTTGGAACGATTTAATATTTTCGTTCTGACAGATTACTGAAATGGTGTATGCAGTTTTCTGTTTGAAAAAGTGTATAGAAGATATACATACATTTTGGCCCATTCTTATCCTATAGAGTATAAATAGGATATTTCTCTCTCTCTCTAATAATTTTTTAACCAGGAAATTAATGGAGTTAATCCAGAATTAATCCATAAATTAAGAGACTCTAATCATTTGATGAAAGAGAGCGAAGAGATTGAGAGAAAGAGAAAAGAGTTTTCTCCGTCTAGAGAATCAAAACGCAATCATGCAAGTTCGCCGGTGCATCGTCTAGGCAGGTGCATCCGCGAACGAGGTGTTACGACTTACGGTGGATACGGGTAGAGGAGCGACACATGTGGCTCTTCGTTGTGATCAAACCGGAGTAGTAATCGAGTAACGGGCTGTGGAAGCATGCGGGCATGGAACGCACGAAGACAACCCGAGGCGTGTCAAGACGGTGGGAGACGTGCGGTATGGGACGTACGGGCTAGTCACCAACGTGACACCGAAAGAAGAGAAGGATGAGAGCGATCAACCCGTCGTGCGTGATCAATTTCACGCTGGTAATCGTCTATCCTACTTTGCATCGTACCCTCGATATCAATGCGTGATCTTGGATTATCCGAGTCCTCAAACTGCTTTTGAAGACTAGCGTCCATACATGCCAACATGAGGCACGTAACATCATTCAAGTCCTTCTTAAGTTTCTCAAACGCGGCATTTTCATCGGCCGTAGCATCGGGGCCCGGTTCTACTAGTTCCGTATCCAATACGTGACTCTTGCCCTCTTGCATGAGAACTATTCTCAGGTTTCGGTGCCAGTCTAAGTAGTTCCGACCCACTAGCTTTTCCTTTTCTAATACCGATCTAATCGATAAGGTGTTGGTGTTACTAGAAGACATGATATACAAATGAAGTAAAAGATTGATTACTAACGTTGCGTACTTATCTTATAGGGCTTATATGATGATTATTATATGATAGTGTTATTTTATCGAATCGATAACCCTCATACCGATACGGGACTCCAAGTCCATAACACTCAAGACCCATATTTTACGATCCTCCCACAAGTTGCTTTGGCATACGAATGGGATATCGCTATTTAGGTAGGATTATATCCAATCGCATCCAATGCGACTCTTGAACCTTTATAGGATTTCGGTGATGGATTGTATCCAATACAATCCCAGTTCCGTGTTTGCATCCTATCTATGCCCCGAACTTCCAATCAAGTCGGTTTTGGCCTCAACCCTTATTGGATTGAACGGTTAAGTCACAACCATACTCATCGTATCGTTCAAATAAACTACTAATAAGTCGGCTTTGGCCTTAACCCTTATCAGTCCCTATTTAACGCTTGTCACCCCGTCGATGACTACAATAACCCATGTCGGCTTTGGCCTTAACCCATGTGAGACGTAGTACCGATCATAGTGGTTGTGAATATGGAAGGCATTTCCATGACTTAAATATTATGAGGGACCATGACATTCATGTTTCATAATTCATGACATAATCCAATTATATCACTATCACAAGATTTTCATAAATGCATATGTATTTATTTGGGAGTCTAATTATTCTAAATAATTATCTAATTATATGCTAGTATGATTGATGCCGATCAAATCGATATAAAGAACTCAAAATTCCAAGTTGTGTAGCCAAAGTTATCACGAAAACAAAATCAGCAACCAGAAACCAGTCCGTTGTAACGCACCATAGTCCGTTACAACGGACATCCAGTATTATTGGAACTCCGTTACAACGGAAGTCTAGTCCGTTACAATGCTATTTATTCCGGAGTTTGGCCAAAATTGCCAGAAACATGTCCGTTATAACGCAACCTAGTTCCGTTACAACGCTATTTTCTGCAAATCATTGTCCAAATTTCCAGAGACCAGTCCGTTACAACGCAACATTCAGTCCGTTACAATGGACCAACTGCGTAGAGCTCCATTACAACGGACCATGTCCGTTACAACGGACTCCAAAAGATACCCTAAGCATCCCCGCAACCTCGTATCAGATACAAGGTCCGTTACAACGGACTCCAAGTCCGTTACAACGGAATATGCGTTTTTTCACAGTCCTCCTCACACCCCCGTATCCTATACAGGGTCCATTACAACGGAATTCAAGTCCGTTACAACGGAATATGTGTTTTTCGCATAAATTCCCAATTTTCTGTATCCAATACAGTGTCCGTTGCAACGGACTAACCAGTCCGTTACAACGGACTATGCGATTTTTGCGCTGTTCAGCCTGTTTTCGCTCGTTTCCAAAACGATCAATCATGAAACCTTTTCACGATCATTCCTAGATACTCTCAATCAACTATTGATCGATCTCTAGCGAATTTCACTTGTGATTTTAATGGAATTTGACATTCTATATATGTAACATCATGCAAACGGGTACGAACTTTGATAACCCGTGCGTATATCTAATATACGACTATGATTCGACCCTCGAATCGATGGCGATCGCTCTGATACCACTGTAGGGGAATATCCCCGACCCCGGGCCCGCGCAGCGGAATGAAGGCCCGGTCCAGTTCCCCGATTCCCGAGATCACGCCACGACTTCGAGGGTACGATGCAATTAGAAGGATAGATCTATACCGGTGCAAAATTGATTGCTCTCAAAGGGTTGATCGCCGCCTTCTATCTCCTGTCACGTTGGTGACAATCCGCGCGTCCCCACACCACGCGTCTTTCACCACTCGTTATCTACACCGATTCACTCGAATTCGTCTTCGTGTGTCCAAGCGTTTCTACCGTCTTTATCACTCGAGTCGATCACAATCGAAGAACCACAAACGTCGTTCCTCTACTTGTATCACGTTGATTCGTAAGACGTCGGTCGCGGATGTACCTGCCTAGACGATGCACCGGCGAACTTGCTCAATCTAATCGATTCTCTATCACTCTCTCTCTTCGCACCTTTTCACTCACGAAAGATCAAATCTGAATTTGCTCTTTCTCTTAGTGTCTTTGGCAGAATTATTACTTAGTTAAGATGAGAGAGAAAATCATATTTATATCTAATAGGATCAGGATTAGCCAAAAGGCATGTATATCCAATATACACCCTTTCACACAGAAAACTGCATGAACCTGGTCAGTTTTCTGTCCAGACGAAATTGATAAATTTCTCTGACAAAAAATCAACCAACATGAAAGTTGTAGATAATCTCATTATCTACACAACCCAATTTGGCCCAGCCCAATTGGAGTTCGTATGCAAACGTTATGACTGTTTTACTAACTGTATGTCATACTGTTGCACCCTTTCGGTATTTCACATAAACGACACTTATACTTCGTTCATATGAAATATATTTCTTCATGAAGGTTGTAGATAATCTTATTATCTATCTAATCCAATTTGAATCATTCAAATTGGATTTTCCCACTGAAAGTTATGGCCACGAATGTACGCCTACATTCGTTTATCCTTGTGTACACTTTTACAGTTGATCCGAAACTGTATTTCTTTCACATCACACGTCTTTCACCACTCGTTGACCGTCCTCTCTCTCTCTCCTTCGGGTCGATCACAATCGAAGAGCCACAAGTGTTGCTCGTCTACTTGTATCCACCTTGAGTCGGAGTTCGTCGGTCGCGGGTGCATTTGTCTAGACGAAGCACCGGCGAACTTGCTCGATTGGTTGATTCTCTACACCGGGAAAACTCCTTTTCTCGGTTCTCTCTCTTCGCACTCTTTCACTCTCTAGAAAGATGTCTCTCTATAATTCTGGATTATTCTGAATAATACGAATGAATCAACTCTTTAGAAGAGAGAGAGAGAATTACCCTATTTATATCTCATAGGATTAGGATGGGCCAAGAGGCATGTATATTCAATATACACTCTTTCACACAGAAAACTGCATGAACCTGTTCAGTATTCTGTCCATACGAAATTGGTAAATTCCTCTGACAGAAACTCAACCTACACGAAAGTTGTAGATAATCTTATTATCTACCCAACCCAATTTTTCCTGGCCCAGTTGGATTTCGTATGCAAAGGTTATGACTGTTTTACTAACTGTATGTCATACTGTTGCACCCTTTCGGTATTTCATAGAAACGACACTGATACTTCGTTCATATGAAATATATTTCTACATGAAGGTTGTAGATAATCTTATTATCTATCTAACCCAATTTGAACCATTCAAATTGGATTTTCCTATTGAAAGATATGACCACGAAACTGTATTTTCTTTGTGTACACTTTTACGGTTGATCCGAAACTGTATTTTCTTCAGAACCACACACACCATCTCGAATTAGGGTTAGGGTAGCCGCCGAAGGAGTTCGGGTCATAGCCGACGAGTAGGACTCAAGTTAGGGTTTCATAGCCGCAGGGTGAGACTCGGACAAGGTTTTGTGACCCCCGAAAGGGTTTCATGTCTGGCTAGGGCTAGCCGCTAGAGAAAGAGAGAGGAAAAGGAGAACGTGAAGATTTGATTCGATCACTGCGTTGCAAGTACAAGACGGTGATTTCCCTCTTTAAAATCGTAAAACATGTTTATGATTTATCCAAATTTAAATTATGCATACAAATATAAGATCAAATCTACGTAATCTACAATATTTTGTGATGGCATCGTTTTTAAAGCAAAATACGATTTTTAAATCAAAACCTCTAGACTAGCATTTAAGGTCTAAAAATGTTCGTAATACGAATTTTAATTAGAGAAAAGTGAGGATAGCACTCACATAATCGAAATAACTCGATAATGAAGAGATTGAAACCTCACACAAAATAGAGTGAAATATGAAAAAACTCAAAATTGAAAGCAATTATTTTGGTCTTGCCTAGTCGAATAATTTCACCTCCTCAACACTATGTCACTTTTTGTTTTGAAATTTTTTGTTTTCCTTATTTTTTTGTTATTTTATCCCTTCTTATTCTTTGAGTCTTCTTGAATGTTAATGGCTGGTTGGGGAGTGATCATGTCCGGCCCTGGGATTTGGCCCAGCTGGCCCAGGTCACAGGCCACCCTTTCCCATAAGCCTTCCTTTTTTACCTATAAATTAATTATACCTATTACTAATCCGACTCGTTAAATCTTATTTGCACCGGACCCGCTTAAAATCCGGATCCGCTTCTTACCTTCCTGCACGCGAGGGCGATTGAATAAAAGCTACGTCGTCCGTGCTCTGGCGACTGCGACTCTGCGAGGGATAGGCTAGGCGACTGCGAGCGCTAGGACACGCGAGGGCTAGGCGAGGGCTAGGCGAGGCCACCATCACCATGACAGGAGCCCATTTGGGCCATTTCAGCTCCTCTTCATCTCATTTTTTTCGCTGCGACTGCGACGGTGATTTTCGTCGGAATTTTCGTCGGGATTTGCGTGCGGCACTCTCCACTTCGAATTGCTCTTCAATTTCGTGTAATCATCTTTAATTTTCGTCAATTGAAGAGCAATTCGAAGTGGAGAGTGCCGCACGAAATTGAAGGATTACACGAAATTGAAGGATTTTCGACAATGTTTCAAAATTTATAAAAATATTTTTGGTTTTCTATTTAAATTGAAGGATTTTCCCGACCAATCCTTGGAAAAATGTTGCGAGAACCTTGAGAAATTTCTAAGCCATAAAGGGAAATCGGATATTGATGGAAATTATTTATATATGGAGTTAAAAATTTTGAAGAATGGTTTGCCAAGTGAAGTTAAAAAACCAATTGAAATACTCAATTATTTGGAAACAATGAAACATTGTTATCCAAATTCGTGGATTGCGTATCGAGTACTTTTGACCATTCCGGTCACGGTTGCGTCGGGCGAAAGGAGTTTTTCGAAATTGAAATTAATAAAAAATTATCTTCGATCAACCATGTCACAAGAAAGATTAAATGGATTAGCTATAATTGAAAATAATTTCGCGCAAGAATTAGATTATGTAAATTTAATTGATATATTTGCCTCAAAAAATGTGAGAAGAGCGATATTTAAATGAATACGTTAGTTATGTGTTTTGCAATATTTTGAAATTATTATGTATTTTGCTTTATATTAAAAAAAATTATAAATGATATTATTTCGTAATTTCGAATTATCGTAACATCATGTCACGGGCCTCCGAAAACTCAGGACCGGGCCTGGGGGTGATGAGCATCAAATATAACTTAGCCGCTTAAGGAGTTAGTGAAAAGGCACATTTCATACATAACTCTCTAAATGATCATATTTGCAAATCCTTTAATTTACACTAGCATTACCCCCGCGCAATTGCGCGGGGCTGTTCGGGTTTATAAGTAATGTAGTTGAAAAAAAATTGTTGTTCATTTTGTGTATGTGACTTTCTTTTTGTAATCATTATTATATGTGTAATTTAGTGTGTTGTGTGCGAGTGAAATTTTGTAGCAAAAATCGTTTGAAAATTTTAAGAGCCGGATTTCTTGAATAATTCAAACGGTTATTGCTAAAAAAATTATCTATATTTTATACTTCATAAGTAAAATAAGGAAAAACAACGAATGAGTCGTCATGAAATTTATTAAGAACATAATAGTTCAGAAAACATTACTGAAAAAAAGAGTGTTTAATTTCACAAATCTTTAATTTCGCTACATATTTAGTACAAATATTTTTCGTCCTTTGTGTGGTCAGCCAACAACAAATTTTGACGATGTCATCGCTAACCGTTTCGTTCGAATTTTTAATTTAAATTATGTCATGATTATTCGCACATCCATGATTTGGTATATTTTTAACCCCCTAATTTTTTTTGGATATTATAAAAAATTCTCTATCTTTTCGTAAACTCCCAAAAAAAAAACTCTTTACCAAACTTTTATTTTAAAATACTCCTTATGGATGATATTAATTTTTTTTTTCCAAAATACCCTCCAAATCTCATATGTAATAATTAAAACTTATTTTTGTTATTTTTTATTAATTTTAAGAAAGATATTAATTTTAAGAAAATTCATAAACACTTCTTAACACGTAGTGATTTAAAAAAATTTAAATTATTACATATTTTGTTTATATAATTTTAATATTACATTCTTTATTCATAAAAAAATTAACATTAAATGATAATAAATAAACACCTTGCAAATATATTCATAGAAAATATCTATTTAAACATCTATTTTTTATTTTAGTTTTCTTTTTATGTATTTTTTAATAGTTTTGTGATATTTTATTTTTAAATATTTGCAAGATGTTCTTTTATTAATATTGTTCAACTTATTATAATTTTATTTTAGTTTTTCAAGAAAAATAATAAAGGACAAAAATGTAAATTTTAAAACTTCGGAGGACAAAAATGCAAATATAAAGGACCAAAATGTGAAAAAAGGACAAAAATATAATTTTTTTTAAAAAATATGACCAATTTGAGGTCCCTGGACCAAAATGTAAATTTCAAAACTTCGAAGGACCAAAATATAAATTTTTTTCGAAAAAAGGAACAATTTGTAAATAAAAAAGGACCAAAATGTAAAATTTTTTTGGAAAAAGGACCAATTTGTAAATCTAAAAGGACCGAAATGTGATAAAAAAGGACCGAAATGTAAACAAAAAGGACCTAAATGTAATTTTTTTTTAAAAAAAGGACCAATTTGTAAATAAAAAAGGACCAAAATGTAAAATAAAAGGACCAAAATGTAATTGTTTTTCGAAAAAGGACCAAAATGCAAATATAAAGGACCGAAATGTGATAAAGAAGGACCAAAATGTAATTTTTTTATAAAAAAGGACCAATTTGAGGCCCCTGGATCAAAATGTGAATATTAAAACTTCGAAGGACCAAAATGCAAATATAAAGGACCAAAATGTAAACAAAAAGGACCTAAATATAATTTTTTTTTTTTAAAAAGGACCAATTTGTAAATCAAAAAGTACCAAAATGTAAAATAAAAGGACCAAAATGTAATTGTTTTTCGAAAAAAGGACCAAAATGCAAATATAAAGGACCGAAATGTGATAAAGGAGCAAAATGTAATTTTTTTTAAAAAACAGGACCAATTTGAGGCCCCTGGACCAAAATGTGAATATTAAAACTTCGAAGAACCAAAATGCAAATATAAAGGACCAAAATGTAAAAAAAAAGGACCAAAATGTAAATTTTTTTTTTAAAAAAGGACCAATTTGTAAATAAAAAAGGACCAAAATGTAAAATAATTTTTTTTTTTTACAAATAGGCCCCTGGTGACGTGGCTGCACCAGGAGGCAGCAAATCCCCTTGCATTAGTATATAGATAGATGTATATGGAATTTATTTTACGAACTATATCTTTTATATTCTTAATGATTTGACCACAATGCAAATAAGATCCTATAACATATTTTTTTAAATAATCCATAAAAATGAAAGTACGATATATCGGAAAATTTGACACATAAGAATTCGAATTTGATAATTGGAAGAGTTATATTTTAAATATGGATTTTAAATTCATAGATTTTAAGAACAATATTTTATAAATATCAAAATCTTATTTTTTACAGTTATTACACTAATTTTTTTGTACAAGTATATGCGACTTTGCTGGTAACTTTTGAATAATTAGATATGTTTGAGATATGTGGTTTGTAATGTAAAAACTTTAATGTATTAAAACTTGAAAATAGGTGTTCATTATCAAAAACACTAATCTAGAAACAAATCTGGAATTAGCAATGGAAGTCTGGTTACAAATTATCTCAAACAAACAAATTACTCAAAACAAATTTGGAATTGGCAACGGGGAGTGTGTGTGTGTGTGAGAGAGAGAGAGAGAGAGAAGTCTGGTTACAAAACATGACATTAAAAATCCTACAATATTGAAATTTAAAAGTTCGATTTGAGTTCAAGTTGAAAAGTGAAGGGGTTTTTTTTTTTTTTTTTTTTTGATGGGATGGCAAAACACCAACCATAGTGCATATATTAAATAAAGAAACGAATATACAGGTGATGGAATAAAAAACTAGAATTATAAGGTCCTACTAATGCAAGTAAGCCCTATCTACTCCAAGCTATCACGTCTTCAATAACATTTTGGACTCTGCTTGATGGCGTCCGTGTTTTATTTTGAAAAATACGCAAATTACGCTCTTTCCAAATATTCCAAATTGTAGCCATCCAGAGAGTGTCCACTAGCTTTGTTTGTTCACGTTGTACCGAGGCTCTCGCGGAGTTCCATGTTTGTAGTAAGGGGGTATCCCCCTGGGTCCGTGGTAAATTAGTGATTCGCTCAATGCTTCGCCAGATCGTTTGCGTGTACGTGCATTGTACCAATAGATGGTTATATAGATATTTTTTTTATAGTTGTTAAAATTCCGATTCAAGACTTAAAATTTTACGATTTTATGATTTTACGACTCTAACTTGACAAAACGATTTGAGTCGAACATAAAATCTTAATTTGATAGAATTCTGGTAAAACCTCGATTCAAGACGTAGAATCAAATTGAATCTCATATATTTACGATTTTACGATTTCACTGTTATGATTCACAAAACATTTAATTTTCAATATGATTATGTAAATTTATAATAATTAGGAATATGAAATAAAATATTGACATATTGCAATATAAGGTAATATTGAAAGAACAAAAGAACTTGTTTCTTTCCCACATATCTTATTTATTTTATCTTTGCATAACTTATTTTTTTGTACATTATACGTTTTATTTTATTTTAATTTGATTAATTCGGATTTGAATTATGTAACATAGTATTAATTTGATTAATCCTTAATTTTTTGGTTGTTTGTGGGTAACGTTTGCGTAGCTACGTACTCTGTCAACCTTGATTCTTCCATGATTATTTCTCTGACTCCTACGAATACCATATCACAATTTTTTAGAAAGCTTCTCTGCATCAACAATTTTTCTAGGAATGAATATATTTTCTTCATCTTTTGTCAGAAAAAAACCTGTAGGAAATATTGCATACATATAATATTCTCATTGCATACAAAAAGTTATAATACAAAACAATATTTCATTTATTCAAAAGAAGCAACCCGTTTTGTTGAATCCATAATTGCATGATTGAATTTCGATCTCGTCTCAATTGCCCAAATGCCATATTTATCTCTTCTGGAAGTTAAGCTTTTGAATGGAAAAACCAAATAAGAACGCAAAAAGCAAGGCAAAACCGACAATTACAGCCGCAACCACACCAAGAAGATCATGATGAAATCCAAAATAATTCTTCGTAAAATCTGCAATGGATTCTCCGTTCTCAAGCTTGTCATTTACATCCCCAAATTGCGACGAAAGCAATCCGTACAAGGTCCACGCCGTGGGGCAAATCCAGACATACCATCTCCACCATACAGGAGTTTTCTGCAAAAAAAAATCACAAGTTAATTTTGTTCAATAAACCCTCAATAGAAAGTAGTACTTACTGGACGGGGAATCATAAATCCGGAAAAGAGACTCCAGATACTGTAGAAGGCAGAGGAGGCAATGGAAGCCACTTGGTAATTCGGTGTCACGCCGACAGACAACATACCGTAGTATGTGAAGTATAGCAGCGTGAAGTACATGAAGAAAATATACCAAATGAATTTGGCAGTTTTCCACTCATATCCAATCATGGAATATACGATTGCACCGTACGCTAAAGCTTGTACAAGTACGTATGGAATTTCAATTAGAACCTACAAAAAAGTTCAATTTCTTAATTACGATCAGTTAAATAATCTTGTTCTTCCAAAAAAAACTCAATAAAAATATGTGATAGTCATTATCGAATGATTTCATTTGCTTTCGCACTGAATCAGGACTTTAATTTGTCTATTTAGGAGCAAAGCATATACCTGTCCAAATGCATAAGGAAGAGCTGAGTACATGCCGGCGGCTTTTTCTCTATAGAAGACGGTTCGCTCAACAGACACTACTGGTTGGACAGATGATGCATTTTGTATACCGAGAAATAGAACCGAAGCATGCATAGATCCCATAGCGTTGAACAAATCTTGTAGCTTACCCCTGCAACGAAGAATTAAAAAAAAATTAGAGAAATGTTTTCAGAAAATACACTGTGCATATATCGATAAATTGTTTATATTAATACCTTTTTGAACCAAGATTCCAAAATAAAGATCCGAACAATAACGAGATGGTAATGGTAAAGTAGAAACGCACGGCAGTGTAAGACGGGTTTCTCCAATATGATATGTTTTGTTTCCACAAACAAGCCAAGCATTGGATTAAGAAAGATTGCGAGTATTGAGTTTTGAAATAGAGTTCTCTTGAATCGGGCAGCGGTTTGCTTAGTTCTTTAATTAAAGCCACATTTCTCCTGAAATTGGAAACCAGAATAGTTGTATCATATAATTGATGGACATTCATAAGGACATTATTGAATATGGGATTAGTTACGTACTGATATAGTGCCGAGTTTTTATATATGCTGCAGAAGTTAACCCCTAGTTTCTCTTCTTGTGCTGGTGTAGTAACCTCTAACATCCATGTTGCGGGATTATAACCGTCTTTGATCTTTTTAACGCCTTTAACAGCCTTGAGTACATGAAAAGATAGAATAAATAAAGATCGTGTTGAGTCATATTGCATATGCAACAATTTGAGTTTTTTTATTTTTATTCTTTTTATTTATTTTTTGCGTCACCTCAAAATACTCGATCAAGTGAGCAGAATTACGCCCTAATGGGCCAACGTAAATCTCTTCTCCACCTCGTTTCATCAGGAAAAGCTACAACAAGCCATGATTCAAAAAATTGAACAACATCAGCATCAATTGAAGTAGTTACTAAAACTCGAAATTTCAAATATACAATATTTGGGATAATCATTTGTCACCTCATCAAATGATTCAAAAATATCGATGCTTGGTTGATGAATTGTGCAAACGACAGTTCTTCCAGTATCCACGGTGTTCCTCACGGCCCTCATGACAATTGCCGCAGCACGAGCGTCGAGCCCAGAAGTTGGCTCGTCCATAAAAATAATAGAAGGATTAGCAACCAGCTCTACCGCAATTGTTAGCCTTTTTCTTTGTTCGGTAGTTAAACCGTTTACACCAGGCAATCCAACCAGTGCATCTCTCAAGGAATTGAGCTCTACAAGCTCCATTACCTCTTCTACAAACATCTGAAAAATACAATCATTTAATAAGCAGGATTATTTGTGCTTATTTTGGGATTTCATTTCATTTTTTCAGTAAGCTTTTTTTTCTCACCTCTCTTGTTGCATTATTGACATCAGAAGATAGACGCAACCATGCAGAAAAGACAAGAGACTCATAAACCGTCAAATTCGGCGAGTGGATATCATTTTGCTCGCAGTATCCTGATACTCGTGCAAATGTCTCTTGCTTCTTCGGATATCCCGAAATTGTAATAGAACCTTCTATATAGCCTCCTGTTTTCCTTCCAGCCAAGACATCCATCAATGTGGTCTTACCAGCTCCGCTGACACCCATTAGAGCGGTAAGAACTCCCGGTCTGAAAGAACCACTCACTCCCTTTAACAGCTCCAATCTATCTTCTGTCACTCCTTGTCCTTTCATTTCCTGAAAAGGTCGATTAAAGTACATTTAACATCGCAAATAGATGATATTTATTTAGGTCGTGACCGGTTATTTTCTCGTTTTGTATATTTTATATTCATTGTCTGTTCATGTTATGTCGGAGAAAAATGTTTAGGTGGAATTTAGTTTATATTGGTTACTTCTTTCTTCTTTGTTAATAATTAGTTATATTTTTCTGAATTCAAATGCGTACCGGAGGCATATCGACGGAGTATCTGATATTTTCAAAGGTGAGAGAAAGTTGTTTAAACGGAAGAACCATTCCTTTCATGCTCCCACTTGAATTAGTGATATCTATTACAGAGTTCAATGCATCGCGTTCGACTGAGTTTTCACTCTTCGGGTCTTCTTGAATTTCACCGGTTATATTTGCGTGCTTTTCCTTCAATGCCTCTTCGGATATGATAGGCTGTGCCTTTCCATATGCTGTAAAGAAATCATTTTGGACCATATTAATCATAAATATATTTGATACTCGTAAGAAATGACAAATTTGAAGTGGACTACATACGTTCGAGAAAAGAAAGGGCAAGTGTGAAAAGACCATTGAAGAGAAAGACATAACCGATCAATGCACCAAATCCTATCCAATACCATCTTGCTTCCCTGAATATACCACGAGATTTCAACACTAGCATTCCGAGCGGCTCTGTAGTGCCGGGAACTATCTGCATGCGATTTTGTTCCCATAAAATAATATTAGCTTTCATTGCCTATACGAAATTTTGGAATTTGTTTGGTGATGAACTGAAAATCATTGCTAGCATATTTTTACCTTGCTCCAGCTATGTCCAAAGAACTCATTTGTGGAGATGGCATTTTGTGCATACATCATTGGAGAGATCCAGTAGCCCCAAATCCACCAATTCTTGATATTGTCTGTAGTTTAAAGAAATAAAATTTTATAACTATTACTAGACTGTTAAATGAAAGAACTAAAATGTGACTTACCATGGGAAAGAACAAAACCACCCAATATCATAAAAACCAAGAGTGCAAAGGACCCAACAGTATTTGCCACGATTCGGTCTCGTGCCGCTCCACCAATGAACCGAAAGAGACCCCCAGCCATCTGGTTGACTGCTAGGAGAAGTATATACTGTTTAACAAACCTAACAACACAACAACAAAAATGAAAAAGATTAAATGTGCAATTCGATCAAACATAGAATGCAAATGATCAATGTTGATGAAATCAGCACAGATCGATAGCAATAACTAAGAACTTCGGTCAATGATTTGCCAAATCTCACCTTGCAATATTCGCATCAAACCCGACAACATAGTAAATGAGAAACACCCAAGTTCCGACTTCAACAAACGTGACGGGAATCTTGACAATCCATGTGGGTATAGTGTAAGCCCATGCCGGGTAGAAGCGAAGGTCTCTTTGCTTGAAGAAAACGGGCAAATTTAAGATAGTCAATGCCAACTCAGCCATGCCGCTGAACATAATCCCATTGATTGAGAAAAAGAGTGCACCCATGTAGACTGATCCGTCTGTTACGGAATCATGATGCATGTTCGTGCGCAAGAACACTGTCATCGCGATCAACACTGTTATGAATAGCTGCAATGACGTGAAAAGTCAAAGGTTATTAGGGAATACACGGAATTTGCCACTTGTTGTATTAAGATTTTTAGTTTGTACAATTGGTTGATTATTCAGTATCAGAGGCTAGTGATTAATAATTAGAGGCATGAATGTCTTTTTATTTTTTTTAATGAAGTGTACTCACTTGAGTTAATCTAAAGATGTAGACGAATGAGTTCCTCTTCATAAGCAAAAGTTCCCTATCAATGTTGGCCTTCAGAAGGTCTCTTTTCCCGACACCATATTTTGACGTTGTCAAAGCGGCAGGATGACTTGTGCTCTTGTCGAAAGGGATTGCAAGTTCATTAGCTATTTTCTGACCAACGTGGAAAGATTTGAATTTCTCCACAAATTCCCTCACTGGAATGTACCGGTATGGATCGTCACGGCGTGCCCAGTACTGTTGTTGTTCTTTCTGCGAAGTCACCTTTTCATTGAAAATTAAAAGAAAAATTGTCAATATTTTACTCCATCAAAACTACTCTAGATTACAATGTTTTATCTTTTTTTTCTTTTAATTCCTACTTCCAATTATACCTCCTGTAAGAAGTCGGCAACACCCTTTCTTTCAGGGCACTTGAACCCCATGGATTCAAAAAATTCGAGCACATTTTCACGTGGGCCTTGGTACACGATCAAGCCGTCAGATATAAGAATTATATCGTCAAATAAATCGTACGTCTCTGGTGCAGGCTGAAGAAGGGAAATAACAGCTGTCCCTTGGAGAACATGGATCGATTGTCTGAGAGATTTTACTATTTGGTACGTAGTCGAGCTGTCGAGTCCGGTTGATATCTCGTCCATGAAAAATACTCCCGAGGGACCCACCAGCATTTCACCTGTCGTGACACGTTTCTTTTGCCCACCAGATATTCCTCTTAACATATCATTTCCTACCATGGTATCGGCACAAACATCTAGACCCAATATCTACAGAAGTAAAATGTTATAGAGCATGATAAAGAGAAAAATTAAGTAATTAAATCCCAAGATAACGTACCTTTATTATATAATCTGTGGTCACACTGGCTTCTTGCCCTTCCATTGCAGTTGCCTGAAATGTCAGGAAAAAAAATGGTTATTAAAATTCATTGATTATGGAAGAATAAATTTGTACATGAAACCAACCTTCATGAACACATCAAGATCGGGATCTGGTTTGATATTTGCCGCCTTCTCTCTTTTCGACATCTCGACCAGCATAGCTACAATTTTGTTAATACGGATTGTTCTTAGAATTTCATTTACATATTTTGTCATTATATAATTATAAGTAAAGCAAAATTACCATATCTAGGCCCGACTCCTTGGCACCGAGCAGAGAACGCGAGAGTCTCTCTGACAGTCATTTCTCCCAAATGGAGATCATGTTGACTGATATATGCAGCTGTTCTCTCGGGTACAAACTCATTCAGTCCATGACCATTATAAGTAACTTGACCTGATACCTGTTTTTTTGTAAATATCAAAATTGCCCGTATGGTTAATATATATACTAATTAGGGAAATAAAAAATATAAAAATGAATATAAAATCAATTTATCAACCTTCAGGCTCGAATCCTGTTTTCCAGCTAAGGCGAGCAACAAAGTGGTCTTCCCGGACCCTGGCGGTCCTAAGAGCAAAGTCATCCTATAAAAACAAATACGAAACAAAATTGGAATAAAAAATCACAAGAAATTAAAATTACCAAATATAAAATATAAATTATCGTTTACCTTCCTGGTTTTGCTATTCCACTAACATTCTGAAGGATCGACATCGGCCTTTTCCTGCTCGGTAATATATGGAGAGCATTTGCCACAGCCTAAAAAAGAAAGATAAATTTGATCCTGATTCTTCTTCATAGTAATTTGAGTAAGAATAAGGAAGCAAATTTTTGTATGAAGTACCTCAATTGAATTGAGAGTGGCATTCAAGAATGTTGGCAATCCTCTATTTCCGACATAAGCTTTTGCCTCTATGTTGAGATTTTCAAATCGCACTTCGATCGTCGGTAAGTCAAGCCCAACTCTTCACAGAATATTAATTCGAAGTTAGAAATAGTGTTCAGTAAACAAAACGAAACATAAATTCAGAAATAGGGTTCGTCTTGTTGCAGGGCTTTTCATAAAGAAACTCAATTTTTCTCTTAGTTAGAAAACAATAAGAGGCCCAACTAGTAGGGAGATTGGAAGATGAAAAGATAATGAAAATGAAAAAGCCCAGATATATGCACAGCTATTTGTTTTAGCCAATAAAGGAAAAACAAAATGACAGGACCAAGGGATTGTGAAATAGAATGCCATTCATCTCTAATTTGTGGTGGAGCTATAGCAACAAAAAAAAAAAATGCATTGTGTTCGACAAAATTCCCAGGGACAAAATTATGTAATAAACTTGTATTTTTTTCTCTAACAAGTTGATTACTATTAAAGGAATTCTTAATTGAGGTCATATACTATGTCTTCACAACTCATGATTTTTATTCATGATATTGTCAGATGAGATCATGGTATTCATGATTTGTGGTTAATTAATAATTCAATTAATATCAAATTAACATCAAATTTATATGTAAAAATAAATTAATAATTAATTAACATATAATTTATTGATACGTTGAAATTAATAGTTAATTTAGTTTTGTGTATTAATTGGATTGTTAATCAATTTCATAAACATTCTTCGAAATCCACATCAAGTACGGAAAACATGAATTGTGGGAGCAAAATAATATTTCCCTTCTTAATTTGTTTTTTTTTTTTAAATGAAACATAATCCATAAAACATGAATATTATTGGTTTCATTTTTTTATTTGTGATATCAATGAGGTTTGAACCCTTGATCTTTGGTATCTTGTGTTAAACACTTTACCACTAGACCGAGGGACCATTGGTATCCCTTCTTAATTTGTTGGCTAACTATAACTTGAGTTTGGAACATAGATGTTTCGGAGGAATTTATCAACAACTTCTACTAAATATTGTTTGGGTCTTTTATCTTAAAAATAAAAAAAAATAGAGAAATTTTTTCATATTCAGTAGAAACTACCTGTCAATGCGATCTTTGAGCCGGAGCAAGAAGCGCTCATTATCTTCCTCCGGGACCCGCACGAGACGTTCGATAAGAGCTTTCCTCTCATGCTTGTCCATGTTTTTTATATCTACTATCTCTTTACCGTCCCCTTCGGGAGACATGAGAATTCCTTTTCGAATCCGGTCATAAGTTGGAAGTTTCTCCAACGCTGCCCATCGCAGCGCCTCCTCGTCGTCGTCTTCTTCTCTGCGTGATTTCGAGAAAACATTGTCTCCTTCCCATACCGAACTGCTCCTTCCGAAACTCTCGATCATGTTCATGACATCTCCTGACAGCTCCCCCATTGTTGAAGTTTCTCTCTCTATTTTTTTTCCCTAGTTTTTTTTTTTACTCTTTATTTTGAAGGGCCAAACGCAACCTTGCAATTAGGTTTTTCCACTCTATTTTGGGCTAATTTTCTTAACAGAAAAAACACCTCATGGGACTAAAGACCTTCTTAGATCTTCTGAATTTTTGTTAAAAAGAGAGCCTAAAATAGAATGGAAGCGTGGGCTACTTTTTGTCCGGAAAAATGAAGAAAAAAACCATTAATGTACCAATGTGCGTGGTCTGATCTATTGGAGAACTTCTAGACCTTTCAATGGAGGCAGCCTATATGGCCAGTGGGTGTCAACAGTTCGGATACAGTTCATTGGATCCGGTTCAGGCTTCAGATTATTAAAATTAATGCTTTTATATTTTATTTAATAATAATAATAATAAGAGATGTATCTGAAATTAAGTGAGGTTTTTTTGGAAATAGATACATTCACGAATATTGAATAGAATGCATGAATATTGAATAGGGTGACTCTTAGTTAGATATGCTGTGTCTCTTGGAATTTCCTTATCAACTCTGTATAAATCCTAGCATCAATGATATAAGAAATAATTAATAAAAAAGACATTTATTTCTTTCCGTTCTCTCTCTATGTTATTCATTTTGACAATTGAATTTTTTATTCAATTATGATATTTGATCACCAATTCTTCTTCCCCAATAAATCATAGATCAAATCCAATCTAATTTCAACAAATTAGTATCAAATTAGTATCAGAGCCACGATTGCGATTGTTTGTGAGAGTGAGTTTGCAGAAATTTGAAGAAGAAAAAGGCCATGACAATCCAAAGCGGTGTTTCGCGCTCAAAATTATGATTATTGGAGTATTAAAATGAAGATTATTTTAATCGCGCAAGAGTTATGTGAAATAGTAGAAGATGGAGTGGAGAGGACAAAAGAAGGAGAAACTTCTGATGCGTTAAAAACAAATAAGAAGAAAGATACAAAATCTCTATACTTGATACAACAAGTACTTTTCGATAAATTATTAAAATAAATGAATGCTTTCATATTTTATTTAACAATAATAATATTATGAAATGTACGTGAAATTAAGTAATGTCCTTTGGAAATAAATACATTCATAAATATTGAATATGACGCATGAATATATATATATATATATATATATATATATATATATATATATAACCTACTTAATTAAGTAAGGGAGGCTAACCTAATTAAGTATCAAAAAATTAGTATTTAATGTTTTTTAACTATTGAATTTGTATTGAGATTTGTACATTTAATGATGTGCACAAAATTTCATGATCATCATGAAAAAACACAAATCTCAATGCAAATTTAATGATTAAAAAGCATTAAATACCAAATATTTAGTACTTAATTAAGTAGGTTAACATCCCTCCTCTCTCTCTCTCTATCTCTCTATCTATATATATATGCACAAATCTCAATGCAAATCCAATGAATAAAAAACATTAAGTATATATAACTTGGAGTGAGCTTTGCATCTCACATCCATTGCATTTGTGTTAAATAAGCAACAATAATAATATATAGCTCAAGATTATAACAAAGTAAAACAACAGAATTCCAAGCATAATATATACACATATTTCAAAGATATTCCAAAATTAGCATAGTTCACTCACACATTAAAACCTAAATCCTTACTCATCTTTTCTGAAAATTAATCTTTTGGATCGCGAAACCAAACAAGAATGCAAAGAGGACAGCAAAACCCATGACCACAACCGCTACCAAGCCAAGAAGTTCATGATGGAATCCAAAATAACTCCTTACAAACTCAGCCACAGTTTGTTTGTTCTCAAGCACAACTTGCACGTCTCCGAATTGCGAACTAACCAAACCGTACAAAGTCCACGCAACAGGACAAATCCAAACATACCATCTCCACCATACAGGAACACTCTGCGACAATATAAAACTCCAAATGTCAATATATCCAAATAATACTAAAAAATATATGAAAAATACTCACGGGTCGAGGGATGATGAACCCTGAGAAAAGATTCCACACGCTATAGAACGAGGCCGAGACGATAGAGGCGACTTGATAATTGGGAGTCAAGCCAACAGCCATCATACCGTAGTATGTGAAGTATAGCAAAGTGAAGTACATGAAGAAAATGTACCAAAAGAATTTCGCAGCGGTCCATTCAAACCCAATCATCGAGTAGACTATCACGCCGTATACGAATGCTTGTACAAGTACATACGGTATTTCAATCAGAACCTACATTAAAATGAATTTTTCTTTCAAAAATGTTTCTCTCTATTATTATTTTTTTTCAACTAATTACCTGTCCAAATGCATATGGTAATGCCGAGTACATTCCTGCGGCTTTTTCTCGGTAAAAAACGGTTCGCTCAATAGCAACGACTGGTTGAACCGATGAGGAATTTTGTACGCCAATAAATAAAACCGAAGCGTACATAGAACCCATAGCATTGAAAAGATCTTGCATCTTCGATCTACACAAATCAAAATAATAAAACAAAATCATTAAATGTGTACGAAAAGTATCGAGTGGGTGCATTATTTTTATTTGTGTGTATTACGTTTTCGAGCCGAGATCCCAAAATATGGTTCCAAATATTAATGCGATGATGGTGGTAAAGAATAGGCGAACGGCGGTGTAAGGAGGGTTTCTCCAATATGACAAGTTTTGTTTCCATAAACAAGCCACGCATTGTGTAAAGAAAGATTGCGAGTATTGGGTCTCGAAATGGAGATCACTTGAATTCGGAGGCGGGGTGCTTAGTTCCTTGATTAAAACCTTGTTTCTCCTAAAATGGAGAACAAAAAGAATGATTACTGGTGTAATACTATGTTGATGGGTTTCAAAGCATGATTATATCGGTTTTGTATTTTTTAATACAGCAGCTCTTATTTTTGAATAATATTGGCAGAATATATAGAATAAGGAAAATGTTAACGAAAGAGATGAATCGGTACGTACTGGTACAGCTCAGAATTTTTATATATTTCACTGAAGCTAACACCATGGATCTCTTCTTGAGCCAATGTAGTAACCTCTAGCATCCATGTGGCTGGATTATATCCATCTTTAATCTCGTGCACACCTTCAACGCTCTTTAAGAAAATTAAAAAATTAAAAACCATTATATATAGAACAGGGATATCAGAATGATTTATTTAGTGTTACCTGGAAATACTTGATCAATTCTGAAGAATGGCGCCCCAAAGGACCGACATATATCTCTTCTCCACCTCTTTTCATCAAGAAAAGCTATACAAAAAACGCAAGTATTATTAACATAACGTACACCCATAATTATTCAATAAACTAAGCCAATTTTAAATAAAATAACCAAAGCCATCTCTCACCTCATCAAACGATTCGAAAATATCAATACTTGGTTGATGAATGGTACAAACGACAGTTCGTCCAGTATCCACGGTGTTCCTCACGGCCCTCATGACAATAGCCGCAGCACGAGCATCGAGACCAGAAGTAGGTTCGTCCATGAAAATAATAGAAGGATTTGCAACCAGCTCAACCGCAATCGTTAGCCTCTTTCTTTGCTCGGTCGATAAACCACTGACACCTGGCAGTCCTACCAACGAGTCTCTTAACGGGTTGAGCTCTACAAGCTCCATCACTTCCTCAACAAACATCTACACCCAAAAAATATTAATTCAGTGAACCATATCAACGATAGATAGTATGGTAAATTTTAAAACTCACGAATCGAGATGCTGCATCGACGTCAGAAGGAAGACGCAACCAAGCAGAGAAAGTGAGAGATTCGAGAACAGTCAAATGAGGCGAATGAATATCGTTCTGCTCGCAGTATCCCGATACACGAGCAAATGTTTCTTGTTTCTTGGGATGGCCCGAGATTGTTATGGAGCCGTCAATATAGCCTCCAGTTTTCCTTCCGGCTAAAACATCCATTAATGTGGTCTTACCCGCTCCGCTAACACCCATTAACGCCGTAAGAACTCCGGGTCTGAAAGAACCGCTTACTCCCTTTAAAAGCACCAATTTATCATCTTCGATCCCTTGCGCTTTCATTTCCTAATATGGTTAATTTGCAAATTAATTGAATATCATGAGAAAATTCGTTTATAAATGCATTTGTTGAAAACTTGAAATGAAATGCTTACTGCAGGCATATCGACGGAATATCTAACGTCGTCGAAAGTGAGAGCGAGCGGTTGAAATGGAAGAACCATACCCTTTGGCGGCTCGTGCACGGAATTCGATGCATTTTCCAAAGCGGATCCTCCTTTAACTGATCCTTCTAGAACTTCTCCGGTCAAATTTGCATGTTTTTCCTTCATCGCCTTTTCCGATACAGTTGGCTGCGCTATTCCATATGCTATAAGAAAGTAAAAATAGCTTTCTTTTTTTAAAACGCTTGAATTTTCAAAAAATGGAATGTAGAAAATGAGGTACTTTGAGAGGAATACGTACGTTTGAGATAGGCAAGAGCTAGCGTAAAAAGAGCATTGAAGAAAAGGATAAATCCAATCAACGCACCAAACCCGATCCAATACCATTTCGCTTCGGGAAACACACCTCGACTCTTCAACACGCTCACTCCGAGAGTCTCGTTAGATCCAGCGAGCACTTTGCTCCAGCTATGACCAAGAAACTCATTTGTGGTGATGGCATTTTGTGCGTACATCAATGGAGATATCCAGTAACCCCAAATCCACCACTTCTTAATATTGTCTACAATTAAAAAATAATAATGTTACTGCCGTAGATTGCTACATTGTTAGAGTAATTAAAATTAAGAAAGGATTATCGAGCCAATACCATGTGAGATAACGAAACCACCCAATACCAAAAGAATCAAGAGAGCAAACGACCCAAATGTATTTGCCACAATCATGTCACGTGCCAACCCGCCAATAAATCGGAAGAGACCAGAAGACATTTGGTTGACAAGTAGTAATATCAAATACTGCCTAAATAGCCTGCAAAATAACAATAATTTACAAAACAGTCCTTCAATTAGTAAATATTATTTTAATTTCTTACCTTCCAACATAGGGATCGAATCCGATGGCATAGTAAATGGTAAAAACCCAAATACCCACTTCGACGAACGAAATAGGAATTTTGATAATCCATGTGGGTAAAGTGTAAGTCCAAGCAGGATAGAAAAGAAGGTCTCGTTGTTTAAAAAAGACCGGTAATTTAATAATGGTCATTGCAAGTTCGGAGAACCCGTTAAACATAATCATAATTATCGAGAAGAAAAGCGCTCCCATGTAGATTCCCCCATCCGCGACCGAATCTCGATGCATATTCGTCCGTAGGAATACCGTCATTGCAACAAAAGCCATTATTATCAGCTGCGACGCTTTGAAGATGTACACGAACGAGTTCCTCTTCATGAGCAAGATTTCTCTGTCGATGTTGGCCTTCAATAACTCTTTCTTGCTGACGCCGTATCTCGACGTCGTCAGAGCAGCAGGGTGACTACGGGCCTTGTCGAAAGGTACGGCGATTTCGTTGGTTATGTTTCTACCAACATGGAAGGAATTGAACGCCTCGGAAAATTCCTTCACTGGTATGTGTCTGTATGGCTCTTCGTTTCGCGCCCAATATTGCGCTTGATCTTTCCTCGACGTCACCTTTTTAACATACAAATAAAATTATTTTTTTTATTTTTGAAATATTTAGAAGTTGAGTATAATTTATAATTTATACCTCTTGCAAGAAATCGGCGACACCCTTTCGTTCGGGGCACTTGAACCCCATAGACTCGAAGAACTCGAGGACGTGCTCTCGCGGGCCTTGGTAAACAATCTGGCCGTCAGAGATGAGAATAATATCGTCGAATAAATCGTACGTCTCTGGCGCGGGCTGAAGAAGGGAAATGACAGCTGTCCCTTGGAGAACGTGAATTGATTGTCTGAGGGAATTTACGATTTGGTATGTTGTCGAGCTGTCGAGCCCGGTTGATATCTCGTCCATGAATAACACTCTTGATGGACCCACCAACATCTCACCTAATTATATTAAAAATATATAAATGTTAAATGTTTCATTTTAATTTTGTATCGTTATGTATTTTGTTATGTATGTGTGTTGTACCTGTAGTGACACGTTTTCTTTGGCCGCCTGATATGCCTCGAATCATGTCGTTTCCAACCATGGTATCGGCGCAAACTTCTAGACCCAATACCTATAATAAATTTAATAGAAATGAATTATTAAATAAATAAATATATAAAAGTTAACTACTATAGATATTTAATAAATTTAGCAAAAAGAATATATGCCTTGAGGGCGTAATCAGTGACTACATTGGGTCCATTTCCTCCCATTGCAAGTGCCTTCAATATTTTAAAAAAAGAACTATCAAACTTTGCTCATTGAAAGTTAATGAAAGTTAAAACCACTTAATTACTTTTGACGTGTGTACAAACCTTCATAAACATATCGACATCTGGATCGGGCATAATATTCGCTTCCTTCTCTCTCCTCGACAATTCGGTTAACATATCTACGATTTTTCATTTTACATAAATTATATTTCATCTCATAAATTTCAAAAATTATTATCAAAATAAATAAAAATCGTACCGTATCTAGCACCGACTCCTTGGCAACGAGCCGAGAAGGAAAGAGTCTCTCTGACAGTCATTTCTCCTAAATGGAGATCGTGTTGACTTATATACGCCGCCGTTCTCTCCGGCACAAATTCGTTCATTTCGTGTCCATTATATGTCACTCTTCCTGACGTCTGTATTATTATCAAATTTTCAAAATTAATTTTATGTTAGTAAATTAAATATAGTTTAAATCTTAAGTGACTTATTTTTACCTTTAGGTCCGAATCGAGTTTTCCTGCTAAAGCAAGCAATAGAGTGGTCTTTCCCGCACTAGGTGGTCCTAGTAATAAAGTCATCCTAAAATAAGATCGAAAATAAAATTAGTCAATATTCATCACAAATTGATTTTTTTTATAACAATGATATTTAATATTTATTATTTACCTGCGAGGTTTGATGACTCCGCTGATATTATGAAGAATCGGCATTGGTCTCTTCCTGCTCGGTGTTATATGCAATGTATTTGCCAAAGACTATAAAAAAACGATAATTAATTTAATTTTCTTTACAAAAAAATTAAATTAGGTATTTTTTATTTTTTATATAAATTACCTCGAAAATGTTGATAATGGCATTGAGGACGGTAGGTAATCCTCTGTTTCCAACATATGTCTCGGCCTCTATGTTGAGATTCTCGAATCGAACTTCGATTGTTGGTAGATCGATTCCGACTCTTTAGAATATAAAATTAAAAAAAAAATGAATTAATTTTCAGATTATAAATTTTATATTAAAATTTCATTCGTCAACTTCAGTTTTATATAGTAAATTTGGGAAATCTTTTAACATAGTAGTTAATGTGTCTTTATCAAATATCTGCTTACTGATACAGTGACCAAATACTCTAATGAGTCACTATCAAAATTTCACTTGCCTCCAAGTATCTCTGGTTTTGAGACTTTGTGCTGTCCATAATTGATAAAGGGCATAAATGGAGCACAAAAGAGACAAAAAGAAAAAGAAGGAAAGCTACTTCCACCTTTTTAAATTTGGAAAATTTTCAAAAACCCCCTATCTTTTTTGGATATTCTAAAAAATTCCCTATCTTTTTGGAAATTCCAAAAAACCCCCTCTACCAAATTTTTATTTTCAAATACCCCCTATAGGGGTTAAAACTAACCATTGATGGTGTTAAAAAAAAAAAATGACCAAAATACCCTTCTATTTTCATATGTATATTTTTGTTATTTTTTCATTAATTTTATTAACTTTAATAAAATTCATAAATAATTTTTAACATGTAGTGATTTCACAAAAATAAAATTATTAAATGTTGTGTTTGTATAATTTTAATATTTCATTTATTTTTCATGAAAAACTAACATCAGATAATAATAAAATAAACACCTTGAAAATATATTGATAGAAAAAAAATTCATTAAACATCTAGTTTTTTTTTATTTTCGTTTTTATTTTATGTATTTTTTTAAAAGTTTCATGATATTTTAATTTTTAAATATTTGCAAGGTTTCTTTTAATATTGTTGTTCATCTTATTATTATTGCATGTTAGTTTTTCAGGAAAAAATATAAAAATCAAATATATATATAATGTATGAAATATTAAAATTATATAAATATAACATATGATAAGTATTTTTTTTTAAATTATTATAAGCTAAAAAATAAGACTTTTTTAAAATGTATACAAATAACAAAATATTCTTTTAATTAATACATATGTAAAAAGAAGGGTATTTTGGTCATAAATTTTTAACACCATCCATGGTTAATTTTAACTCCATAGGGGAGTATTTGAAAATAAAAGTTTGGCAGAGGAAATTTTTTTGGAGTTTCAAAAAATATAGGAGGTTTTTTAGAATATCCAAAAAATATAGGGGGTTTTTTGAAAATTTCCCTTTAAATTTTCCAAAAGTAAAATCAGAAATAATAAATTGCAAAAAATAATTTATTTAGAAAAAAAAAACTGAAAATTGTATGCTATCCCCTATGGTACCCTTTGGTACCAGTCCAATTTTACTTCTTCGCATGCTTTGGATACAAATTACAATACATAATTTAAATTTAATACCCCACTTGAAGTATTGAATAGAATCATAAATTTTGATAACAGTATATACTTGAATTGTGCCAGTAAATTGCTCAAATTTCAGTAAATTTTCACATCAGTAAAAATCGGGTGGAAAAAGAGAGCAGTAACTACCTGTCAATGCGATCTTTGAGCTTGAGAAGGAATCGCGCATTATCCTCATCGGCTCTGATAAGCCTTTCGAAGAGCGCCTTTTTCTCCTCGGGACTCAAATGCTCCACGTCGACCTCCGTCGGCGGCCCGTCCGGCGACGTGAAAATGCCCTTTTGGATCCGAGCGTAAGTCGGAAGCTTCTCCAACGCCGCCCATTTCAACGCCTCCTCGTCGTCTTCCTCCCTCGTCGATCTATTCAAAATCAAAAGATTCAGACTTTAGTTGGAGTTCATACTGTACTCTCCAGTGACTTATATTTACAGGGCTGGATTTTATAGGGACATGACAAATGCACTACTCCTGTTTCAAAATATATTTTATCTGTCCCTATAATATTTACACAAATGAACATCAACCCTGTAATCTATGAATATCATCAACACTGAAAGTTTTATGATTTGAGCAACAACAAAAAAAAAAGTTTTATGATTCATTCAAACAAACAAAAATCTATTAAACAAGAGTATCGAGGGTATATACCGTGACAATGAGAACACGTCGTCGCCACGTCGCCAAAGGGAGCTGTCTCTTCTCAGACTCCCCCCTATCATGTGTATCTCTCCTGGCTCTGCCATTGATGCAAAATAAGCTCGACTCGAGCTCTTATTCCTTTTTCTTTATGATTAATTTCTGCTGTGGTGATGAAGAAGATGAAGAAGAAGAAGAAGAAGAAGAAGAAGTAAAGAGATTAAAGTAATGACTTGAGGAGTTTGAATATATGGTTGTATATATAGAGAGAGAGGGAGACAAGTTTATTTTGTTAGCTTCGAAAGGATTTTATACGGAAATTATAAAAATAAATAGAAGCTTCTTTTTTATTTTCTTCAGCTGCAAGAAGATTTTGTACCGAATTTTCATGTTTTCTCTAACTAAAATTATTTGTTTAAATGTGGTAATATTACAATTCAAATAACATAATTATGAAATATGATTTAGTCCTGATTAATCATTTTGTTAATTTAATTCAATCACGTTATATCAATCAAAAATAATAATTAAATTATCATTACTAGCCAGCAAAAACACACATGGAAATGAAAAAAAAATACAATTGACATTGAGATTCTTCAATAATGGAGAAAATCCAATGCAGTTGGTGAGCAAATGGATCAACAAACAATGAAGGAATTTTCTGATTTTTCTTATCAATCAATGTGTTAAAATTTATGTAGCGGGTCATCGAAAAGGTTCCGAAACATCATAAATACTAGTTTCAGGTTAAATTACGGAAAATAAATTATTTTCCGAAACAAAAAAATATTTTTATTGAAATGATATTTCAGAATTAACAACTCTCATAATAAAATACTGAGAATAACAATAAAATAAATGATCAATTGAAATGTGAAATGCATTAATCCATACATCATCAGAGTGAAACGTCATACACAAATTCAATGAATTAAGGAATTTAATTTTCTACCAATATAGTGAAACATGTACATGAATCCAAATTTCAACAGATACACAAGTAGAGAAAAATACATCCAAAATATATGGAAGCGTTTGACCTTCTAGAAAGCAATTAAAGTTGAACAAGAGAGTAATGGTAATCCATGACAGTATCGAAAGGAATCTTTTCTCCAAAGATTTTTTTTTTTTTTTTAAAACGCATCTAATTTTTCACAGTTCATAATCATATGTTGCAAAATTAAATTTGCTAAAATACAATGAACAGAAGCTTCTGATCTGCTGGAAAGGAATAAAGCATGTGTCCAAATGTACACACCTGTACTACGTAATATACAATTACGCTGGTGTACAAATGCCACCATATGTTATTAAGAAATTTGAGTTTTTTGTTTTGTTTTCAAAATAATATTAAATTAAAACAAAAGTTTGTAAAATAATTTATTAAGAAATTGTTTGTAAAATGAAGTTCACACACTTGAATTTGAACAAAGAATTTTTTTCGAATTTATTGAGAATTTTGAGAGAAAAAAAAAACTTTTTCATTTGTTATCCTTAATTTGAACATGAAAAATAAGTTTCCTAGCTTTTAAAATTCGAATAAAGTAAAATAAAATTTTGTAACAAATAACTATTAGAACGTCATTTCACGAATATACTTTAATTTATAGCTGTTAATGAATATATGTATTATTTAACAAATAACGTTATTTGATGAATATGAATTGACCTTCAAAAAGGTTGAGTTGTTATGTAGACTTTCACTTTTCAGGTGCTTTTGAAATGAATTAGTAAAAGAGGTTTTAAGTAAGTCTTGCAAAATATTTAAAAAAAAAAAAAAAAAGTCTTGCAAAATACTTGTATTTAGTAAATTCATACTTATTAATTACTACTCGAAAGTCTTATAACATTTACGAGTTATATTTTCATTAGATAGGAAATAAGCTATGTTACGCGGATACTTCAAAAACGCAGAAGTGTCCTAAGGATACGGGTATCCGATACGGATAAGGGTACGATACGGCTCGGTGTGTATCCGATTATTTTAATATTTATTTTTTTCGGATACGACAGGATACGACAAGATACGGTTGGGATACGTCCAGGATACGGCTGTGATACTACATTTAGGATACTTCGGCCCATTATATATTTTGGCCCATAATATTCTTAAATAAATTATATAGGATACTTGTAGTATACTTCTAAATTAGTTCTATGATACTTCTAGAATAAATTTATAATATTTTTATGATACTTGTATTATTATGTTTATTTTATTTATTGTCATGATATTTAAATTCAAAATATTATTTAATTTATTATTTATTTATTTATTATGTACAATATAAATATATTAAAATAATAATTATATAGTCGTATCCGTATCCGTGATTTTTTGAAAATTACCGTATCGATGTATCTGTATCTGTATCGTATCGGATACGATACCCGTATCCGTATCCGTGCAACATAGGAAATAAGCAATCACATTTATGAAAAAATATAAAAGGAACGTGTTTCGTAACATATAATTGATTCGAACAAACTATGATTTTGCATACTAATAATTGGTGCAAAAGTATAATTTTTAATCAGAAATGCTACACTCACATAACTATTTCACCGAACAAGTCCCGACTGAGCTTTTTATATATGAATTTGATGTGGGCCCCATCTGATATTAATTATTATATATATGTAAAATTTAATTTCGGGACTTGATTTGTGAATTGCTTCGGGACCTGTAGCATTTTTCATTTTTAATTGTCCATGATGGAAAAAATTATTCGTACATGAATTATCCCAATGTAAAATTAGTGACTCGTGAGCATTGATGAAGTAAAGAAAGATTTTATAGACTCGTTGACAAAAAGATCAAGATTCCATCGGTAAAGAGACAAATATTTTGAAAAAGAAGTCATCTTTTGCCCAATCCGAAATGGAAACTAGGGGTGGCAAACTGTCCGATATGGATTATGTTGAAAGATTGATATTATTCAATTTATTCGTTTCGATTCCGTTTTGTTGTTTTCAAAACCAATTAAATCGAATTACATTATATTTTTCTCATTTTTTTCATTATGTTAAAATAAAACATATTAAATACATATTATAATATCGCGAATAATATAATTATATTTTGTACGATTTGTTTATATGTTTTTCAATGTTTTAAATAGCGGTGCTAAAGCATGCTATAACGGATTTTTTCAGGTAAACGATGCATCGCTTCAGATTTTAGTTTTGTAGCGTTATATTCCGTTACAAGTAGAAATATAATTGTTGTAGCGGTGTTATAGCGTGATTATAAAAATAAAATGATTAATTAAATATGTTTATAGAACAATTATTATTAGTATTATTATAACAACAATATAATAGTTGTATTATTATTATTATTATTATTATTATTATTATGTATATTCTAAAAGAAAGGTTTTTTATTTATATTAATTTGTGAGATTGGTATAAAGAAAGATTAAAATCTAATTTTATTAATGAATCATAATTGGTTGTTTAATTATATTTGGCTGCTAAATTACATTTATATGCATAGTGTAGTATTTAAAAAACAATATGTTTGATCAAAATCTGTTGCGATTGTGAACCGGCACTATATCGTCCGATTTACGTTAACCGTTAAATTGAACGTTAAAACGATATGTGTCACTACACGCTATATAAAACATTGATATTTTTGTTAAATAAAATTGAAATTTGATTAATGAAATATTTGAATTTTAAGGTTATATAAATTTTCTTATTTGGTTCGATTTTAAATCGTTAGTTCGGTTCGGTTCGGTTTGGATCTAATTCGGTTTTATCTTATTCGATTCAGTTTGAATCGAATCGACCGAATACTCATTTCTAATGGGAAATTATATTTTGTCCCTACAAATAGTCTACGTCGTTCTTAATGCGAATTTAAAAAATGACTAGTTGAGTTAATTAGTAATTCAATTAAAAAAATTAAATTAACTTGGATCTCAACATAGCAATAAACTTACACGTGAATTAATTTTATTACTTCTAAATTTGATATTAATTGAATTGTTAATTGATCAACTAATTATTTTAGAATTCACATAAAAATGAGAGAGAGCATTTGTGGAGCATTGTAAATGGTATCACCCGAAATTGCACAATTTATTAATATATCAAAGATAACTCTAAATATATCAAAGATAACTCCAAAAAAATATGTTCCCTTGTGTAACTCTAAATAGAGAAAAGTTGTCAGATTGAATTATTAGCATTAAAAACTAACTCTCGACTATAAGTGTAAATCGATCTGGTAATATTCTTCAAATTATATTCGAATTGTCTGGCTGGATACGGATACAACATACAGTTTAGTTTTGTCAGTTACGAATATAATAATTAATTTTATTTCCGAATACAATATTATTTGTATTCAAATAATTTAAATCTGCACATACAATTATAAATATTAAAATATTCGGTTACATATGTTATGTAATTTATATATGTACAATTTGTATTTTTTTATTTTTTTTTTGTATTATTATCATTATTATTAGTAATGCAAAAAACTCAAGTAGGTATTTGTAGTATAGTATTTAAGATTTTTTATTCATTAGATTTCTATCAAGATTAATGTTTTGTCATATGTTTTGTCATGAACTTTTTTGTCATATAAATTTTCAAGAGAAACAATGTAATGTTTAATTATAAAAATTAATTTTGATGCAAATCTTATGACCAAAATTTTGCGTGATATCTCAAGTACTCACTTAAATATTTTAACATCGCTATGATTTTATTATTGTTATAAATATGAATTTATTTGTTAATCATTACTTAATATGTTATGTATATAATTATGTATCGGTATGAAAGGTTGAATAATCATGGACACGTGTGAATATGAACATGTACGCAATAAAGCATTCACATTAAAGGTCAGATATTCATGAACTGATTTGTATGGATTTTTTAACATCACAAGAAAGCGTGTCATGTTAGATTTTTCAAATAAATTCATGATTAATAGAAAAATATAAATAAATTGGAGATTCAAGATAAATCTCTCAAATTTCATAAATCACTAGGAGCATACTCGCGCTACGCGGCGAGAATGTTAATTATATTATTCATTGTAATACAAAGTTCATATAAATATGATAATATTGATAAATTTAATTTCATAAGATAATTATTTGAATTAATTTGTGTATGATTATATATATATATGTTTTACAATTATTTTACATTATGATGAAAATAAATTTCATTTTTTTAAATACATCTATATTAATGACATTGTATACAAAAGAATATAATTCATTTTTTTAAATAAATTTAAAAATGTATACAAAAGAATATAATTCATTGTATACAAAAGAATCAGTGTAATACATTATAAAATACTAACTATTTAAAAATATATTTTTTACTTACTTGTATGTATATTCGTGTTATATTACATAGTTACTCTTTACATATTAAAGTAAAATAAATTTCAATAAAACAATATTCATATCGAGTTTAAAATAAATAAAATATTAAAATTAATTTATGTGTGAAGATTTTAGCATGACAAATATAATATTTAACTCAGGGTTATTCATTTTTTTTAAGAATAGAAGAATAAAAATGAGAAACATGAAAATATTAATTTGTAATAGTTCATAATAATGACAACATTGATTAAGTACCCAAAATATAATAATAACAACAACATTATTATATACAATAACAATGTGATTATTATCAAATATTACCAAAAATATTTATTAGATAATAAAAGAATTGTGTATGTCAAATAAAACTTTGAAAAAAAAAATTCAGATTTTTTTTCTTTTCATATGGACATGGCATCAAATATGTTTTTAAGAATAGAAGAATAAAAATGAGAAACATGAAAATATTAATTTGTAATAGTTAATAATACAACATTGATTAAGTACCCAAAATATAATAATAACAACAACATTATTATATACAATAACAATGTGATTATTATCAAATATTACCAAAAATATTTATTAGATAATAAAAGAATTGTGTATGTCAAATAAAACTTCGAAAAAAAATTCAGATTTTTTTCTTTTCATATGGACATGGCATCAAATATGTTGTGTTCGATTTTAATTATACATTATAGGTTTAGAATATCAAACATGACACAAATGATGTTCAGAAGTTAGTGTAATATATAAAATAACATGTAAATAGTTAAATGGAATATGAGTTTCTAAAAATCTAAGTATATTTTATTGGATGGAAGAAATAATTCTTGTGGGGTAAAAAGTTGGGGACACAAAAAAGTGAAATAGAAAATTAATTTTATCACATGACCCTTCATCTTACCCATGAGATTATATGTCATCAATATTATGCGATCTAATAAAATCGGGTCAAATTATAGTTATAAACCAACTCACAACATCAAAGACAACATAACTCATACACATATTGAAAAACAAATCATATCCAATGGTGTGGATAAAGCCACGATGAGGCCTTGAGAGGAGCCAAAGCATGGTGAAAAATAAGGTAGGGGGTAAATTACACACGATAACAAATATAACAAAACAAACATAATTAAATTTGAATATAACAATAAACCATAATGACATATTTACATATATGTCCTTAGAATTTTATAGAAAAATTCTTAAACAGATGTTGGTATCTGCACTTTCGCCAACATGTCTGGCGAAAGTGCAATTTTTTTCTTCCCTTTTTGCTACTTTAAAATCATTACAAATAGGAAAAAATATATATATTTTCCTCTTTCGTCGGAAGGGGTGGTGAAAGAGCCTTAATTAAAAAAAAATTAGGTTAACGTACAAAATTTATGGTTCAAATTTTTTCGCCAAACTCTCTGGCGAAATAAATATCTTTTTCGCCAAAATTTGTGGCGAAAAAACTAGTTTTGCAAATTGCAAACCTAACATGTTATTTTTGCAAATTGGTTTTTTTTTAATGCTACATATATAAAAAAAAAATCAAAAATGTAAGTAGTCTTTTAAATAGAGTTATTTTGAAGAAAAAAAAATCCCTCCCCACATAGTATGAACCAAAAATCTTTTGCTTTTGCTCCATGTGACCCTGCTCATTATGCTGATGCATTTTCTTAATTTTGATCTAATGATATCAAAAAGGAATATTATACTTTTCTCCATCCACTTCCTCCATATTTTACCCATATCTTAATTAATCCATCATTAATAAGTGGATTAATAATTAATTCATAATTATTGAAAATTTAATACATAATTAAGGTCGTTATAGATTAAAGATTAATTATAAGTATTCAATTATTAACAAATATGTATTAACCGTTAATTGAGGAAGACATAATTAGTAACTAATTGTCTTGGGACTTGCATCATCAAAATGATGGTGAAATATGAGACACAGTAGAAGGCCTCTATCAAAAATTACAAAACATTTTAAAGTATGACATCAGAAATGACATCATATTTCTTAGTGGCAAAAAGTTTAAAACTTGAAGTGCAACGTGATCATTCATGATTTTACAATGCTTTAATGGTGTTTCTTTTTGGTTTTGAAGTTGACTTTTGATCATGATAATCCAAGCATATCCACAACCATGATTTTAAAAACTAAAATAGAGGTTAGGGTTTCGTATTAATTTACTAAATACGTCATACCTGATGTTAAACTGCATTGACAGCATAATTTTTTATATATAATTAAAATGCTATATGTCAAATATTTTGCATCAATATACAATGTATGGATGATTAAAAATAAAACAATTTATGAACTACGTATTTTAAAATTTTCAGCCCAATTGAAATTAGCTTCCGGGTCAACTGTGGATTCAACCAATTATGATATAATACTCCACATCAACAACTATTTTCAGCATTAGTTTTGTAAATAATTTTGTGGGTCATTGATGACGGTTCCCTCGGGTCGTGACTGTGAGCCAAACAATTATTCGGAAAATTTCTAAACAAAAATCATATATTTATCTTAGGGGAATTCTTCGAAAATCCACTAGTTTTTTTGGAAATTATGAAATTTCCTTATTTTTTTAGATTCTCTCAAAAATCTTTTATATTTTTTTTGTTTCCTCCAGAACCATCCTAATATTTTTAGATTCCTCAAAATCCCCTCCCTAACAAAAAGATAGAGGTTTTTTGAGTAAATTTAAAAATGTTAGTGAATTTTTGAAAAAAATATATATATAAGAGGGTTTTAAAGGAATTAAAAAAATATAGGAGGTTTTTTAAAAAAATATAAAAAATTTCATAATTTGTAGAAAAATTAGGGAGGTTTTGAAGAATTCCCCTATATCTTAATATAATTTACAAATATATACTCTTCGTAGTCTTTAAAAAAAATTTCGACCAACATAGGTTGGCTCTTTGCCCCTCACCTATTTTTTGAGATTAACAGTTTTGCCGAAACTCAAACTCATCACCTCTTTGAGGTTTCAGTAGGTACCCAACCGCTTGAGCTAACAAGCTTTCGTGCCTTTAATTTAATCTATATAAACCAAACTGAATTTTTTTTACCACTACCACACTTTACGAGGATCCAAATAATAATTCGAAATCATCGGTAGTCATTTCAGGACAAGCTACTTCAACGAAATTTCCCGAATTCCTTCCAAGCGAACAAGGGCTCAAAATGAGGAAAAAAGAAATTTCCAATTCATCGGAAGATTTGATGCCTTACTTGACTCCTATCCCAGTGCTCCGTGCTCGTCGCTTTCCATGGACAAACATTGGAAGTTCATATTCATAAACTTGTTCGCATTTATCTTGCTTCTGTTAGGTAATCAAACTTTTGGAGGGAAAAGATCTGTTCATTTTTTTTTGAGGAAAATAGAGTAGGCTCAAAGTCCTACGTCTATTAATTTTATTAAAAATTGTTTTACAGATACTATATTGGGAAAATAAATTTCCCACTAAAACACCTCTCTGTTACAGCCATTAAATCTTAATACTTACTAAACCTGATACCACTAAAAAAACTTGAAAAGATCTGTTCATTTTAAATTAAAGGAGAAGGAGACCGAGAAGGTGCGTGGGCCTTTAAAGCTGAAACTTAAAAAGAAGTTGGTTTGGGCCTGAATTCCAAGCCAGTTCTAGCAAATCGTAAAAAAGGAATGAAAAGGGCTGACGGGTTGTGGAGGCAGATCCATTACGGGAAATAGGATTCGAACTGGAGATCTTCGTGAATGACTGAAACGAGAGGGAAGCGACGATCCAACTGAATTAACCGTACTGAACTGAAGAAACGATTCTCTTGGTCTTGGTTAATAGCAATTACTTTTAAGTTTTACTTTGGTTAATTATTTGTAATATAAGTAGCGTTTAGGGCAGTAATTAGGGTTATGTGGAATTTTACTTCTGGCTGCTCTCTCCACTTCTCTTCTGTTCTCTCTTAGCTCTATCTTGTGCTTGTATCAAACTCTTGTTTAATCAAATCTCTGAGAACTTTCATTCTAGATTGTCTTAAATGTGTCTTGTTAAATTATTGCTTTAACATAAATTAAATTCTTGTCAATAAACTCGTAGCTCAGTTGGTTGAGTGTGATACACAAAAGTCATATTTTGTGAGAGATTGTGGGTTTCAGTCTCATTAACATCAATTGATAAAGAACATACGAGACTTCTCCATTTATTATAAAAATAAATAAATAAAATTCTTCCTTTTTCTTTCATTTTCTGTATCTCGACCACAAAATGAATTAGGACTTCTAATCCAGGAAAATCCGATGATAGAATATGTTATTGTATACATCGAGGAGCCCATCCCAAAATGCAAACCTATACCTCGTTGACGATAATACAATAGTCATCCTCCTACCTGAATATTTTCAATTTTCAAATGTCAAGTTTAATCCTCACAAAAACATATATTAAAAGGACTAAAAGAGAGAATTTATTACTTTCAAGAATTTTTAGTATATTCAGGAAAGTTTGGGTGTTTTTTATATTTTCTTTATTGTATTTCATAACTCTTCGTTCTCATTCTCTATGGACATGTGTCTGTATGAGGCAGTTAGTAGCATGACTTACGATGCCCGGTATAAAAAAATTGTCAAGTTTTCATTGTCTCTCTGCCGCTTTGTATAAACAACAGTAAACAAAGACGTCTAGCATCCAACTCTCCTTTCGGCACTCTTCTCGTGTTTACGTAAAGGTATACCTATTTTTTCCAGATTTTGTGTTTTCAAAAAGAAATATGTTGTTTCAGATCTCGTGTTCACGCTTGCTATACCTTTTTATGTAGTTTGGACACGGGTGGGGAATATTGTGTTAATTTAGGTTATTTTTTATTAATTAAGGTTAGTCGAGTTTTCATCAGAAATGGTTTTGGTCAATTTGAAATTAACTAGGATCATTTAGCAAAGTTTATTAAAAAGAGTGTATACGTAAGAGTTTTTGTGTGTGTGTGTGTGTGTGTGTGGTTAACCACTTACAAGTTGGGGGGGGGGGGGGGGGGGGGGGGGGGGGGGGGGGGGGTTGTAATGTGATGGTAGAATTTATTTATGATATTATTTTTGGATGATTATCAGTTACTTGGTTAAATTTAAAAGTTATGTCAATTGAGTAACTTCATTAGATACTTTCTTTTGTTATACTATTCGTGAAGTGAGTCTTGACTTGAGCAATATGTGCGAGAAATTGAGTGACTTCATTAGATACAACGTAGATTATAATAGGCTAAGCAAAACATTGTAATTTCGAGTTAGTTGGTTACGAGAATCGTAATTTGTTGTGTGGAGGGATTCTCGCGTTTGTCGATATCTTTTAATCTGTTAGTACCGAAACTCCGGAGAGTATGCTCTTGTGAACGCGAAAATCTCGCTAGTAAGTTTAAGCCGAACTTCGTAAACATATCATGATACATGTGTTCTTCATCGCATCTTGCCCTACATTACAATAACCCAATACTATACTCTTTACTTTTGATTATTTATATTAGGCCTAACCTTTTTAGGTAATTACTTTATGCTTTCGCATATCTAATTTAGGCCAAGTATTTTAGTTTGGCCATAATTATTAGTTAAGCCAAAGAGTACATATTCACTCTTTCTTTAGGTCATCTCGAGCCAACCAGAAATATTTGGGAAATAAATTTACAATGAAAGACTAAGGAGAAAACGCATACATACTAGGCGTGTAGATTTATAGGAATAAATCTAAAACACTTCTCAAACTAAGTCACATGATATCTCGATTAATAAATCTCAATGTCCCAATAAAAGAGGTGTGCGAGAAATTATGAGTAAAATACTTTGTGTTTCGACGGTAAAATTTATTATGTACGTCACGATATGTAATAGATAAATGTGTCATAAGCGCTAAGTGTAACTAGTCGATATTAATCGGATCCGGATAAAAGTCGCTGGTCCGTTGTCAAGAACATCCTCAAGTACTTGCCAAGGGCAAATAATTGGTTCTTGGTATACATCGATTTGAAAAATGAACTCGTTATGAAAGGCTATACCAATGCGAGTTTCCAAACTTGACATTGATAATTATAGATCGTAAAGTGAATATGTATTTTGGTTGAACGGATGCGCGATCATATGAAAACGCTCCAAGAAAAAAACTTACAACGGAATTGAAGTATTATTTACCAACCTCCTTATTTTAGATCAATTTTTGTGCAATTTTCTTATGCAACATCATCATAATCATTTCAACCATTAGATCATGAAATGTGACAAAATATGAATCATGGATTAATCATTGATTTTTTATGATTATGTTTATTTGTAGACATTTATGTATTCCTTATTTTACACATAATTTTGAGCAATTTTAGAATGCCACATCACCTTACATTGATGATGTGTCAAAATATTATTCGTTAGGTTCATGTTGGACCGATTGTATTTAATTTTGAATCATTTCACATTATGTTACATGATCAAATGTGAATTCAAATGGAATGTGAAGAGTTTAAATATCTAACACTAACAAATTAATATATAATATCATAAATCATACATCATACATCAAATATTACTAATTTATTTAGTATTTACAAATATAATTTTAAAAAATTATGAAATATATTCACTTGAATTTTATATTTATTTAGAGATCCATATTACTATATATCCAAAAAAAAATCTAGCTTAAAGTTATGAAATAAGTAAGTAAGAAAACACAATGTAAAAATAAGTATAAGATTTGTAAGTCTAATTATTATTCTTATGTATAAAGTTAAGAGAAATGGAAGAAATCCGTGCAGCCACGTCATCAGGGGCCTCTTTGTAAAAAAAATATATTTTTTTCATATTTTGGTCCTTTTTTTTGAAAAAATTACATTTTGGTCCTTTTTATTTACATTTTGTCCTTTCAAGTTTGAAAATTTACAATTTGGTCCAGGGGCCTCTTTGAAAAAAAATTATTTACATTTTGGTCCTTTTTAGTTGAAAAAACTACATTTTGATTCTTTCTATTTACATTTTTGTCCTTTTAAGTTTAGAAACTTACATTTTGGTCCTTCATATTTACATCTTGATCCTCTTTTATTTACATGCCGGTCCTTTTTTACATTTTTGAATTTACATTATAGTTATTTTTATTTATATATTGGTCCTTTTCAGTTTTAGTTCACACTTTGGTATTTTTTATTAACATTTTGGTCATTTTAAATTTAAATTTCGGTCATTTTTTACATTATTAATAATTCCTCCCATCTCATGCCTCCACATCACCACCTTATTATGCCTCCCTATCACCACTTTACTTGGAAAATTTTCAAAAGACTCCTTAAATTTGTAGATATTGTAAAAAACAATTAATTTACATATGTATTCATTTAAAAAAAATGCTTTTTTAATTTTAAAAAATTCTTAAACTTTTTGTAATATATAATAATTAAAAAAAATTACTATATGTTATATGTTATATAATTTTAATATTTCATTCATTACAAATATTCGACTTATGTATTATTTTTCTTGAAAAACTAACATAAAATTATAATAAGTTGAACAATATTATTAAAAGAACATCTTGCAAATATTTAAAAATAAAATATCATTAAACTATTAAAAAATACATAAAAGGAAAACTAAAATAAAAAATAGATGTTTAAATAGATATTTTCTATGAATATATTTGCAAGATGTTTATTTATTATTATTTAATGTTAGTTTTTTATGAATAAAGAATGGAATATTAAAATTATATAAACAAAATATGTAATAATTTAAATTTTTTTAAATCACTACATGTTAAGAAGTGTTTATGAATTTTCTTAAAATTAATAAAAAATAACAAAAATAACTTTTAATTATTACATATGAGATTTGGAGGGTATTTTGGAAAAAAAAAATTAATATCATCCATAAGGAGTATTTTAAAATAAAAGTTTGGTAAAGAGTTTTTTTTTGGAGTTTACGAAAAGATAGAGGATTTTTTACAATATCCAAAAAAATTAGGGAGTTAAAAATATACCAAATCACGGATGTGCGAATAATCATGACAAACTCGAGGGCTCCCGCGCAATTGCGCGGGGAAAAAGCTAGTTAATAGTATTTTTGAAACTATAATTTAAAAAATTATACAAATTACTAAATATGCTATGTTTGTATTTCTACTAAAAAAAATCATGTTAATCTTTTAAAATTTAATTAAAAAAAAGATATTAATTTACCATACACAAATAACTTCTTCTACTTGTACATTTTTTTTCAATAATAAAATATTAATTATTCTTTTTTTTAGATATGCAAATTTAAAAATATCGTATTGTTTTGATTTTTATTTATTTGCGTCATGTTATTTATTATCTTATACTAGCATTAATGTTTTTATAATGTCTTGAGAAAATACTAAATAAATATTTCGAATTGTGTCAGATTTTAAAATAGTATTATAATATGTCGCCATCTAACTTTTTTAATCAATATGATTTTTATTTTCACAAATTGTTATGTTTGTTTCCTAAAATTTACAACTAAATATTACGTGTGTGAAAAAACAAATAAAACTAATCCGCCGCGAAGCGCGGGTAATCTCCTAATTATTTATTATTAGTCACTTACAAAATTTTCACTGGTAAGCAATCCATACATCTGTGGGACCCAACCTTTATAATGAACTTGTTAATATATTGGGCTGCTAATATAATGGACTTGTTAATATATTGGGCTTCAATGGGCCGAATTTTACAAAAATCATGAAAGCATGACTCGCTACAAATATATTATTTGTTCATGTTAAATGCAATTTGGCGTTAACTTTCGTTCTTCTTTTTCCGAGTGAGGGTACGGCGCTTAAATTTCAGATCAGTATTAGATACTTTCTTCTCTGATGGATTCATCTCTGCTCGCGAAAGGTTTGTGCTAGCGAACCTTTCATCTAGATTTAGTTCTCGCTCTTTGCTTTTAGTTCCTGTGTGATTTATTTTTGTCATTGTGTGGGAATTTTTGCACTGTAAGTATATCCGTTTGTAAATTACTTCAATCTGATCGGTTAAAGCAGAATTTGATTTGCGTAGTTTTATTTAGACATGATCGATTTACTCAGTTGCTCTTATTTTGTGTAACGAGATATGAAAATCAGGATTTTTTTTGCATTTATTCAGCTTTATTGTTGAGATTGGTAATTAGAATATTTAATGCAATCGTTTTCTGAAATTTAGTTTATATATAGACTCATGATTCATTATGAATATAAATATTGTCTCACAGATATTAGTTTCATGTAGGTTCTGGGGTTTGTATGATGAGCACCTCTTGGAGAGAGAAACAGCACCCATCCTTTATCAATTTCATTTCTTCATTTCTCAATTCAAATTTGTACCGCCTCAATTTCCTACCTATTGGTCCGGTACCTCTCTCTTTCCACTGCCAAATTTGTATTGATGATTTGGTATTGGTAATATCAATACGCCTCAATTAAAACTAAATTGAGAAATGATTATTAATTTGATCTCATTTGTTCAATTAAAGACCAAACAAGGTTTATTCTTAGATATCTAATATGTAATTTGCAATTTCCATTTTGCGAATATAAATTTCAGGATTTTATTTTCAATAATGGAGGAGTATCAGTTGCCTTTGTTTTCGAGACATCATGGGATTGTGGAATTGGGGCCAATGTGCTTGCAAGGTAAGCAATAATCTTTTTTTAGTTGATCCTCTTAAACCTAAGATATCACTAATGCCCTTGCAAAAACAAGAATTCTCCTGAACATTTTCTTGTTATTTCTATTGATTTGGATTTATTTGTGATGTTTGAAAACTAATAATATTCTACTTGGAAGTATTTTAGTTTTTTGCAATTGTTGCCTAATTTCAGAGTAGATAAGTTGAAGAATCAATTTCAGCATCTCTATGTTGTAGCTTCTGTTCCTACGCTAGAGCAAAATGACTCCTTCAATAAATCCTTTCTCAAGTACATACTTTTTCCCCATTTTTTAATCCTAAATAACCCTCAATTTTACTGTATTTTACCCTCAATTAACCCCCAATTATGCAATTTACCCCTCAATTGACTATATTTAGCCTCACTTAATCCTCAATTCTGCAATTGAACACTAGCACTATACAAATAGAAAAGAATTGAAATTGTTGGTGTCAGTGTGATTCTAATTTAGATCTTTGTTATATGTGGCACAAATCAAGGTACGGTTTTGAGCTGGGTAGACCAACCTTCGTACCGGTACGAGATCCAGAGATGGGTTTTGAGAAGATCGTCAACATTTCTCATGCTCGTGGAGGTAATATTTATCTTCAGTTTTCAAATCTTAATTATCTTTATTTTTTCATTATTATTTTCATATTCATTTCATGAATATTTTCTATTTTGAGGCCTAAAAAATAATAAAGTTTTATGATATTTCCTTTACTTTGCTTTGCTGTTGCAATGCTGACATCATCATCACCACAGCATGTAAACAGAGAGATGCAGTTGCAATGATGAAAAAGGAGGTGAGTCTAGTGGAATTAAATAAATCCATTCATTTACTCGAAAATCAATATTCAATACACGGTGCTAGTAATTAGTAATTACTATATCTATTCATGCTTTTGAATTTAGCGTGAGAGAGCAGTACAGAGCATGGATGTATATTTACGCGTCGTCACCTCAATACCAGGCATTGATAACCATGATGCAAATGCGGTACAAATTTCTTTTTAAATTGAAATTTTGATTTTTACCAAGACTCGTAAATTTTACAATTTTGGCTTTTTTTGTAGCTTTCGCAGGCTTTTGGGTCAATTGAATCAATAGCAAAAGCGTCTAAGGGATCGATTCTGGAAAATACTGATCTCTCATTGGATAAAGCTGAAAGAATTTATAATTTTTTCCGGGACCCACAATTTTACCTTGCCCCGAGGATCAATTAATCAGGTAAAAGTTCATATGGTTTCTCTTTAACGTTCTTACTATCAATCAAATTTGTGTTAATGAAATTTCTGATAATTGCCTGCAATTTGAGAAAATAGTTGGATATTTTAGGGAAACATATCAGGTATTTCTTCGCCCTAATTGTCACTATGTAAACTTCTTCATTTTTATTATGAAGATGAAAAAGATAACTTTATCTTTACTTGCAATTTGATAAGTAATACACTATAAAAATCATAATTAAAAACTTAAAACAAAATGAATCGAGAGGAATAACCAACGGATATGAAAAATGATCAAATTGTGTAAAATAGAGTTATGTATATTAAACAAAATGCAGAAAATTCAAAACTAATTAAACTAATAAAAAATAGTTTAGAGGCCATAATGCCCAAAATGCACAATGGACGGATCACTTTTTTCAACTACTCCTTTGACTTTATCTCTATTCTTGATTTTGTCCGTGCTTATGAGTTTACCGGTGCCTAAACCATGCCACGTTTTCGTCTGCTCGAAGTGATTTTTTCCACTTTCCAATCAGGATATTGACCTGCTCTCTACGAGAGTTCATCCGAATCACTACTTATTTTGTGTTGCTGGCAAAGTGCATACATCAAATGTTTGATCAAGCTCGTTTTCTTGTTACGAAGAAGGGCAAAACGGGCTTTTATGAGTCAAGATCAAGATGCACCGTTCTGATCAGTGTCGAGACTGTCTTTCTTGCTCGAATACTTTCAAACCTTATTCAGAAAATTGACTAGTCGTATAGCCAGCACCGAACGAACTCCTTGTCAAATCTGTCAATTCGTCTTCTACGCACCTGCTCAACAAGGCTCCTTTCAAGGTTTTGATTCATGTCATGATTCTGACACAGAGTCAGACAGTGATGAATTCTCGATGATGGATCCTAGGATTACTCTTGTCTATTGCTTAGTCTGCGCGTTCAGGTCTTTGAGGGATTCATGGTCTTAATATAAGATCAGACAAGGTCAAATGTCCATTTTCATTTGAATTGGATCCAAAATTCCGTGACGCATAGGTTGACGTAAGGGTCGGAGCCTGGAGGGCAGCGTGCAAATAGTGTTACGCCAGTAGGGCGGAAGTCTTCTAGAAACTTCTTATTAAAAAGAGAAATTTTATTTTAATAATAATTATAATAAGTCCTAAAGAAAAGAATCAATTGATTTATTAATCCACGGGTCCTTTCCAGTCTAACCAGACAAGGAAGAGCTCCAGTTCCATTCATTTACTTATTAATCTACGGGTCTTTTACTTTTTTTATTATAATCAAGAAAATCATAAGCAGCAATTTGAATCACTAATATACTATGTTGCACGGATACGGATACGGATATCGTATCCGATACGCTACGGATACGGCGATACGGCAATTTTCAAAAAATCACGGATACGAATACGGCTATATAATTATTATTTTAATATATTTATACCGTATATAATAAATTAATTAATTAATTAATTAAATGATATTTTGAATTTAAATATCATTACAATAAATAAAATCAACATTACAATACAAGTATCATAAAAGTATTGTAAATTTATTTTAGAAATATCCTAGAATTAATTTAGAAGTATCCTAGAAGTATCATATATAATTTATTTAAAAATATTATGGGCCAAAATATATAATGGGCCGAAGTATCCTAAATGGAGTATCCCATCCGTATCCTGGCCGTATCCCAACCGTATCATGTCGTATCCCCGCCGTATCCGAAAAAAATAAATATTAAAATAATCGGATACGTCACGTGACGTATCCGATACGTATCCGAGCCGTATCGTATCCGTATCCGTATCGGATACCCGTATCCTCAGGATACTTCCGCGTTTTTGAAGTATCCGCGTAACATAGCTAATATAGCATTACCAAATCTAATAAAACACCTCCCCGTCCAACAACTAGTGTTGTCCATTGCCCTTGTTGATATGATGAGGGGTGATACTTCTTTTTGTTGGAATACAATTTTTGTATAATAGGTATTATAAGATAGTGGAAGGAGAGGATGATTTATGGGATGAAGTTTCGACACCTTATAGAAAAACTATTCGTGCTTTTCTTGCTTATTTTCAAAACCAGGTTTCACTTAATTATTTTATTTAATTGCTATTACTACTATTTATATTTTGAATTTTGAATTTTGATATTTTTATTCAAATAATATAAAATTACAGATCTTGAGAAGATCAGACGAAGTATTTTGCTTGAGCAATGGCAGGTGATCAACTCCGACGAATTTGGTACAAATGATTTTCATGATTTTACAATTTAGTTTTTGTTTGGATTTGAATTTGGATTTTGGTAATATATTTATGTCGTTGGGTGTTGATTTGTTATATTTTATTAAGACTTAATATGTTATTTTTTTTATTTTGGACATTTTTTTATGTTTTATTTGATTATTAAAAATTGAATTATTATATTTTTTTGTTTTATCTTTGATTTTTTATTATAATTGTTATAAATTATTATTGTTTCTAGTGACTATTTTTTTTTTACCTTTTTTAACTGTTTACGGGTGCATGTTTCGATGCTATTTAAGAGAGAATTTTTTAGTTAAATAATCTTTAGGTTATTTTGTATATAAAAAAAATAGTTTGTTAGTAAGTATTTTGTAACAATTTTTTGGAACTTGTAAAAATAATATTTTACTAAGATAAAAGTAACAAACATCATACATATGTTTAAACAATTTTAATGAACTTTAGAGTATTTTAATGAATTTTATTTTATATTATTTTATTATAATTTAATACATTAATACATTATATCATATTATAGCCTATTATAGTATGTTATAACATATTACATTAAAATATATTATTTTAAATAAATGATATTATATTATATATTATATCATTTTTTTATTATACATTATTGATTAAACATAATATAGGGACTACTTGCAAAGTCGCACATAAACAAGAAATTAATCTTGGGATGTCAACGGGGCCGGTTCGGGGCGGGTATTAGCTCACTCATATTCTTACTCATCTTAATCGAGTAATACTCATATCCGATATGTCAACTAAATTGGTAATTCTACTTGTCCCATTTAATATCCGTGGATTTTTGGATTGCCCACGAATTTTTTTATCCATGCCTAAACGTAAACAAAAAAACATTAAAGATATACTAACACAAAATAAAAAAATAAAAAAAATCAAAATACATAATGTAATACAATAATGTCACTAAATAACTCGCACAAAATACATAATAAAATATTTTTAAATTACATAAAATAAAATTGTAACGTCACTTCATTGACTGATTGTTTTCTTCCATACGATCATTTATAACCTACTTAATTAAATTATAATAGTAATCAAAATTATTAAAATAAAAATGATTTTAAAATCAAATTATATCAATAATAAAAGGGTGACGTTATTGCAAGAGCTCACATGGCTTAATTAAGAGCGATTAAATTTTTTTTTATCAAAAGACCATTATGCCTGTATTAATGATGATTAATATTTATTACACTTAATAATTAGTGTAATTATTTTCCATAAAGATATATTAGAATGAGAAATGTAAAAATGACATGTCATGTAATAATAATAATAATACATTTTTTACATATTTGAAGACTAAATTAGTTGAAGATTAAAATCAAGAACATCATTAAGATAAAAAAAAACGAAATGCATGAATAACTTGACATATTTATTATATTTGATTCTTCATAATATTGAAAAAAAAAAATTGCATGATTGAGGAAAGATAATAACACTAATATATAAGTGTAATAAATAACAACCAAAATAAATAGGAGTATAAAGGTCATTTGTTAGAAAAAAATTTAAATTGCTCTTAATTAAGCAATGTTAGTTTTTGCAATAACATCACCCTAATAAAATTCAGTTACATTATCAGTACGTGCATGACCTCATTCGTACCTTATTTGCATCCGTACTGGATATTTTTAATCAGATAACACCAGCTCCGCGGGTGGGTTTAAACGGGTATTATCTGACCCGTTCGGGTCGGGTACCCCTCGCCCTCGGGCAACGGATACTACCCAATCGATAGAAAAACTAATACATCCAAACAACAAACTAAAAAATAATAATTAAACATAATATAGGGGGCTACATGCAAACTTGCAAGCACGTGGGAGATACATGCTATAGAGTTCGCAAGGGTAAACGATTTTTTTTCTTTTCGATCTATTCTTCTTCTTCTCTTTCTTTTTCTCCGGCAGTATCAGCCTCCCATTTCTCTGCTCAATAGTAGACCTTCACACGAACTCCTCAATCCGCGATCTGCCAAAATGACTGGATCAAGCTCGTCGTGGTCGCAGGCGATGTTGCAGATCTCGCCGTACACTTTCTCCGCCATTGGTATCGCCATCTCCATTGGTGTCTCTGTTCTCGGAGCTGCTTGGTATTTTATCTTTCAGATTTTGATACTTTGTTTTTGTATTTGATTTGAATCTCGTCTGACTTTGACTACGTTCTTTTTTTGTTGTGAAAATTGGAATTTAGGGGGATTTATATTACTGGGAGTAGTTTGATTGGTGCTGCCATCAAAGCTCCGAGAATTACCTCCAAGAATCTCATCAGGTACCTTATTTTTGGGTTTCTTATTTTTTAGATTACTTTAGTGGTACTGTAGAATCGTCAATTGATGTGTTAAAGGATCTGATTTGAGCTGTCTGATACTGGTCAATGTCGAGGATAACCTCAAATGCCCTTCAAATTGCTGTCTATTTACCCTCAATTATTTCACTTTGGTTAAGCTCCAATTATGTAATCAAGCCTCAATCTGATTCAATTTTCCCCCAAATCAACTAGTTTATCCCCAAATGTTCTAAGGTGTTCTCAATTTATCTCCAATAATCATTTTCTTGTGTGCTTTATGTAGTGTGATCTTTTGTGAGGCGGTTGCTATATATGGAGTTATCGTGGCGATTATTCTCCAAACCAAACTGGAGAGCGTCTCTTCTTCTCAGATGCACGCCGCAGAATCTCTCAGAGCAGGATATGCCATTTTCGCTTCTGGAATCATTGTTGGTTTCGCCAATCTCTTTTGTGGGTAAGCATCTTATTTTCATCTTGGGATATTTTTCAAACAAAACCCTATCTTTTTGTATATTCTGAAAAAAGCCCTATGTTATTGAAAACCATATTTCAATCCTTGTAATATGGGGATTAGCTTTCTTTTATGCTCTTATGTTGACTTTTTTAGATGGGAGTTATATAAAAAAAATTAGTTGGACGAAAATACCCTTCTCCAACATTTCTTTAATAATTTATTTTGTGCATAAAGTTGTCCAGAAGAAATTCTTGTTTATGGATAATATTATACTGAAAGTAAATTATAAAAATATGGGGATTAATATATCTATGTTTCATTAGCCAATCTAAGAATGCATTACCAAAAAAAAAGAATATTTAATTTGAAATGAGAATGTGAATGTGATTTTTTTTTCCTCTTTGGTTGCAGGCTCTGCGTGGGAATAATTGGGAGCAGTTGCGCGCTTTCCGATGCACAAAATTCGACTCTGTTTGTGAAAATTTTGGTGATTGAAATCTTCGGAAGTGCTTTGGGTCTCTTTGGAGTCATTGTTGGTATTATCATGTCTTCTCAAGCTTCGTGGCCTTCGTCTTAAGAGAGAGAAAACATGCTTTGAGATCCGCGCTATCATGTTAAAAAAATTATTTCATTATATATGTTTTATTGTAGAAAGCGAAGTTTATTTCCTTTTAATTGTGGGTATGGTTTTTGTTTTTTGCTGGCTAGGGTTGCGGAATTGATTCTCGCAACCTAGTAATAAAATGAACACAATGTCTTGGTAAATTCACGCTGTTTTGTGTAATTTGATTACCCATTTGATATTTGAGTTTCTTATTTTTGTTGTTATATAAATATTTTCTGTCTTTTTTGTTTTTGAGTTATTGCCATTTTGCATGAGAAATTATTTGCCATGCATATGCTATCATTCAATAGATATAATCTTGAACATGTCACACAATGTTGACATGTGTCAAGTTTATTTATTGGGGGATTTAGATATTTACCCTTTTTTAAACTCAAAATTACATATTTACCCTTTTTAAAATTAAAATATCATATTTGCCCAAAAATTAAAAACCATCCAATTTTTCCGTTAAAATTAACCGTCAACATTCAAAATTATTTTACCCTTAGCATATTTATCCTTCTAAAATTCCAAAATATCGTATTTACCCCTTTAAAAATAAAAATATCATATTTATCCTCTCAATAATAAAAATAACATACGTACTCCTTACTCACTCGACAAAAAGAAATAACGTCCTACAATTTAATAATATTTTAGTTATGGTTATATTTTTGCAATGAAGTTTTTTTACATTTTTGTTTTTGTCATTTGAGATTGGTAGAATAGTTATCTTTTGAAATTTTATTCATGTATTTTTGTGTTTATATTGTCATCTATGATATTACATTGTTATATTATTTGGATAAATATGATATTTTTATTTTAAAAAAGGTAAATATGATATTTTTTACTTTTAGAAGGGAAAATATGTAAACGGTAAAATAGTTGCCCGTTAATTTTAACGGAGAAATTGGATGGTTTTGAATTTTTGGATAAATATGATATTTTAGATTTATGAAAGGGTCAATATGTAATTTTAAATTTAAGAAAGAGTAAATATGTAATTTAAAGTTTAAGAAAGGTTAAATATGTAAATCTCCCTTATTTATTTATTTATTTATTTTCTATTGCAACCTAAATTATATTCATGTATAGAAGAAAAATATAATTTACCTCCAAACTCATCACAATATCCTTGACGATGTGACAAAGTGATTGATTAACATTTCTAATTGACTCAATTAAATGTTGATTGACACGTTTAATTAACACATCAATAATTTGTAATATGTTAATATTACTAAATGTTAATTAATTAAATGGTCAATTAAATCGTTCAATGAGACAATCAATAATATTAATCCTCTCTTGCCATCTCACCAAAGATGTTATTTTGGTGTTATTGGGGCTGCATATATAATCCGTATATGAAACTATGACTCAATTGTTAACTTCTTATGATATGATATACAATTGTGTTTTGTTTATAAAAAAATTTGATATTTTTTATGTTAATGGATGATATTTTAAATATATTTTGGTTTTATGTTTATTATTCACGGTTTTTTAAAATTTATTTTGAAACTTTAATTTTGTTTGAATTATAACATGTTATATTCATGTATTTGGAGTGGATTCTTAACGATGGATCAATTCCATGAACCCTTATTAATTATAATGCATATCCACAATAGACAAATTTCATAAATATTTATTAATTATAATGTATTTATAGACATCAATATATTTACAAAAACATCGTGATTATATAATTGAGTTTGAAATTATCCGCACAAATTTTATTTAAACAAATTATACAAATACATGTAAAAAAAATAGTATGAAGTCCCGCGCAATTTTTGCTCGGCCTATTGCTAGTATGTTAAAAAATTTAAGGCCATCAAATTTCTTGGTGTTTCTTGGTTTGACAAAATGAACCCATTTTGCATTTGCTTTTGCTTTTCTCCAAATTTATAATTTGTCTAAATTATGATTCTCTGAATTAATATTTAATAATATATTAAAGTTAGCAGTATACTCTGAATTAATATGTAATATTTCCGAATATATTTGGCCCAATAACATATGATCCATTTCAATCCAGCCCAATAAAGATTTTGAAAGCATTTTATTCACTTAAGCCCTCCACTTTCTCTTTATCATACATACCACCCAAATTTCTCTGAAGATGTTCGTGGGAGAGTGACGCTCTCTTCGCCTTCTCCATTTCGCCGTTCTCGTCGTCTTCCCCATTTCTCCATTCTCGTCGTCTTCTCCATTTCGCCGTACTCGTCGACCTGTCCATTTCCCGTCCTCGTCTCGTCACACAGCTTATCGCACGACCAAGCGGTAAGATTTCTGTTCTCCTAGATTAGTTAAGACTATTTAGCTTTTCTGTTAATGATCTTGATAATCTTTGATTTTATTGGCTCAATTTCGTTTTCTACTGGCAACATGGAGATTTAGGGTTTACATTTTCGTGCTAATGTCTATATTTATATCATTGGGAACTCGATCGAAATCGGATACAAAACCGAAAAAATAATTGAAATTGAGATAAAATTCAAGATAATTCGTAATATTTGTTTAACCGAAGAAAATTGTCGAAAAAGGGCAAAATAATACATATTGCAAGGCTTGAAACTGTAAATTACAGACACGGCATGCTCTCCTAAACCCTAAATTAAACTGAATGCAAAAAGTCTTTAACACTTACTACTAAGGTAACTCAATTGCCGACCTTCTGGCAGCCAAGAACTGCTTAAACAGTTCTGGATCCTCCTAGCAATCTTCTCCAGTTCAACTGCACTGGACAGTAATTATAATGGAGATCTTCAGTTAAAGTACAATTCTCTAGTAACACTAGCTCTCGCTCGAAATGCCTCGTCCTCAAGGTGTAATTTAGAAAATTGCACCCGAAACCCTAATTTAGAACCATAGAAGATGGAGGTATTTTAGTCTCATCGTTTTCAGATCCATTGAAACTATCCTGCCGTTAATGTTAAAATTTAAATTCAAATGACAATTTTTAGCAAATTTCTAGATCTTCATTGAGTTAATCGCATTCATATCGCTCCTTCTTTTACTCTGACCCATTTGACCCAACTAAAGTTTCTAGTTTGGTATTCAATTCCACACGGGCCTTTACCCATGGTGATGTGACGATCTTTAACAATTCCCTTACTTTCATGCTTTATATTCATCTGCTCTACTTCCTTATTGAGATTGGTACCAACAGCTTCAATATGCATTTTTGCGCAAATAACCTTTAAAATATCAATTTCAATCCCCACTTGGAAGAACCCCATTTCTCATGCATTCTTGTAAAAACTCTTTGTCCGTCATGACATTTTTACACGAATGACCTTGTGCTCTTTCAATTCTTTCTCAAGGAAAATAACTCTATTTTGTAATTGCGCACTAAGAGCACTCAAATTCCTTGGTTTTGCACAAATGCACTAAGTACTTCATTAAATTCATCCCTTGTCTTTGCACCTTTCTAAATGTACCCTCACCACTCCTCGAACTAGTCTTAGCACGATTTTTAAAGCATTAAACCGTACCGAACCGTAGTTTATCCTCTTTTTCACACTCTAACCCCCTCTTTCCACCTTTAATCTTAGTTCTTCCACTTCAACCTCGTTGCTATTATGCAACTTAGTCCTTTGATTAACCAAAATCTTGCCATTGAGGGATGGGCAGCGACATCTAGCCAGCTTCGAAGATCGTTGTGCAATTCCTTCGTAGTAATTTCATCAAACCCTAATTTGGCAATTTTGCAATTTAGTCCAACTTTACCCTAATTATGGCTTAATTCGTCGAATCATATTCAAAACCCTACTATTAGGCTTCGGTGGCGGTCTTTCCTCTTTGTCTTCTAATTCAACCCTTTCTTCTATCCATTCCTCTCAAGGCTCCTTCAAACCATCATTTATACGTTCAAGCTATTCTTCAATCACCAAGAAGATAGTTTTACTTTCACTTGTACTTGTTTGCTACTAGTTCAACATTTCCAACATGAAAAGATAAAATGATGCTTACGGGTGTATAATATCAAAAGATATACTCGTTCTTAAAACATTATAACAAGGCACCTTTTTGCTTGACAACTCTTTTCTTTTTCTTATTCTAGGATTTGAATTCGAGCACGTGGTTTATCATTTTAAGTGGTGGGCATGGAAGGAGGTGAGGGTGGGACATTCCGATCCTTCACTTTGGACGAATCCACCTACCATTTATATGACCATGTCCTTATGCAAACAAAGGAGCCTAGTAATAACGGTCTATATGTTGGAAAGATTGTTAGAATTTGGAAGCACCAAAGGATGATCGAAGTGGTTGTGTACTTTCATCCCGATGACCTCAAATCGCACTTGGGCTACTACAAGTGTTTGCGTAACGAGATTTTCTTGGCCTCCGGTGAGGTTGATGCATGTGGGCTCATCAATCTAAATAGAATGGTTATTCTCTCTCTCTCTCTCTCTCTCTCTCTCTCTCTCATCCATGTATCTTGAAGTATCTCTCAAATCAAACTCACCCTTTGCCTCTTATCAACTCCTTGGAGTGGAGTAAGAAAGGGATTTTTACCTAGAGGGGTCAAGGAAGATCTTGTGGAAATGAAGGAGGCTTCTTTTATCGCCTAGTTTCCCCTTTCTACTTCTTGTATATGCGAAATCATGCTTCCTTTTTTATCATTATTTATGGTAAGTTAATTTGGATGATGCGGGCTAACTTGGCTAATGCCATGTCATCCTTTCGTGTAAGTTTAGTGATATAAACACGAGCCAATAGAAGCTTGAGTAAGTGATCAAAATTTTAGTGACCTCTTGTTAAATTTATCCTTAGTAAGCTATCATGATAGTTTAGTGACCTCTTGTCCTATTTTTGTTAGGGCACTTTTATTATCTTGGAAAGTATGCATTTAGGTCCCTCAATTGAACAAAATTGAATTTTATCCCTTCCAATTTTTTTCTACCCTACATTAAAGCCCAAAAGGCACACATAATTTTGCATAAAACCCCTTCGTTGTTTATTTTTACAATTGAACCCTTAAAAGAACTGATATTTCTTTTTACGCAGCAACATATTCTAGACTAGATTAAATTGATGATATTTATTGCTTTAAAGAAGTTTTAATTAACATGATGATCATATTTTATTTTCTAATAATATTTTCGACTGAGCAGGAATCCGTTTTGGCGAAATGCCATGTGATTTGTATTTCAAACGATCCTCGAAATCTGCCGCCTTCTGATGAAGTCCTAGAAAGGGCCGATTTTGTCTTTTCTCGCGTTTTCAACGTTCAAACCCTGACCCTCTCTGACACTCTACCAGATAAGATAGCCGGTCGAGATAGTAAGTCATAAAATAATTATATTATATTATAGTGGTTCTTGAAATTGTAAAGATATTTAATGACCCTAATTTAACATGCTTTTATGGTAATCAGTTAGATTATTTCTGAATCGGGAGAAAGATCTTGTCATTGACACTCCAGCTATAAACGGTACCGACCAACCAGTTGCTCTCGTACCAACTCCAACTCCTACTCCTACTCCTACTCCTACTCCTATTCCAACTCCAACTCCTTTGCCGAGGCCTAGTACCAATAATGAAAGAAAAAGACCAAGAGAGGATGAGAGAATTAGGGTATCGGAGGAGAATGGAAAAGGTAAAAAACGACAAATTGAAGGATCAGAAAGAGATTCTACCTCTCATCAAAGGATCAAAGCGAGAAAAGACGAGGAAGTCGGAAAAGGGAAGATTCGAGATGAGGAAACTGGAAACAAGGAAAAGGACAAAGTAGCTTCTAGACCGAAAGAATTGAAAATTGGTAGCAAAGAAAAGGAGCAAGATGCTTCTGAAATTAAACGGAAAGAGTTGGATAAGTCAATGAGACCTCCTCTCCCTAATAATGGAATGAAGAATTTGAACTCCGTTACCGAGCCGGCTAAGAAACCTGTAATTTTTTTATTTATCCCATTTTTAACTTCTTTCAAGTGCTGATAATTCTTTTTCCTTTTTTTTAACAGGATCGAAGCAAATGGTTCAGGGCGATGGTTAGCAACCTCTTCTGAAACTTCTATTTCTTTAAAACCCTAATTTTATATTAAATTAATTAATTTTTAATTTCTCGTGATTTTTCAGTCTTGGGAAGATCAAGTGGCGAAAGCGGATCAGGATGGGACTCTTCTTCTTATTGAGAATTTTGACGCATCCTACACCTCTTCACAGATGGAGGTACAACTTGTTTTAAAATAAATCGTGCTTCTTTCTTTACAAAACATCAAAAATATGAAATTATCATATGTACCCCTACAAAATATGCAGGAGTTAATACTAAAAGTTACAGGATATCCATGCAGCGTAACATCAATAAAGAATCATTCGTTTGGTGACCCCACTTATGGTATGGTACACTTTTTTATTTTATTTATGTTCTCCAATTTCATATTAATGTGATTTATATATAATTTTTTGGTGTAAATAAGGGGAGGCATATGCTATATTCAAGAATAAGGATGTGGCTTATAATGTGGTCTCTACATTGAATAAGGATGTTTTAGTTTTACCAGATGGGAGGTATTTTCTTTTTAATTCAATTTATATTGATATTACTTAAAATTAAAGCATTATGCACAATTAGTAATTTCAATTTATTGTACAGGCCTCTTGTGTGTAGCAAAGGCATGTTAGAGATTCCTAAGCGTACTAGTAACAAGTTGATTGGTCATCTCTCTATTGACAAGTTGAAGCTTATGATGAGAGAGGAAATGGTTAGTTATTCTTCTTCTCTTTTGTTCAATTAAGCCTCGATTAAATCCAGTTTTACTTTATTAAATAAATATTTTCCCTTTTTTTTTTCAGAAAAAGGCTGTGTCTACGTCCCATTGTTCTCAGGCTAACACAATTGAGTTTGACTTTGCCATGGAGTGGATTCTCTCTCAAGAGAGGTTTGAGAGAGTGAGATCAACATTGAGTAAGGTACTAGAACCCTAAACCCTAAAACGTAATTGAATAAGGTACTCGAGACTCGAGTAAAACCCTAGACCAATATCATTCAAACATTTTGTATTCAAAACCTAGGTTTTCTGTTTTGACTTCCTTTTTAACCCTAATTTTACGGGTTTTACCTTCAAAAGTTCAAATTAGTGACACGTGTTTTTTGTTTTTGTTTTGTTGTAGATGCACCTTGAAGAGAGGAAGAAGTTAATGCAGCAAAAGTGAATAGCAGCATTTTACGAGTCTTTTTTTTGCATAGATATATCTTACCGTTATTCTTTTTGTGTCAGGTCAGATTTCCTTAATTCTTAAATATTTTGTTATTTTAACCGAAATTGAAATTTAGTAAAAGTTTGCATTTTACAATTGCAGGAAATTGACTGCTGAAAGATCTCGTAGGGCCAATTTTGAAGCAAAAGGTTGAAATATCTTTTTTTCTTTTTCTCGTCTCAGAATCTTATTGTTCGATCTCTTGCTTTCTCAGCCTTCAGTTCTTTTAGGACTTTATTAACCTTTTGATGCGGTAAATATTTTGGTTCGTTTAGGGATTATGTTTTAGAATGTTCATAGGTTTGTTGGTCATTTCATGGCCAGTTTTTGAAGGGATTATATTTTCAGCATTTCCAATTATGCCAATTTTAAAAATATATGCATTATAACAGAGACCGTTTGATTGATCTGCAATGAAAATTAAAGCGCTTTACTTGTTATTTTTGTATTATTTTTTATGTGTTTCTGTGTGTGATTCAAAATGTATATTAATCCTATGAGAAATATGCACAACATGATAGAAACATGATGTTTTGCTGATCTTATATTTTGTTAATGTGACGTAATGTGATTGGATGAGAAGATATAATGCATATATTTTTAAAACAGTGGCCATGCGACAAAAAAGTTGTGACTTTAACTAACAAAAAAACACAATATGCATGTATGTTATTCTTCCCTTTGTTAAAGTATAAAAGTTGACAAACCTTTAAAAGATAAATATAAAGTGAAATGTATATATTGGTTAGAAATGAAAAGTAAAGGAAGAATAATAGATTAATCTTTCTTTTGAGATATTGGAAGGAATTAAAAGCAAAACGGCCTCGTGAAAATTTATTTTTTCAAGTGCAATCTCATATATGAACTCAAATCTCAAGCCATGATTCACATCTTCAATTCACAAATAAATCTTTTAGGGGCTGTTTGGCCATGCGGAATTTGAGATAGAATTGGGTTTTATAAGCCCGCAAAGCAAAATTCCTTGTTTGGAGTACATTATTGGGTGGAATTATCATATGCGGGTAAATATTTTTTGCTCTTTTACCCGCAAAGTTCAACTCCTAAAATTCTTGGAGCGCCAAGATGCGGGGAAAGTTTGACAGCAATAGCTCTCTTCTCTGAGTTCTCACGATGTCTCCTCTTGTGGGCTCTACCACTCTCCTATCATTTTTAGTATTAGTATGTCGGGATCACCTCTCTCTCTTTCTTTCTCTCTTTAATTTTGTTCTCAATCTTTTACTTCTCCTCTCATCTGCAGCCCGTCTCTCATCTATAAATGATTTGGTGTCCAATTTCTCTAGCTCTTGTTGCCTCTTTCTTTTGGATCTTCTATTCCAATTTGTAATTCAAGTTTAACCGTAATTTTTGGTTAGTGCTTCTCGTGATTTGTGTTTAACTGGCAATTATATTAAATTGTTTTGGTCCTCCATTTACAACTCATATTATTCTAGGGTTCAATGCTATTTCTAATTTCTAATTCATTATTTATAGTTGTAATATCTTTCAATTAAACGAAAAAGTTTATGTATTGCTCTAATATTTCATGAAATCGGTAGTGAATTGAGCTGACTAAAACTTTTTAGTTTTCCTATTATTTTTATTTCTGAATAATTTTGTATTAATTGGTAATTTTTTTAAATTACGTATTAATTGGTAATCACTGATAGTTATGTTTTTGTGATAATTACTATTCATGTACTTTTTTTTGCTGATAATTACTAGTGATATCTTTTTACTTGAATTATTTTATTTTATTTTTTCAGTTTTTAATTTCAATTAATTTAGGTGCAAATAGAAAGAGAAATCCTTACACTTGAATTGTTTAGGATTTATGAAATTATTATTATCATATATACAACAAATTCTAAAATTTTAAAAACAACCAAACAAAAAATTATAGTTTCCAGCATTTTATAATTTAGACATCCAAACAAATCGTAGAATTACAAATTCCAGAACTTTTTACTCCTTCACCTTATAATCCAATTCCACTCTACTAATTCCGCTTGCCAAACTGCCCCTAATAGGGATTGAATTTCTCTGGATTTCATAATTCCTACTAATATGAGTGAGAAATATATTTTGAATGACCAACGCAATATTCTCCTATTAGAGTCTGTCTGTTAGATTCAAGCAGATGTATCTGGAGACTAATAGTGATATTTGCAATAATTGATTTATAATAATTATTCTGGAGGAGAGAGTAGGTATCATAAAATTCAAGAAAAATAGGTGAAATTCTCCAATCTCCAATAGAGTTGATGAGTTTCTCTATTAGTTTATGTTGTTTCAAATCTAGGACCTAAAAAAGGAAAGTAGATATATATAGGTATTTTTATATAATATCGTGAACATGTACTCTATAAATTATATTTATTATTGTTGTTGATTTTTGGCATTAATGCCTTAATGATCTTCTTGATTGATTAAAGGTGGCCTTTCACCTATACTCCTTAAAATCTCACATTATGTGTATACGAGTAATGATACAGTCCGCGAATTATTACCCACGAATTTACCGCGAATGCCACGTGGCAGCAGATGATTGGCTGCAATAAACTTGAGTAAAAGTTGCAGCCAATCATCTGCTGTCACGTGGCATTCGCAGTAAATTCGTGAGTAATAATTCACGGACTGTATCATTACCCTCAAAAGTACATGATAAATATCCTTGCAAAATATGAAAATAGCATGAATATCCCTCCACATTAAATTAGAACGACTACGAAGTGACTCCCACATTCACAAGGTGCGCCGTGCGCGTAGAAAGCGCGGGCCTCTAAAATCATCGCTCTTTCAACCTTTTCTTTTGACCGAAAATGGCAATATAATGTGTTCCATTTGTATTTATTATTTTGCATAATATACATATCTTATTGTAAAAATGGTACAAAAATATGAACTTCGTCTTGCATATGTGGCCCAAATGGTTCATGAGATAATTTCTTGATTGGCGGGTTAAATTAATTTTTGAATGAGAATATGATATATACCTATGTAAATGTCATATTTTAGAGGATTTGCCTACGTACTCTTCCAAATATCCAAAATATCATATTTACCCAACCAATAATACATATATCAATGTACTCTCACAAAAAACTTAAATATCATATTTACTATAAAAATTATACTAATTTATTCTTTAACAACAAGTTATTAATTATATATATTTATATTTATAAGTTTTGAAAAAATAAACATAATATCTTTTGAAAGGATCAATATGATACTTCTACCTTTGGATGGGTAAATAAGACAATTTGGGTTTTAAATATAAAAAAAAAAGAGTTATATCATACATCCTTTCAAAAAGATATTTTGGATATTTAAAAAAATGTATCATAAATTTTATTTTTTATAAATATATTTTTTTTCATGAACAATTCAAATTTCCTATATAGCATATCATTTATTAATAAATAGTAAATACACTTGAAAAATTATTTCAAATACTCATCAATTGATAATTACACAAAATATCAATGAGTGTATCATAAGCAAAATTGACGTACGATAGAACTCTCCAAAAAAATGTCCTTAAGATTGTTTAACCTAACCAATGGTTGTATGAAATATTATTTCTAATGAATAATTGGCAGGGTCGAACTACCTTTCAAGTATGATAAGAATATAAACATATTGATATTGATGTACCTAGATTTTAGGGTTGCCAATGTTACTTTTTGTTCTCGAAGGACAGACACAGAGACGAAAATTTCCCTACCTTAATTACCATTCTACCATCCTCTCCCAATTCCTAGACCAGGCCGGCCCAAGACCATCGTTAATTGGTCATAATCAAAAGCCATTTGGATCGACCATGTCCAAATACCGTTCTAATTGTTCGATTCTATATCATCATCAATGGGAACTTGATTAACGTTAAGGGCCTATTGAGTTATGGGATCTACTAATATCGGTGATGAATCGAGGGTCAAAAAACAAAAAAATTATAAATTAATTTTGCAATAAATTTGGGAAGACAATTTTTTTTTTTGAAAAAGATTTGACAATGTGTCGAGATCTCGAATATATTAGATCAAAGAAGTGAAACGAAAGAGAAAATTTGGGGAAAATATATAAGAGAATATTCTTATTTTTTTTTTTGAAGAGAATCATAGGCCACGAATCGTGGCCATTATAAGATTTTTTTTTTTATATTGATGCCGCCGGCATTCAAACCCACAACCTCTACAACATGAGGGTTTATTGTGCTGAGCACTCAACCATCTAGGCTATGAGACCATTGGCTTGGGAAGACAATTCTATCATGTATACAATGTTCATTGTTGGCTGGATTTTTGACACAGTCTTTTTATTAGATTTTTTGAAATTTTATTTTGTAATAAACTGCTAATTGAAGTATTTCACGTGCACTCACACTCAATTTATAAGGATAAAAATATTTTTGTATAACATGTTGACAATGTCACGTCATCAGTTAACTGTAAAATCATCATTTAACGGATGAAGGACTTAATTGAATAAAATTGACAGTTCATGAGGTTGATTGAATAAAATTAAAGTTTAAGAATCACATTCAATATTTAACAATAATTTATGATGACGAAAATGGACTTTTTCTACGTTCTATTTTGAAATTGAAATTGTCACTTGTGGATTTTTTTTATTAATGGCGTGTATTCATAATTTTTTTTCTTGAACTATATACTCAATTGAGTTAACTATACGTTATATTATGCAATTATCCAATATGTCAAGAAAAAATATGCAATGCAGTTCTTTTTGAATAAATATGCAATGCAAGTTTAATCTAGTTATATTTTTTTGTTTGAATTTCTCTCGCTCAAAAATTTTGAAGATAAAATTATTAAAATTTGTTTAAATAAATATGACTTAATATGGATAAAATCAAATATAATAGATAAATCAAATTATTTTAATAATTTGATTTATCACCTAATTAACATGTTTTGCCACCTAATTAATACAATTTGGAATTTACTATAATTTATTATCTAAAATATTTTAATATTAAATGTATTTATTATATATTGTATGTGATATATTGAAGGAATATTAAAAGAGACATGAGGATTGGCAGTCTGATCTCATCCAATCTTAATTGCTCAACATAAGTTGTGGTTTGTATAAGACAATTTGTTGGTATTATCAAGAACAAAAGAATTTTGCATACAAGAAGCGTCATAACTAAGACTAACAACGAGCCGAGTTCGAACGAACATAATCCAGTCTAATTCGGCTTGACCCCGATTCGAATCGAGCTCGCTTGAAATACAGATTGGAGTTGTGTAAGCCTGGCTTGAGCCAGGTCGACTCGATTTAAACTTGAACTCGCTCGACTCGGCTTGAAATAAAATTGAATTTTTTGTTTTACTTTTGTATGTAAATTTGTTCGAAATTGAACTAGCTTGAGCCAAGCATAATTCAGTCTTAGCTCGTCTCGATTTTGACTCGAACTGGTTCGGATCGGTTCAAATTCGTTCGAGTCAATTGTCGAATGAATTATTTTCGAACTATTTTTTAGTCGAGTTTGAACAAAACTTAGATCCTCTAATTTTTTTGTCACTTGTACTCGTGATTTTCAAAATAAAACAAACAAATGAAGGTTCGTTTACCATCTTTCAAATCGAAATCACACGTGTACCATTTTTTTGTCACTTGTACTCGTGATTTTCAAAATAAAACAAACAAACGAGAGAGAGAGGGAGAGAGGGAGAGAGAGAGAGAGAGAGAGAGAGAGAGAGAGAGAGAGAGAGAGAGAGAGAGAGAGATTTATTTCTGTCAAAAATAGTCTCGCAGACCGTTTGTTATACATCAAGTTGATTAATCATCATGATCAGATCGTACGGCTGAGATTGTATTTGGACGGAAGATTCGTCCAAATGGCTTTGGGCAAAAACCCCCAAGAGAGAGGAGAGATATAGAGGAATTGGTAATAACAAAGACGCGACGCGAGAGAGAAATTGGTAATAACGAAGACGCGAGAGAGAGAGATAATGGGGGTGGGCAGAGAAATGGAGATATCGCTGGAGGGTTTACGGGACAAGAACATCATGCAACTGAAGAAGCTGAACACGGCGCTGTTTCCCGTTCGCTACAACGACAAATACTACTCCGACGCCCTCTCCTCTAATGAATTTTCCAAACTAGGTTTGAAATCCCTTTTTTCTTTGTTTTTATCTTACATCCTGTTCGAGATTAGATTAGATGTTTCGGTTTGAATCCGATCTATGCTGATTGGGTTTGACTAATCAGTGCTATTTTGGGGTTTTCCCTTTTTTAGATTTTTAGCCTATTTGTGTACAATAAGTTTGATTCGGCCATTTGATAGCCTATTTTTAGAGGGTTTTTTATGGGTAGTCTCACTAATTATTATGTATGTAATTAGATTTGAGAAATCTTGTCGATTAGCAAGCAGCATTATGTACTTCTTTCTCAAAGATTGCAATTTTGACTGATTTTTTGTCGTTACAACTAACCCTTGTGAAAATGTTTATCCTTAGACAAAACCCTAATTACAAAACTTACCTTTTATAGATATCTAATTAACATCTTAACTTATTTTTGGTTTGCAGCTTATTTTAGTGATATATGCGTGGGAGCAATTGCATGTAGGCTTGAGAAATCTGAACAAGGCGCAATAAAAGCTTATATTATGACTTTGGGTGTTTTGGCCCCTTATCGCGGACTAGGAGTTGGTACGTCTTTTATATATATAATCATTATTATTATTATTATTATTATTATTATTATTATTATTATGTGGTTTTAAGTCTTGTATCGTACCATTATGACTTGGTATTTATAGTTTTGACCAATATTTTCACCAATGGGTTTTTGGTGCTTAATTCACATGCTCTTTCCACCAAACCGAACCCTTTTGAGTGAATAGATTGTACAAATTCAATAAAATTCACGCAACATTAAGTGCGTTTACCCTTTTTACATTATTTTACAGGAACAAAGTTATTAAACCATGTATTGGATCTATCCGCGAAGCAAAATATATCAGAGATTTATCTACACGTGCAGACAAATAACGAGGACGCAATTGCATTCTACAAAAAGTTTGGGTTTGAAATAACCGAAACAATTCAAAATTATTACGTGAATATCACACCTCCTGATTGCTACGTCGTTACCAAGGTTATTCCTCGTGCCAACGCGCCCAAGAAATCTACATGAGGTGTTTTCTTGTTTTCTTTTATTTATAATGAACTTAGAGCTTCGTTTAGGTTTGTGGGATTATTTAATTTTTATTTGTCAAGTGGAAAAATTGCACGTTTTTGTGGTGTCTCTTGTAATGATCATTCGGTCGTGTTGTAATGTTTTTGGGTTGTTATGAAACTTTGGCAAATTTTGTTGAAGGTTTTTAGTGTCAAACCATGCTATTGTTATCAAGAGAAAAAGTATTGTCAATAACATTAAGATTAGATTAAATACTTTCAAAAGTACAATATATTACTAGAATAAATTTCTACTTTTGAGTAACTAAAACACTAAATTATGTCCAATTTACTATTCAATTGCTATATGGTCATATTTTTTTGTTTCAGAAAATAGAATTTGTATCTGATAATTTTAACCCAAAAAAGGCCTTTAAAACTCGGTTGCGTTGTAAAATGTGGAAAGCCAAGGTGTTAAAGAATTTGGGTCACAAAAATTATATTTCTCTTAAATTTGTTAAAAGAATTTGCAAAACAAATTATGACCATGCATACAAAATGTGACTTAACGACTAAAAAAGAAAGGCGGTTTGTGTGTGCCAAAAAGATCATTCTTATCTTTGTTGCCTCGTTGGTAGTATAAAAGCTATTGAAACCCTTCTAACATACAAAATGAAATTTTTAGATTTGCTTGTGAGCGAAAATATCTCTCTTTTGAGTTTTGAGGCATTGGAGAAAACCATATTTGCCATGAGAGGAACTCGATTTTCATTGGCATTGTTAATGGCTAAATAATACAACCTTGTGATAGTTGATATCTGTTCAATTGATTACAATCAGAAAAAAGAAAAAAGATCACTGTGAGAAATAATTCAATTAATAATTCCAATACTATTTTTTATGATAAATTTGCATTTATTAAAAATTACAAAAACAACCTTCTGTCATCCGCATAAACAAAAATTAAGCAAAATTTCTTCGCACAATTTAACTATCTAAACTCTTAGTTGAGTTGCAATAATGAAGAATGTACTCTCTAAAATTAACCAATCTAGGAAATTAAGAATAGCATATATTTTTTTCTCAACTTATGACGTGTTGCTTCTTAATAATGTCAGGTAAATTCAGCCAACCCAAAAATGATCAAACAACAAACGTGAACAAGAAAAAACGCATCAAGCAGCGAAAGTAATCAAAGATGTAAGTAAGAAAACTAATGATCAATTGTTCTCTCTACTAAGATTTGACGCAATTTTGCGAGCCTAACTAGAGCCACAAAAGCGAACAAACTGTAGTGATATGAAATTTCCTAGTACCTTAATATTTTTATTTGTCGAATCTAATATGACGAACATATTATTTTTTTATTTAAATTCTTGTAATTACTTTTTCAACAATAATATATTTGGCAAAGTTTATGATAGAAGAAGAATAGCAGCCACATGAGCTTCCCAGAATAATAGTACACAAAGCCTGATTTGCTTGTGAAGTGTGCGCGCTCACCAAAGGAAATTGGCAGTTCTTTCTTTATAAGCATATTCAATTGACATACAATTTCTTAAAACATAATTTAATTATGTAAAATATTACCTTTAGTAGAATTAAGTTAACCCATAATAAACCAACACAACGCAGAAATCACGCCATAAAAATAACTCCGAAACACAAGAAAAATATCAAGATACAGATGAGTAATTTTTTAATAACCTAAAATAAGTGCATGATTCAACATTTTTAAACTATTTTTAATCCACCAATATATAACAACACACTAAAAATTAACAAACCACTAAGATTTAACACACATAATAAAAGATGCATAGTAATACTAGAACACTACTCTCCTAACCAATTTACAACTAGAAGAACACGAGTAAATTTAACCGATCATGTCAGAGAGACCTCTTTACCAAGAATTATGATTCGCTACCTATCAAGAAATAAAATATTCATAATAGCCCTCACAAACTCTCAAAATATCACGTATATTATATGATACGTACTCCTTTATTGAGAACGAGAAAGAAAATAATACTAACATGTTTATTCGGCATTATGAGTCTGGTCTTGGTCGATGAAATCAATAGCTTGTTCTTTCGAGACCACATTTACATGACTAACCCTGTTTTTGTGAGTCACTCCATAAATCTTGTCAGCCTCTTTGACCAACTCAGCCCTGAAAGTTGTCGCGATGAACTGTGTGTTCGCACTGTCGGCAAGTCTCCTTATCATACCTAACACATGATAACAAATGTTAAACCAAGTATTAACTGGAGTCGTCCAGTACGGATAAAATTATGAAAGAAAAAGATGAGTAAAAATGCATACGGCCAACAGCAGTACGGTACTGAGGATCGAGAGCAGCATCGATTTCATCGAAGAGATAGAATGGAGCGGGGTCGCATCTCTGAATGGCGAAAATTAGGGTTAGGGCTACCACTGTTTTCTGGCCACCGGATAGCTGTTTCATCGACTGCGTTTCGCCTCGGCCCGTAAATGAGACCTGGTAAATATTACAAATGTGACCCTCTCAATTTACTAAATTGCAATGCTTAGTTTTTGTGTATTGAGTTTCGAGGAAAGAATATAATACCTTAACTTTAACACCAAAATACTTTTCAATTCTGCCTTCTGGATCTGGATCGCGGGGACCGTCATCGTCATCTTGGTCCTCGCCAGCATCACCATCCTATAAAATATAATTATTCATCAGAACAATATGTGCAAAGAAACCTTAAAATAGTACAATTGTAAGGTTGTATGTAAAGTACAAGGAAGTTTATTTTAAGATTTTTTTTATTAATAATATTTTACCCTTTTCTTCATCATGACAAGTAATCCATGACCTCCTTGCACGAGTTCGGAAAAAACTTCTCTGAAGTGTCTTGCTACTCCTTTGAATGTACGCTCGATCGACTCGTCCTTCCTTTGATCCAACACAGCTATTAACTCTTTTATTTTCTACACCCATTTAAAAAAGTACACACTTTGAAGGTTAATTGCGTTTAAATTGCAAAATTTGAGGGGTAAAATGGTCAATTTTGTAACTTCTTTTACCTCATCGCCAGAGTCTAACTCCCTGCGTCTATCTTGTAGCTGTTCTCGTTGTTCGAGAAAGCTGACATATTGATCGAGAGCCTTTTTGTTGACATGGCTAAATTTCTTCAAGTCTTCATTGCACTTGTATAGCATCTGTGTTAGTTGCTTCTTATTCTTCTTTTTATACCTACATTTTTCAAAAGGAGTGCATGATTAAACATAAAACAGAAAGAATCAATAATAATAATAATAATAAGTTAACAAAGACGATAATAATTACGTTTCGGAATCATTAGGCAAGGTTCCCAGGTCACGAATCTTTTTCATGCATTCTTCATGCTTGGCCAAATGCATAGTTCTGTTGTCCATTAATTGCTCGACTTCTCTCGCTGCATCTGTAAGTATCTGCTCAAGTACCCCTTCTTCTTCCTATAATATATATAAAAAAAAAGCTATTTACATGTATGCCCCTACAAAACCTCAAATATCACATATGCCCCTGCAATTGGAATCGGGAACTGAAGTTCAATTTTAGTTTTGGTTTCTTCTTACCTTCAATTTTTCCTTCTCCTTTTTGATTTCCTCCATCTTTCTTGCCAGTTTATTCATCTCTTTAATGCTCTCTGTACAAACAAATATAAATTGTTAATAACGAACCATATTTATCCATAAGAAAATTTGTAACCTTAAATTAAAACGCACCTTTGAGCTCGTCAGTCAAATCTTTAACTGTTTTCTTGGACTCTTCCACTTCCTCGCTTTTCAACTTCTCTTCCGTTCTGAGAGTTTCGGACTCTGCGGATGCTATCAATGCCTCCAGTTCTTGCTGGCGCCTTACGAGATTAGTCGATAGATTCGTCTCCAGTTCCTCTTTTCTCGTTTCAATCTACACAATTCAACAATAATTAAGAAAATAATATTTGTTGTAAATGTTAAATAATTTGTTAGAAGAGACTAACGTCAATGCGGCTAGTTTTGCACTGAAGAAGCGTCTCTTTTAATTCGGTAATTTCAGGATTGAGTCTAGAGAGGAGATGTTTTTCTTCAGGGGTTAATTGATCGATTAAATCCGTCCCCATTTCAGCTTGTTTCGTCGCAATTCCTGCTCTGATTTGCTCGATTTCTTTCCTGACATTTGTTAGAAATTTTTGCTGCAAATGAAAATAAAAAATATAAAAAACAGGCAAAAATAAATTGAATTTATTATGTAAAAAAGATGGAAGAAAAATAACCTTCTTTTCAAGGGATTTGGTATAAGAGAGTTTCTGCTTGGTTGCATTAGCAATGTCACTTTTAAGTTGATCGAGTTCGGTTCTGACGTGATCTTTGTCAGCATCCATTTGTTGTTGCCTTGTCATTAATTTGTTAATTTCATCATCTATCTGTGTGAAGAAGTTAAAGAAGAACCAACACAAATTTTGAAAAATAGCAAAATTATCAAGAAAGCATAATGGCAAGGATATCTTTGAGCTTTTCTCCAATTTCTTTTAGTTCTTGGGTTTTTTGGGTGATTTTTGTCTTGTTGTCCCTAATAATTTGCATAAATTTCAGCTTGGAACGCCTGTAATCATAGTATCCTCCAGTCATGCCTCCTTTCTTGCTTACTTGATCACCTAACAAAACAAAAAAAATTACAATTAGAAAAGAAAAATATTTAAAAGCAATATATTTATTCTGATATTAACGGTATGAATAGAACCTTCTAGTGTGATGCAATCGAGACCATTGCCTCTAGCAACTCTGGTTGCAGTATCTAGGTCCCTGCATATAACCGTTCTGCCGAATACCTATTAAAGATAACAAATTAACATCATTAAATTTCACATAATAAGCAAAAAAAAATGTTATTTAAAATTCAAATGTGGTACCTGTTTGAAAGCAGGAGCATATTCTGGGCGGTATTTGAGTTTCTTCAAGAGAGGTACCACATCAGGGCCTTGTGGATAATTAATATCATGAACTTGAACTCGATTTAGGGGTATAAATGTCACGCGGCCTCCTTTCTCTTGAGTCAATATTTTTATTATCCTTGTCGATGTATTATCTGTATCGACCACCACATGGAATAAACTGTACACAACAAATAATATTTATGTCAGTTCCTCAACAAAACTGTGACTAAATTAAATGAAAAGAAAATAAAATGAGTGTTTTGTACCTGTTTCCAGCAGTGACTTCAACAGCAGTGAAGAATTTCTCTTCGCTGTCAATTAACTCAAAAATTGGGCCAAATACGCCTTGTATATTCTGACTCTTGACAATTCTACTCACAGTGTTTAGACCCCTTCGAGTATCCTAATCAATGACCAAACATAAAATATTATTAACATTATGGATTTGAGAGAAATATTGTTACTAACCCCTGGCATGGCATGGTCGAGACTCTTTTGTGCCTTGAAAATTTCTGAATTGAGCCTGTCAATTTCGTTTGAACTCTCAGTTTCTTCCTTCCATAATTTCCTGATAACATAAAAAATATTAATTTAATAGTAGCACAAACACCAACAAATAGAATTAGTATTAGAAAAATTAGATAAATTAATTATTTTCGTACTTTCTGTCATCTTGTAGCTCGTCTCTCTTTTTCCTGAGACTAGTATAATCAGATTTATCGTTTCCAATAAGAGATTGTAGTCTGGTCGATTCTGCCTTTTTCTCTTCTATTACCATTTCTAAGTTTTGCTCTTCGTCTCTCAGATTCTTGATCTCGTCCTGAATTCTAGCCTCCTGAAAAAACAAAAACAAAATTGAAGGAAAAGAGAAAATTGGGCTAAATTGGGAAATTGCGAATTAGGGTTTATTTACCTGATTTTGATTGGAAGAAAGAACACGCTCGAGATCATCAATTTCTTTCTGAAGCCATTTATCTCTAGCAGCTTTGCTGGCAAATTGAGTTGCTCTCCCTTGCTTCTGATAAAGAATACTCAACTGCTTCTCCCGATCCATTATGCTATTTCACCCCCAAAAAAAAAATAATAACAAAAAAAAAAAAAATAATGAATATCACTTGAAAGTCCCAACTGGATTTAACCAGCAAAAAAATAGATATTGAATTTCATAGAGTCCAGGGGTTAAAATGCAATATGCAATTAATAAAAGATTGAGGACCTTTTGGTAATTTCCTCTTCTCGGGCGACTTTGTCTTGGTGCGAAGGCTTGATTGCATTAAGCTCCTCTCTTGATTGCTTGATTTCCTCTTTCAATTTATGCAATTTCCCAATTGCATCTTCCTAAAATAATGAAAAAAAATAATACAAAAATTACTCTATTTTTAAGGTAAAAATAAATAGAATGAAGAGGTTATAATTTTAATTTCACGAACCTTTTGACGGGTTTCGTTTAAAATCTTCTCTTGTAAATCTCTGAGATCAAACTCGATTTGAGCATGTGCCTTCAACGCTTCATTTTTCTTCTTCTCGATCCCTTCTTTTCTCTCTCTCAACTCGTTCATGATTTTGGTTGAGCTTTTAGCTTCCTTATCCAATTCTTTTATTTTCACGCGCGTATCCTCGACTCTGTTCTCAGCATTAGATCTGTTATCTGATATTACTCTACGAGTCTCTTCTATCAGATTGAGTTCTTTTCTGGCATCATCTAATTCGAGGACTAAAACGGTATATTCAAGAGCTCTCCTTTGTTTATCGAGTTTTTGGTACTCTCCAAGTTCTTCTTTTTCTGCATCGAGTTCCTCTAGTCTCTTTTCCAAGTATTGAACAACCTGATCTATTTGCTTCCTTTTATTGCCTTATGAAAAGAAAGAAAAAATTAAAGGTTTAGTATTTGTGAAATTAGTGGATAAATAATACGTGCAGAATTTTGAATTTAATTTGATATGACCAAGTATAATACCTGTTTCTTGCATAATTTTCAAGCTCTCGGACCTTCTCTCTTCATAAACGCGTGTACCTCCAATTTCCTTTAAAAGGTCTAATCGTTCTGAATCCTTCATTAATGTCAGAGATGCAATCTACATAATAATACAATATTCCAAATTATCAGTACAAAAATATTAAATGGATTTTTGCAAATATATCCTTGCAAATTTGGTATTATAAAGTCTCTAGTTAATCAACCTTGCCCTGCTGGACAACATAGTATGGGTTTGACCGAGAAAAACCAGCACTCTCCAATAAATTCATCACTTCGGTTTTGCTGAAACGAGGAAAAATATTCAAAGATCAAAACTATAAATGGAAAATCATAAACAATTACAAAAGCTCCAATTATTATATTATCATGACATTTTTTTTGTTTTCTTTTTAGAAAAATACTTACGTGACGTGCTTTCCATCCAAGAAATATTCATCTTTCTTTGCAGCAACAGTCCTACGCAACCTAACCTCTGGTTTGTCAACCTAAAATCATAAATTACAGAGAAATAAAATATTTGTCAAAATATTAATCAAGCCACGATTTGGTTCAATCGATCAAGCCACGATTGGGTTCAATCGATCAAGCCACGATTGGGTTCAATTCAGGCTTAATTGTACCGGTATTCTGTTGTCAGAATTGTCAAAAACTATCTCCACAAAGGCAGATACTACTTGATGACCAGCTCCTTCCTATTAACAAATTTATGATAAAGAAAATTAGGTCATCAAAATAAAAATTTAGAAAAAAATAACGGTAACTAATAATCAAGTCGAAAGAAGCGTACGTGTAGAAGAGCATTTCTATCTTCCATGCGTATATTCTGAAAGAGATCACTAAGTACGAATCGTATAGCTAAAATGTAAACAAATTATGCAAATTAGCGCCTGTAAAATCATGAATTGAATCGTGACGAATTTAGTAAAATTACCATGGAAGAAATTGGACTTGCCAGATCCATTAGCACCGACTGAAGAAAGAAATAAACAGTTATTAATTCATTTATATTAATCAAGTATGAACGCCAAAAAGTTAATAAATCGAGTACAAAGTTAAAATAGACTAACAGAACAGTAAATTTTGGAGACGGAATACTTACCGACTACATTTACTTTAGGACTGAATGGATCTGTAGAGATTTCCTCCTTGTAGCTCTTAAACCCCTCTATGATAACCTATTTCAATTACCAAAACGTCTACAAAATATCCAAGTCCACGAAAAACAGGAGAAAAATAAAGAAATTCAGGAAATTTTACCTTCTTTATATACATCTTCTACAATCCAAACAGAGCCACGACACACAAAACCCTACGAGAAGAAATAAATCCGTAAAATTAGCTGAAATTGCGATAATTAAAGCTACAAAAGGGAGTAAAAATAGCCGAAACGCCAAAACCCTAATTCAAACAAACCTAGTCTCAAACAAGTAGAAAACTACGATAAATCGAGTTCATCTAGCTCGAATAAACTGTATAGGATGAATAGTAAAGACTGAGATTGAGAGAGAATACTTGATTAGCGAGAGGATTGAAGAGAGAGAAAAATCGGCGGGAATGAAATTTTACAAGGATCGAAAAATTACTAGAGTGCGTGCTGGAGAGAACGGGTTTACGGGAGACTGACTAGCGCGGTTAGCTTGTAAGTTGTAATAGAAGGTGACTCTAATTTTGGGAAATTGTACGGTAGAGCTTTAAAATAAAAAATTAAAAATTAAATAAAAATTTGAGTATTTCTAAATAATGAGATCATATATTTTTTTATATATGCACGATAAATCCTTCTTATTTTGTTCACGTTCAAATTTATTAACAATATATTTCAATTTTCTTAAAAAAAATATAATTGACAATAGCTTACCATATAAGGAGAGAACAAAAATTCAAAAAATAATCCTTTTTCTGAAAATATTCCCGGTACAAATTCTAAATTTTAATTGACGTGTACATTTTGGAAGAGCGTAATTTTTATAATGGAGAATTCGGCGGGTACATTTTGGAAGAGAGTAATTTTTTTTTTTAATATAAGTTTACTGTTGTTGACGTGTTTTGACAAAAAAAAATATTAAATTTTATTGCACTCCAAAATGTACCCGCCGAATTCTCCATTATTGAACAATTACATTTAATTAACGTGATAATTAAAACATATAATTAAATATTCATTAAAATTTATTCAAATTTATGATTTCGAATAAATATTAATTATGTATTAAGTTAACAGCCAATATGTATTAGTTATCATTTTAGTTAAATGTATTAATTAGATCATAGATGATGTTATGGTGAAATTTGAGGAAATATATCATATTTTCAATTAAAACTCTACAATTTGAACTGGCGGGATTTAAAAGCCCGTAATGGGTTATATTTGGAATATTATCAAAGAGGTTATTTTTGGAATATTTAAAAAAAAAGGTTATTTTTTGAATTTTGACTCTAGAACGGATTACACGCAGAAATGCTCCACCATATAACTCATTTTATTAAGAAATAAAAAAGCTTACCGTATAACTTCCTATTACCCTTCTGGCCTTCTTTCTGAAGAGGAATATTTTCAAAAAAAATCTAATTTTTTTTGGATATAGCAAAAAATCTTATTATTTTTGGAAACTCCAAAAAATCTCCTCAATCAAATTTTTATTTTCAAATATCTCATATAGAAGTTGAAACTTGAAACTAACCATGTATGGTGTTCAAAAAAAAATTTGACCAAAATATCGTCCTATTTACATATGCAGTAATTAAAAAAATATTTTTTATTAATTTTAAAGAAGTCCTAAAAAGAATTTCGCATATAAAATTAAAAAAAAAATTTATTAAAAATTTATTTTCAAATATTTATATTTGACTTTTATATTTTTTTCCTAAAAAACTAACATCAAATAATAATAAGATGAACGACATTATTAAAAAAACACTTTGTAAATATTTAAAAATTAAAATATCATGAAGCTATTAAAAAAAATACATAAAAGGAGAATGAAAATAAAAACCAAGATGTTTAAACATATATTTTCTATCGATATATTTTTAAGGTATTTTTATTGTTGTTTATTTTATTATTATCAGATGTTAATTTTTCATGAATAATAAATGAAATATTAAAATTATATAAGCACAACATGTAATAATTTTATTTTTTTTAAATCACTAAGTGTTAAAAAATATTTATGAATTTTTCTTAAAATTAATCAAATTAATAAAAAATAACAAAAATATGTTTTTAATTACTACATATGAAAATATAAGGGTATTATGATAAAAAAAAATAACACCATCAATTATTAGTTTTAACCCTTATAGAGGGATATTTCAAAATAAAAACTTCTTAGAGACGGTTTTTTGAAGTTTCCAAATATATAGGGGTCTTTTTACAATATCCAAAAAAATTAGGGAGATTTTTGAAAATTTTCCTTTTGAAAATAGCTTACCCCACGACTCCCGACATATTTTTTGGGGAATTAAAAAAAAAACTAACTTTTTGGAAATTAAAAAAAAAACTTTCTTTTTTGATATTCCAAAAAACCCATCCAAACAAAATTTCATTTCCAAAAAACCCACTATATGAGTAAATGAGTAAGTTAACATTTTATGGTATTAAGATTTTCTTGGACAAAAATACCACTTTCTATTCATATTTAATTTTACTAAGGTATTTTTTATTATTTAAAAATCTTCGTAAATATTTTTTTAAATATACTAATTAAAAAATATTATTTTATATTTTATATTAGTTTTATAAATCTTCATAAATATTTTTAAAATATACTAATTTAAAAAATGAAATATATTATTTATATTTTTATATAATTTTAATATTTTTTTTATTAGATTTTTTTTATGAAAAACTAACATCAAATTAAAAACAAGAGAAAAGCTAAAATATTCAAGTGAGTATTTGAGGTATTGTACTTGAGACTTTTTAGGCATTGAATTTGCATCGAGATTAGAGTTTTGCCATGAAAAAAATAATATAAAAAATTGATAAATCTTCAAAATATTTTGATAGGAAAATACTATTTTGCAAGCATGAAAATATCTTGGTAGACAAATAAATAATTAATGAACGTTACAAAAATTCTGGTCCTAATATGTAGTGATAGAAATATAATATTAGTAACAATCAAAGAAAATTAAAACTAGGTATACTTATATTGTTTACTTGACAATAGTATTTTCCCGTAAAGATTTTTCAAAGTGCATAATATACCATTGTTTTTTTATTGTTTGACGTCTGTTTTTAGACTTGAACACACAATTTCTAATTAGGGTTGTTAATATATCGAACTTGAACGAATCAAACCATGTTTGATTCAGTTCAAAAACTTACCGAGTATGCTCGATTCCTTATAAGTTTGAAACACTTTTTCGATGACCGAGTTCAGTTTATTAAAATGGTTTGTTCGATATTATTTTGAAAACTTATAGATTCCAAATTTTATTAATTTCATTTATGTCTTCGTTAATTAAAAATTACCAACTTAAAACCTTAAAAATATCGATAAAACATTAATTAAAATTCTAACTATCTAACATCAAGAAATAAATTCGCTATCTACGAAATATCTAAAGCAAATGCAAAGCTTAACCAATAATTTCAAAAAAAAAATATACAAGTAAATACTAGTAGGCTCGATACGGTCTCGGAGAGTACGTAAACTTTAACTTGTATGAGTTAATTATGAATAACTAGACCTATGTATGAGTTAATTATGAGTTATTCTTGTTGGATATACAAACAGTCTTGGTTCAAATTTGGTTTGTTTCACATTGAACATGTTCAGTTCGGTTCGATAAGAATATGAATTATTATTGGACGAAAAATTAGCGAAAGTACTTGAATGAGCATCAAACAAAATTCACGACCTTATTTTACCATCACAAACGAGATATTTAACATTTAAGTTAATAGGACATGGCATAATTAAAAAACACAACGTTTCTAACTATTTAAAAAAAAAAAAAATCCTACAAACTAAAATTTAAAGATAACGCTATCGCAACAGCTAACATGTTTTGATTAAGAGCGATTTGAAAATCTTCCAAACAAATAACCATTATATCCCTATTTATGATGGTTATTTTTTATTACACTCATATATTAATGTTATTATTTTTCATCAAACATAAAAGATTTTTCTTAACTTTACTAAGAATCAAATATAACAAATATAAAAAACATAAATAAATCAAATTATTCATACATTTCTTCTGTTTTTTTTTCTTCTCTCAGTGATATCAATGATCTTAAATCATGTAAAAAGTATTATTATTATTAGAAATTTTCATGATTAGACATGCCATTTTGACATTTTTCAGTTTGAAAGATTTTTCAAGTTACGAAAAAATAAGAATATTGTAATTTTCTATATGTGAATTGTATTTTTACATAATTTATGGAAGATAATAGTACTAATAGATAAGTGTAATAAATATCAACCGTCATTAACAGAGATATAATAATCATTTTGCACATAAAAATTGAAATTGTTTTGAATGAACTTATGTTATGTCTTGCAATATTATCACCCAAATTTAAATGGATTTGACCATTAATACATACAATTAATATAAAGTGGATTAAGATTAACTTTCACACTTTAAAAATTATTAGACCGTAAAAAAAGAATAAATGGAGAATGTTCGATAGTCCTTCATCCATTAATGTCAATGAGAGTTGAACGGTTCAACCATGAATATACATTTTTTTAGAACTCTAATATTACTTTCATATTTAAAAGAGTGGTGATATACACCCACTTATAAGTCACTAGCATGATTGATGTGTTGGCCCCTAATTAAATTTTAGTGATCAATCATGAATATTTAATTTTTGTCATCTTATAAAAGATAAGAGTGGGAAATTTTTTTATCGTTTCACACACCATTAATGTATTTTATATTTTTAATAAGTTTGTTTACTACCGCCCATAATCAATGTTCCAGAAATCGCTCGACGCTCGCTGGTCGGCAGACGACCATCAAGCGCCAAGGACGATTAATCAGGATTAATCGGGAATCTCGGCGGACCTCGGCGGATTTTTATTTTTTTATATTTAATATTTAAATTAATTAAACAAAATTACAAATCACAGTTTTTTTAATAAGTTTTGAATAATTTAAGTAACAAAATACAATACGTCACTAAACTAACATAAACTCAAATAATAATAATAATTTATATATATATAAATAATATTAAAAATATGAAAATATTTAGTCCAAATTTATTTTTTTGAATAGTATCCGACAAACGATCGTTTTCATTATTGATGCCTGATTTTTTTTGATGTCAATGGAGATCCATTGACAATCCATAACGAAAACGATCGTTATTTTGAATAGTATCCCACAGTCTCTCATAATATATAATTTTTTGTGCTTCACATTCAAACAACTAGGCTATGGATGGCAATTAAAAAAAAAAAAAAAAAAATTTGCCAAAAGGAAAAAAAAAAAAAAACACTTCTAAAAATCGGCTCGGCGGTGGCTTGGCGGATTCCGCCAAACACAAAACGCCAAGGACTTATCTCGACGGCGGACCATCGAGGAACGATTAATCGGTGATTAATCGGCCGCCAAGGCCGATTTCCAGAACACTGCCCATAATTAATCAAATCTAAATTTATAAATTCGGAAAATAAGTTATTGGACTGAATTAATACACCGTTTAACATGTGTTAAATGGATACACGTGAATAAAACTATAATAAAAAAATAAAAAATATAACAACGAAAATATAAGTAATAATTGTGCAAAAATCTGCAAAATACAAATGGAAATACTTTGTTTTTAAAAAAATTGAAGATAAAATAATAAAAATTTGTTCAAATAAATACAATTTATCATGTGTAAAATAAAATATAATAACAAAACTAAATTAACCAAATCATTTTTTAATATTTTATTTATCACCTAATCAATGTGGTTACCACATAATTAATACGATTTACCACGTATTATGATTTATTATCTAAAACAATTTTACATTTAATACATTTATTAATTATTGTCAACACATCAACACGTTGAGGGAATATTAAAGGACAAATATAATTTTTCTATTTAAAAAATTTCTGCTTTCTATTTTTTAGAACTCTAATATTACTTTCATATTTAAAAACATTTCTGCTTTCTTAACACGAGCTAACAGATAAAAAATCATTAAATCTGATAAAAAGAATGATTTCATCATATATCTATTCTTCGTAAAGCTAAAAAATATCAAATATACCCATCTCGTTATGTTATTTTCAGTTCCTACCGGGGTACGAGTGAATTACTCAAAAGTCAAAAGTTCATATGGCATGAGTGCCATGAGTCGAATAAAAAAGAACTTTCAGGAAAAAATTTCAAAAGTTTTATAGTGATTGGCAATGTCGTCGCAATTGAGATAGTGGACGAAACCAAAAATGGCGGAATAATTTTCTTTATGGTGTATAATTTCAAAAGTGTAGAGATGCGTGCTAATATCTTGTTTGCAATATATTTCTCATGCACGACTATTAATTAATTCTCAACCAAAAAAACATTTGGTATATATAAATATGACCATTGCAGAAGAAGCCTACATGTGTGAATAAAAAAAACATACACAAATAATCTTTTCAATCAATAATCGCACCGCCGCCACAATTGATTGGTCAAGTGTCCATGTATGGGCATGTTTGATTTGAGGAATTTTGAAATACATGGATAGATCAAATACATGTACTTGACTATACATGTATTTGAGAACACATGCTAGTTGTTTGATTAGATGGATTCTAAATCATGTATACGAAAATCTATTGTTTGATTTTTGTTGCAAAATACATGGATTTGATCTTTGATTCTAGTTAGTTATATAATAGATTTAATTGATAATTAAACAATGCAATTACTTTTTGTTAGTTGTATGATGAATAGTATTGTAAAATCAATCCTTGATATATTTACATATCTCAAACAAATTACACTATAATATTTCAATATTTAAAATAATAAAATATTAATTAAATTGAAGTTTAACTTGCAAAATTACCACAATTAAGAATAATTATCACAAATAAGATTTAATTTGTACAACTACTACAAAATAAGATTCTCTTTTAACACACCACTAATACGAAAAAACTAATATGATCAAAAATTACATAAATATAAATTAACATAAAATTTAATTTCATGAATTCAATATTTTTTCACATTTGTCTCGTTATATCATTTCTAATCAAGACCGGCTCTCGAGCTTCATGACGGCGTTCTCTCAACATAGTTGATCCCCGATGCTCGACTTCTTCATTTCATTTAATTTGGACTTCTCCAGGAATGAGAACAATTTATCAAATTAATCAAACAATTAATAAAAGGATCCTTAATAAAACCAGAATTGATGATGCAATATGTTCCTTAATTTTACATGGGCTAATTAAAACATTATCAAATTAATCAAACATTAACCAAATTACAGGTATTAAAATTGGAAACAAAGAGAAACAAATTGAAATTACAGGAAATTTTGATATGAATCTAAATTCACCAAAACAATTAGCTAATTATCTTAGAATTACCAATTAAGCTCAAAAATTGAGCTTGAAACATTAGTATGTAGAGGCATCATAACTTAATTTCAGATTTTACGAATCTCATTTAACCCAAATTAGCAATTTTAATTGCCCTCAAATCAAACATGCCCTCAAAATTTTTGGTATAATTGAGCTAAGATGAACATGTAAGAAGCAGTGGAAGAATTCAATTGATGGTTTTTGAGAGTGGAAGAAGAGATGAGCAAACCTGCTAGTTTTAGCGAGTGGAGCAGCGCAGGCTCCAAACCTGTTGGTTTTTTCGAGCGGAGCAGTGGAGGCTCCAAATAAAGAAGGCGGAAGTGAAAGGAGAAGAAGACGACAGTGAAAGAGGGAGTAACATGCATGTTGGCGCCAAGGAGAGAGAAAGGAGAGAGGAAGGTTGAAAGCTTCGTCCGTGTAGGTTGAAAGCTTGGCGAGTCCTTTTGCGGAGCTAAACAAGGTAGCCCTTCTCCGGCGAATGGGCAAACTTGGCGAAGAGCACGATGGAGGGAAGTGGAGGAGCAGACAGCCGCCCAGTATTTTGCGAGAGGAAGAGGAATAATTAGGGATAAATCGGTGCTTAGACAAAATACAGGGACGACGGCTCTTGGGTGTATTTTGTTATCCCGCTTCCTGAACTGGATGACAGAATACAGGGAGAGTGGCTCTCAAATCCTGGATGTGATAAAATCAAACAAGGGATTTGCTTCAAATCCCGGATTTGGGACTACAATCCCTCTAAATCCCTCAAATCAAACAAGCCCTATGTTCTGTTAAATTGAAAATCGGTGGCGTGTGCAATTTCAATAATAATATACAGTTTAATTGTTCAATAAGATTTTTTGAAAATTTGATGCACACAACATGATTTCCGAAAAATAATATTATTTATACTTTTCATGATATGAAGTAAATAAATCTCTCGAAATTCACAATTTAAATTTTTACTACAAAATTATAGCATCACATACTTATGTATATCTTAATTTATTGTTTATTGAAACCTTAAATCACATATCATCCCAAATTACACATCTTGTTTAAATAGATCATCGAACTTTTAATTACGCGTCTAATATATTTATTTTATTATTTTTATATTATATCTGACAATGTTCAATTGCATTATCCATTAAGTAAAAAAAAAAATTGTTTAAAAATGTATGAATTAATTTCTTAAAATGCAACAGTATTAGAATATGCTGAAAACATTTCGCATGATCCAAATTTTACACTCCTCAAAATTCAATCTAAATATTTAAATTTTGCACTATAGAATCCAAAGTAATCAACACAGAAGATCCCATCACGTATAACCCTGGCAGCCATTCTTCTGCTCGCTTCATCTTCACCCCAGGTATAACAATGGAGGCGGTTCTCTTCTCCCCAGTCTGCAACTAACAATTGATTCGATTTCGTATGGAGAAACAACAAGGAAGCAGTTAACAAGAGAATTGATTGGTTTCATTTCCTTCACATGCGCTTCTTCTCTGCATTCACCATGTCTAACCCTTCACGCTCGAGAGTAACATCAAAATCAAAACACCAAACATTCCACAATTTTCCATTTCATTGTTCTCTAATCCCTTTTATTTGTACTTCATTGTTTTCAGTCTAGTGCAAATGGCGGTCGGTGGCGCCACGGCTACTCAAACCGTGCCAGGCCACCAATGGATCAACCTCCTCCGATCAACAGGCCTCCCACTTCAAATCATCGTCCTTACTCCGACCACAACACTCTTGCTTCTCCTGGGTACGGGCCACAGTACTCCCACGGATCTCATCGGCCCCAGTTCACGGGTCCTCCTCCACGGGGTCCAGGTTATCATTTACCCTCACCCTCACCATTCTACGTACCAGGTCAACCATACACCGCCGTACCACCTCAGGCAAACCTGTACCGGCAGCGTGCCCCTTATGAATCGTATAGACCTGGTCCACCAAACACAATGCATGCACCGAGGTATAAACCGAATCAAAATCAAGTGGGCATGTACCTGCAACCTCCTAATGAATCGTATAGACCTGGTCCACCAAACACGATGCTTGCACCGAGGTACAGACCGAATCAAAATCAAGTGGGGATGTACATGCAACCTCCTTTGGCTTTTTATAAGCGAGAATGGAGGTTTTCTCCTACGAGGGCTCCCCCTCAATCTGGTAATCTCAATTCTCAATTGCAAATACTAAATGGAGCCTGAAGTTTTTGTCTCATAATTATAACTATTTTTACATGTCAGAGAGGTTTCAAATTCTCTCGTATAATATTTTGGCCGATTACTTGGCAACGGAGCATTATTCCGAACTTTATAGACACATACCTTTTCGATATTTGAATTGGGAGTGGCGAAAGAATCAGTTATTATTCGAGTTTAAATTGTGGTCTCCTGATATTTTGTGCCTTCAGGTACATCTTTTTATTCGAGAATTGCAAATTGGTCCTTGGCCAAATAAATTTGATTGTCAAATTGCATTTTTTACTGATGACTTTTTATTTTCATATGTTTCTAGGAAGTAGATAGATTCCCTGAATTACAAATCGAATTGGAAAATCGTGGATATAATGGCATCTATAAAGTACATTTTATTGTCAATGCTGTATACGTTTATTCTTGTATAATATATATTTACTTGGATGCAGATTCGAACTGGAAATGCGAAAGATGGATGTGCTATCTTTTGGCGAACAAACAGGTTCGTTCGCCCACCAACCCACATATTTTATACTAAACGCCCCTGTAAATATAAAAATTATAAAATATCCTATGACCTTGTAAATTGTATATATTTACTTGTTATTTAATGAAATCAGGTTCGGTTTGCTACATGACGAGTCGATACAATTTAACGAAATTGAACTCAGAGATAACGTAGCCCAGATTTGTGTATTAGAGGTATCATTAATTAATCAATTCTGTGTGATAATGTAATGTCATGTATTATGAAACTTATCTTAATCTCATTTCATATCATTAATTTGTTGTTGTTGACCAGTCAACTAATCAAATAATTCCTGAAAATAACTCGTCTCCTATGCAAGATAGGTAATTCGATTTTTATTTATTTTCATATTTATATTAAGGCTTAAATGCTTTGATTGAGACCTCATTTTGCTTCGCTATGCAGTTCAAATAGAGTGGTTGTGTGCAATATTCATGTTCTTTTCAATCCAAAGAGAGGAGAAATTAAACTCGGCCAAGTACTTATTTCTCTCTATCAAATTAAATCAAAGAATTTGATTACTTAATTAGCCGATTAATATTTATAATTAAGTTTTCTTTTCTTTAGGTGAGAACGCTCATTGATCGAGCCTATAATGTTTCTAAGAACTGGAATGATGCTCCTGTTATTCTCTGTGGAGATTTTAATTCTACTCCAATGGTAAATAATTTTGTGTAATTAGGTTTCATTTTAACCCAATTTGCACCTAAATTAACCGTCGATAGTGCAATTGAGCTTTAATTTTACCCTAAATTAAATCCATCGAACTTACCATAGTAAAACTCAATTTTACCCAATTTAGCTTAAATTACCCTCTATTGGACAAATTAAGCTTCAATTTTACTCGATCTCAACCCAAATTGGAGTTATTGGACTCAATTTATCCTCGATTATGCAATTTATCTGATATTCTCTTCTCTTATTTCCAGAGCCCACTGTATAAATTTATCTCAGAACAAAAGGTACACTCATCCCTCTCATTTTCCTTTGTGCAATTTCATTCAAATAATTTGTTTCAATTTTATTTCAAGGCTTTTATTACGATTAAATTGATTTCTTCAAAAATTCTGAAATATTCACAGTTGGATATATCGGGTCTTGCACGAAATCAGATTTCTGGACAACAATCTCATGCAAGACCTTATTTCAACCCCAATTATTCAAGGTACTTGTAGCCAATTAAATTACCTTATCCTATTTATAAATATAATGGAATATAATATAAGTTTAAGCCAATTTATTTAATTAAATTTGCCGTGTAGGGTTAGTTCATCTAATGGTACCACGAGTGCCAACAAAGAATGTACCAGTCAAAACAACGGTACAGAGAGTTCAAATTCGGATCCAACAGAAAAGGCTCATTTTAATGAACAAATTAATGGTAATTCTACGATTGAAATTCAACCAGAGGAAAAATTGGTTGATGAAATTGAGAAAAAGAATTTACATCCTAGCACGGATTCCGATGCAAGTCAAGAATCACGAGAAAATAATGAAGAATCAGAATTAGGTTTTGAAGAAATTAACCAATCTGAATTGTTACGAGGAGACAATAACAGTTTTTTAAAGGTCGATTTCGTAATTAACAGAGCAACTGATGATTCTACAGAGCCAAATTTATCTTTAGAAAAAATGAATTTTGGAGAAATTAGTAAATTAGAAGAGGATAGCGATATCTTCGAGGACGTTTTTGTAATTAGTAGAACAAATGAGGATTTTTTGAAAGAGCTTAACGGGACCAAGGACGAAGAAGGTTCTTCTAATAGTAATAATGTGCTTATCGAAGGTGATAATATTAATAATCATAATGGATATTATATTTATGATCCGTATAAGTGGGCCCCACACGAAATAAAAGCTGCTAGTGGAAGCGAAGAATGTACTCTCATCGAGCATAGTTTGAAATTAAGAAGCGTATATACAGATGTAGAGGTATTATATTTTTTTGTTTTAAATTACAGTATTAAATGAATTCTCTATTTTAGATCTATATTGGAAAGAAGATAAACTAAAATATTTTTTATTCGTTTGTAGGGTCGTGACGGTACGAAAGATTCGAATAGAGAACCTGAAGTGACATCATATCATGGGAACTTCATGGGCACTGTTGATTATATTTGGTATTTATTCACTAAAACCCTCAAAAAATTGTAAATTTTGTTTGCATGAATATGTTTCGGTAAATTGTAGGAGCACTGAAGGCCTGCAAACAGTGAAAGTATTGGATACAATACCTAAACAAATTTTGAAACAAACAAAAGGCTTTCCAACAAAGGTATATTGATATTTTTTCACAATTTGTTTTTTGCGATATTCTTTTTATATCCTTTTCAGAAAAGAATAATGAAATAAAAACTAGCAATGTCATTGGTATTTGAAGATTAAGTAGGTTTTATTTTGTATTATTGCAGAAATGGGGAAGCGATCATATTGCATTAGTTTGTGAATTGGCATTTGCGCCTAGCTCTTCGGCTAAGTAGACTCGGTGCAAATACCATATTGCACGTTTAAAATCAAATAACTCTAGATTACCATTCCTTTCTTTGTTTATTTAATTTTTTATGTGAAATGTTTCAGTTAGCATTAACAAATTTAAAAATCATTTTAAAATAGTCGAATATATAGTTTGACATAATATCAATTTAAAATATTGCACAAATGTTTTAGCATTAACAATTCAAAATAAATAAATAGATGAAGATTCACTAATTTTTTTAAAACTGGATTTAAAGTACAAATGTTCAATATAATGCTTACATAGTCGACACCTCGTTTTGAAATTCATAGTTCTATCTTATTGGTATTACATAATGCAATGCATTCGTCTCTTTTGACCGTGACACACATTATGAAACAGTCTTAATTCTATTTGGGATATCTACCAAATTAAGCATTACGAAACGGTCATTAATTCCATTTTGGATATAAAACAAAACAAGCATTACGAAACAATCTTTTATTCTATTTGGATATTCTGGGGAAAAACATTTATCAGTTTTCTTGTTTTTAGTTTCCATCAATATCTAATCCAAATCCAAATCAATATCGACACACATTTGAGTTGCATAAATGAGTTAATGTGTCTAAATTTTAGTACCACACAATAAAACAAGGATGATACGTTTACCGAAACAAAACACCGAACCATTACCGAAATCACATTTATGGTAAAAATATCATAAATTTCAAGTGGGACCCACATGCAATTCATATGCAAAACATTTCTTCGGGAATAGGTTTGTAATTTATTTCGGTGGCTCAAGTATTTTCCCACAATAAAATCTTGCCGAATAGAAACAAAATTCTGGTTCTAATGAAATATATTTTGTAATTTGTAAAAGAAAGCAATTCACAAGGCTTCCATGTTTGGAGAGTCGTTAGAACACATTAAATGGGTGATGCTGATTGTTATTGTAGTTATTATTCAGCTTCACACAAAACTGCAAACTAAATAGAATGATTATTTGTATAATTGTTTTGAATAATTTTTATTTAAATGAAAACATCAAGGAAATAAATGGGGGTAATTTGTTTGAGAGATTATGAATAATGATGTGATATTTTTGCGGTATATTTAGAAAAGTTAAATTTTCATGTGTTTGTTAGGAATGATATTTGTACTAACGTTATTTTCAAGAGACCATATATGGTATCCCCGAAACCTCTCCCCCCATACTCTATATATCACTAATTAACAATTCTTAATAAATATTAATTAATTGTTAATGAAGTATTTTTTTTGTTAATTACATATTTTAGTAATTAATTGTTAATGAAGTATTTTTTTTGTTAATTACATATTTTAGTTGCCGTTGGATAAATGAAATCATTGAAATGAGATTGATTCGATGACCGAAATCACTTCTACCATGCGATGCCAAAGCACAATTTTGAATTATGTTTATTTCATTCTAATAAAATTCATTGTACTTTTATGACATCAACAATAATATCGTCATGTTTGTTTCATTCTAAATTTTTTTATTGTTCTTTTGCGATATCAACAATAATACTATAATCTCAAATAAAATATGTTACTCCGCACATTTTTATAACTGTGTTAAAATTAAATTAATCGTAATTTATAAAATATATTATGATCAAAATAATATAAATTATCCATATATTATAAGCAATAGTTATAATATAATATGATTAATAATTTATATAATAATTTATAAAATACATTATATATTTTATAATTTTAAGATTAAAATATTTTTCTATATATTTTCAAATAATTACTTTTCTAAAATAAATATATTCATAATCTTTGTTAATGAAAATGATATAATGCCTCACATCCAAAAGAAATGTGTTTATTTATTGTTTATAAGAGAACAACTTTTTGATAAATTATGTGTATAAAAATAAGTTAATTAAACATATAAATTTTCCAAGTGAATATTGTATTACAGTTTTATATATGAGTATCCCATTTAATCATACGATTTTGATTTAAAAAATGTATACAAGACACGACTCAAGAATATTGGTTAAAAATTGGTGTAAAATAGTGACTCACAAATATGTTATGTAATAAAAATAAACAACATATTTTTCTTTTAAAAAATGCATCATAAAATTGGCCAAATATTAATATCCAGTGGACATAATACTTATTTATATATTTAAGTCTTGGGCCTTCATTGGGCCGAACTAAAGGCCTTTTTGCGGGACTTGTTCTACCTGGTCTAATAACTGAACTGCACTATGATCTCTCTCCACGAAGTTCTATCTCGCGCGGGATTGAAATCTGCAAAATTGACCTCGAAGTTCTTCTTCTCTCTCAACGATCAATCGAGTGGAGATGATGCCAGGCGGTGGATACACCTCCATCAACAACCAGAATGTCTCCGGATCGGTACCGGTATTGTCAACTCAACACATCCTTCTCCCTTTCCCTTTCCCTTTACTTCTGTTTTGATCTTTCTTGTTCAACCTGTTTTGTTTTCTCTCCCTCTCTAGGCTGCAATCGGCCCTGAACAAGCTCCTGACTATTTTGCAGGTCAGTCCCTGTGTCTAGTTCTAATTTTATGGTTTCTCTTTTCATTCTCGATTTGATTTTTTTTCCCTCTATTTGATTTGAAGTTGATTAATGTTTTATGTGATTTTATAGGTCCCAATGTTCAGAATTTCACGCCTTCTGAGCCAAAGGGCAAGATTTCTGGTGGTTATCGGCCTCCACAAGATGCAGACGGTATTTTTATTTCACATCTATGATATTCAATTATCTATTTCATAAATTAGTTTAAATATCTGAACTTAACTTATTAAGTAATACCTTCCATTAACACTTTCTTGTTTTATTGCAGATACGTTCTCTAAGCCAGGAGGGAGTGGAAATTCTGACAAGCCACAGCAAACTGGATGGTTCCAGTTGTTCGCAGTCGACACATACAAACCGTATTTTGATATAGACACCTCAGATGTACTGGAGAGGATCAGGGAATCTCTCTTCCCTCTAAACGGAAACTTCAATGAAAAAATTACAGATAAACCTGACTTGTAAGCCCCCTTTTTATGGATAATTTATTAACATATTTCTTTCATTATTTTAAATTTGAAACATAGGTACGGGCCATTTTGGATGTGCACGACACTAATATTCGCCGCAGCTGCAATCGGCACATTCGTTGCATATTTCGAGCACAAGTGGCATCAGAAAGAGTGGACCTACGATATTAATTTGGTAACTTGGTCCGCCGGACTATTTTATGGCTACGTTGTACTCGTTCCCCTTGCTTTGTTTCTCATTCTCAAATACTTCTCGGCACCTTCCGAACTGGTACAGCTTTGGTGCTTGTATGGTTACTCCCTCTTCGTTTTCATCCCAGCCTCGGTTGTAATTTGGCCAAATTTAATTTTTTTTATTTTAATAAAATGTTTTTGGCGAGAGTTTCTTTTAATATTTATGAGATTGTCATCGTTTTTAATATTTTTAATATGGATGAGCGAGTGGAAAATTATTTTATTTATAAAATGAATTGCATCAAATAAAATGATAATTTTGAATTTACTGATAATTTCGCATAACTAAGTTCAACAAAAAAAAAATAGTCCACTCATGAAATTAATATATGTTATGAATTTTCAAGACTATAAACTAGTATTATATTCTACTCTTTTTACTAAATTTAATTTATTATATCATAATAGGTTTTAATTTTTAAATTTCTTAAATGAATCCTTTCATATATATTTTTAATTTTATATTATGATTAGTGTAAGCAAAAGTTATATCATTTTGATTATTGCAAATAATAATATGTGGTATTCCTACAATTTACTTATGCATCCAAACATGTTAAATTCTTTTTAGTTTCTAGACTTTATAACCCATAGGATTGGTAAAATTAAAATCCTAAACCCTAGAGATAACCTTTCCTATGCTGTAAATTTCTTGTACATCCAAACAAGCCCTAAGTAGGTTTTATTTTGTATTATTGCAGAAATGGGGAAGCGATCATATTGCATTAGTTTGTGAATTGGCATTTGCGCCTAGCTCTTCGGCTAAGTAGACTCGGTGCAAATGCCATATTGCACGTTTAAAATCAAATAACTCTAGATTACCATTCCTTTCTTTGTTTATTTAATTTTTTATGTGAAATGTTTCAGTTAGCATTAACAAAAATCATTTTAAAATAGTCGAATATATAGTTTGACATAATATCAATTTAAAATATTGCACACATGTTTTAGCATTAACAATTCAAAATAAATAAATAGATGAAGATTCACTAATTTTTTTAAAACTGGATTTAAAGTACAAATGTTCAATATAATGCTTACATTATTACATAGTCGACACCTCGTTTTGAAATTCATAATTCTATCTCATTGGTATTACATAATGCAATGTATTCGTCTTTTTTGACCGTTACACACATTACGAAACGGTTATTAATTTCATTTTGGATATGTAGCAAAACAAGCATTACGAAACGGTCATTAATTCCATTTTGGATATATAGCAAAAAAAGCATTACGAAACGGCCATTAATTCCATTTTGGATGTATAGCAAAACAAGCATTACGAAACAGTCTTTTATTCCATTTGGATATCCTGGTGAAAAACTTTTATCAGTTTTCGTACGTACCATATAGTAGAATCAAGGCAAAAATGAATTTTAGTTTTCTTGTTTTTAGTTTCCATCAATATCTAATCCAAATCCAAACCAATACCAACGGGCACATTAGAGTTGCGTAAATGAGGTAATGTGTCTAAATTTTAGTATCACACAATACAATCTTGACGAAAAGAATAAATATTCCGACTCCAGTGAGAAGTATATTTTGTAATTTGTAAAAGAAAGCAATTCACAAGGTTTCCATGTTTGGAGAGTCGTTAGAACACATTACATGCATGATACTGATTGTTGTTGCAGTTATAACTTATTACACAGGCTAAAGATCACAAAAATTATCTATGAAAAGCCTCTACACAGAATAAATTATTTTATCTGATAATTATAAGATTAAAATGCTTGTTAATATTTTAGGACAATATATTTCAAATTAATATTGCTATTTCATTACGACATTTTTTTTTGAAGTAATTATTTTTACATCTAAGATTAATATACTCATAATATTTTGGTATATGGAAATGATATAATGCCTTGCATTCCAAAAAAATTGCGTTTATTTATTGTTTGCAAGAGAGAAAGACTACGTGTAATCATTGTTAAATATCATCAAAAAGATTTAAATGAGAATTTGTGTGTCAAAGACAAATAAATTAACATAACTTTTTTCACATTTCTTGTCACGTGAATATTGCAATAAATACTAAGTATCGCATTTAATTATATAATTTGGATTTAAAAACACGAGTTATGGTAACAAATGCTCGCCTTCTTTACCTGCATTTTGGTAGAAATTAAGAAAAGGAATTAGAAAGGAGGTGATACGAAGTTGGGATGTCAAATGATTAGTCACGAATACTCACGATATGAACCATTTGGAAGAAACGCAACAATCGCATATTTCAACGCAAAAAAACAACTCATTGTTGAGCTAGATTGATAACATATATAATATGTAAATTAGATAGGTCGCCTTGGAGGGTGATATGATCTAGACAGTTATCCTTAATGAAAGAAATACAGTTTCGGATCAACCGTAAAAGTGTACACAAGGATAAACGAATGTAGTCGTACATTCGTGGCCATAACTTTCAGTGGGAAAATCCAATTAGAATGGTTCAAATTGGGTTAGATAGATATTGAGATTATCTACAACCTTCATATAGAAATATATTTCATATGAACGAAGTATAAGTGTCGTTTCTGTGAAATACCGAAAGGGTGCAACAGTATGACATACAGTTAGTAAAACAGTCATAACTTTTGCATACGAACTCCAATTGGGCTGGGCCAAATTGGGTTGTGTAGATAATAAGATTATCTACAACTTTCGTGTTGGTTGATTTTCTGTCAGAGAAATTTATCAATTTCGTCTGGACAGAATACTGAACAGGTTCATACAGTTTTCTGTGTGAAAGGGTGTATATTGGATATACATGCCTTTTGGCTAATCCTTATCCTATTAGGTATAAATAGGATTTTCTCTCTCATCTTCACTAAGGAATTCAGAAGTAATTCAAAGCAATATTCTGCCCAAGACACAAGAAAAAGAGCAAATTCAGATTTGATCTTTTGTGAGTGAAAAGGCACGAAGAGAGATTAATAGAGAATCGATCGAGATCAAGCAAGTGCACCGATACATCGTCTAGGCAGGTGTATCCGTGTCCGGCGTCTTCCGACTCAAGGTGGATACGTGTGGAGGAGCAACACTTGGGGCTCTCCGTTGTGATCGAACCGAAGGATCGAAGAACGGGAACGAACGGTGAAGGACGCACGGTGTGGGACGCGCGTAAAGTCACCAACGTGACCGGAGGAATAGGAGGCAGCGATCAACCCTTCGTGTTCCATCAATTTGGAACTGGTATGGATCTAACCTTCTATTTGCATCGTACCCTCGAAGTCGTGGCGTGATCTCGGGAATCGGGGAACCGGACCGGGCCTACATATCCGCTGCGCGGGCCCGGGGCCGGGGATATTCCCCAACAGTGGTATCAGAGCGATCGCCATCGATTCGAGGGTCGAATCATAGTCGTATATTAGGTATACGCACGGGTTATCAAAGTTCGTACCCGTTTGCATGATGTTACATATTTAGAATGTCAAATTCCATTAAAATCACAAGTGAAATTCGCTAGAGATCGATCAATAGTTGATTGAGAGTATCTAGGAATAATCGTGAAAAGATTTCATGATTGATCGTTTTGGAAACGAGCGAAAACAACAGTTCAAAAATTGCATAGTCCGTTATAACACATATTCCGTTGTAACGGACTTGGAGTCCGTTGCAACGGACCCTGTATAGGATGCGGGGGTGTGAAGAGAACTGTGAAAAACGCATATTCCGTTGCAACGGACTTGGAGTCCGTTGTAACGGAACCTGTATCAGATACGAGGTTGCGGGGATGCCAATGGTGTCTATTGGAGTCCGTGGTAACGGACTGGGTCCGTTATAACGGATGTCTTCGCAGTTTTGTCCGTTGCAACGGACTATATGTTGCGTTGTAACGGACAGGTTTCTGGAAATTTGGACAAAGGTTTGCAGAAAATAGCGTTGTAACGGACCAAGGTTGCGTTGCAACGGACATGTTTCTGGCAATTTTGGCCAAACTCCGGAATAAATAGCGTTGTAACGGACTGGTATTCCGTTGTAACGGAGTGCCAAGTATACAGGAGGTCCGTTGCAACGGACTATGTTGCGTTGCAACGGACTGGTTTCTGGTTGCTGATTTTGTTTTCGTGATAACTTTGGCTACACAACTTGGAATTTTGAGTTCTTTATATCGATTTGATCGGCATCAATCATACTAGCATATAATTAGATAATTATTTAGAATAATTAGACTCCCAAATAAATACATATGCATTTATGAAAATCTTGTGATAGTGATATAATTGGATTATGTCACGAATTTAGAAACATGCAATGGCATGATCCCTCATAATATTTAAGTCATGGAAATGCCTTCCATATCCACAACCATCGAGATTGATATGACATAGTGCGTGGTTTCAGGCCATAGTCGGGCACGTACTATTGTATATATTGGTGCGGGTGGTAAGCGTTAATTGGGGACTCACGTGGTTTCAGGCCATAGTCGGGAACGTGAGTAGTTCAATTGAACGATACGATGGATATGGTTATGACTTAACCGTCCAAGCCAATCCGATTGGAGTTCGGGGCATAGATAGGATGCACACACGGAACTGGGATTGTATTGGATACGATCCATCACCGAAATCCTATAAAGGTTCAAGAGTCGTATTGGATACGATTGGATTTAATCCTAGCTAAAATATCGAGATCTCATTTGTCGGCCATAGTCACTTATGGGAGGATCGTAAAATATGGGTCTTGAGTGTTATGGACTTGGAGTCCCGTATCGGTATGAGGGTTATCGATTCGATAAAATAACACTATCATATAATCATCATATAAGCCCTATAAGATAAGTACGCAACGTTAGTAATCAATCTTTCACTTCATTTGTAGATCATGTCTTCTAGTAACACCAACACCATGTCGATTAGATCGACTTTAGAAAAGGATAAGCTAGTGGGTCGGAACTACTTTGACTGGCACCGAAACCTGAGAATAGTTCTCAGGCAAGAGGGCAAGAGTCACGTATTGGATACGGAACTAGTGGAACCGGGCCCCGATGCTACGGCCGAAGAAAAGGCCGCGTTTGAGAAACTTAAGAAGGACTCAAATGATGTTACGTGCCTCATGTTGGCATGTATGGACGCTAGTCTTCAAAAGCAGTTTGAGGACTTGGATGCGCACATCATAGACGTTGTGCTCAAGGAAATGTTCCAAGAGCAGGAGCGTATTGAACGGTTCAGTACGCTCAAAGAGTTGGTAAACTGCAAGATGCCTTCGGGGTCTTCGGTTAGCTCTCACGTTTTGAAGGTGCAAGCTCTCATAGACCGTCTTGAGAAGCTAGGAGAGAAATTGTCGAAGATTATGCAACAAGATTTGATCTTGTGTGCACTTCCTCCAATGTTTTCTCCGTTCGTGACTAACTATCACATGCATTCGATGGATAAGACGATCCCTGAGCTTCACGGAATGCTTAAGAATTTTGAATCGGAGACGTTAAAGTCGTCCGGAGAGAACAGGGCAAGAGTTGCCGGAAATGTTCTCACAATTCAGAATAAGGATCGTAAGAGATCAAAGTCCAAGGGCGGTTCGGCTAAGAAACGTTCGAAGCCGAATAAAAGGGGAAAGGAGAAATCCAAGGATGAGACGTGCTTTCATTGTCACAAGGCTGGACATTGGAAGCGCGATTGCAAGTCTTACCTCGAGGAGGTGAAGAAGGGCAAGGCGGTTTCAGCGACCGGCCTCTCAGGTATTAACGTTATTGAAGTTAATATTTCAACTATGACTAATTGGGTATTGGATACCGGTTGTGGGACTCATATTTGTCGAAATATGCAGGTTCTTCAAAATAGTCGAAGGTTGGAAAATGATGAAGTCGATCTACGCGTCGGGAATGGAGCAAGAGTTGCTGCGTTTGCCGTAGGAGTAGTTAATTTGACTTTACCTAATGGACTTATTTTAGTACTAAATAATTGTTATTATGTACCGACATTATGTAAGAACATAATAAGTGTGTCGAAACTGGCCAATGATGGCTATGAATTCGTTATTAGGAATAATGAGTTTTCGATATGTAAGGATTCTATTATCTATGGAAATGTTCTGTTAGAAAATGGTCTTTATGTGTTGGATTTCGATCACGGAAATAATAAGTCTATATATAACGTTAATGCAAAAAGGATTAAATCTAAAGTTGATAATCGGACTTTCTTTTGGCATTGTCGTCTCGGTCATGTGAATGAGAAACGCATTGCTAGACTCCATAAAGATGGAATGCTAGACTCATTTGAATTGGATTCATTTGGGAATTGCGAATCTTGTTTACTTGGCAAGATGACTAAGGCGCCGTTCTCCAAGGTCGGAGAGCGGTCCAACGATCTATTGGAACTCATACATTCCGATGTGTGTGGACCGATGAGCATCGAGGCAAGAGGAGGCTATCGATACTTTGTTACGTTTACGGACGATCATAGTAGATATGGATATATCTATTTGATGCGTACTAAAGCGGAGACCTTTGAAAAGTTCAAAGAGTTTCAAAACGAAGTTGAAAATCAACTTGGCAAGAAAATTAAAGCCATTCGATCGGATCGAGGTGGCGAATATTTGAGCTATGAGTTTGAAGATCATCTAAAAGATTGTGGAATAGTTCCACAATGGACTCCGGCAGGAACGCCACAATGGAATGGCGTGTCCGAGAGGAGGAATCGGACCTTGTTGGACATGGTTCGATCTATGATGAGTCAAACTTCCCTTCCAAAATCGTTTTGGGGATTTGCCCTTGAGACAGCGGCTTTCTTGTTGAACCGCATACCTTCTAAATCGGTACATAAGACGCCATATGAGATGTGGTTTGGAAATTCTCCAAAGTTGTCTTTTGTTAAGATTTGGGGTTGTGAAGCATATGTTCGAAAATTGATTTCGGATAAGCTCGAACCCAAATCTGAAAAATGTTTATTTGTCGGGTATCCTAAGGAAACAAAAGGATATTATTTCTATCTTCCAATCGAAAATAAAGTTTTCGTAGCTCGAAGAGGAGTCTTCCTTGAGGAGGATTTTATCTCTAGGCGAGTGAATGGGACTGACATAGATCTTGAAGAAATTCGAGACCCGCAAACAAATGTTGAACCGATGAACGCTGATCCGATTTCCTCAAATGTTGAGGATCCGGAGTCAAGTGCACAAGGCGCAGTTCGTAGATCGGGTAGGATTCGTCAAGAGCCTATACGATATGGTTTTATCGTGGCAAATGACGATGAAGTCGAATTCATAGATGATGAACCGACATCTTATCGCGAGGCTATGAAAAGCGAAGATTCCGATAAGTGGCAAACTGCCATGAAATCCGAGATTCAATCCATGTACGATAATCAAGTTTGGAACTTGATTGATCCACCTCCCGGGGTTAAACCAGTGGGATGTAAATGGGTCTTCAAGAAGAAGACCGACATGGATGGGAATGTAAACACTTATAAAGCACGGCTTGTGGCGAAAGGTTTCAAACAAATTCATGGTGTAGACTATGAAGAAACGTTTTCTCCAGTAGCAATGCTTAAATCCATACGGATTTTACTTGCTATTTCTGCGTATTATGATTACGAGATTTGGCAAATGGATGTCAAAACCGCATTCCTTAACGGGAACTTAGAAGAGGATGTGTACATGACACAGCCCGAGGGTTTTGTCGATTCGAAGAGTCCGAATAAAGTGTGCAAGTTGCAACGATCCATTTATGGATTGAAGCAAGCTTCTCGGAGTTGGAATATACGTTTCGATGAAGTTATACGAGATTATAATTTCGTGAAAAATGTAGAAGAACCTTGTGTATACAAGAAGGTTAGTGGGAGCCGCGTAGTATTTCTTGTACTATATGTAGACGACATCTTGATCATAGGAAACGACATTCCGATGCTGACGGATGTTAAGAAGTATTTAAATACTCGTTTCGCTATGAAAGATTTGGGCGAGGCCGCTTATATATTAGGCGTGAGGATTTATAGAGATAGATCCAAGAAGTTACTCGGCTTGAGTCAAAGCACGTACATCGACAAAGTGTTGAAACGGTTTTCAATGCAAAATTCGAAGAAAGGACTTCTTCCAATGTCGAGTGGCATATCGTATTCTAAAGCTCAATGTCCGACATCGAGCGAAGATAAGAATGCGATGAGTATTGTTCCATACGCTTCGGCGGTTGGATCAATTATGTATGCCATGATTTGTACGCGCCCCGATGTGTCGTATGCATTGAGCGTCGTTTCGCGTTACCAATCTAATCCAGGGGATATGCATTGGATCGCGGTTAAAAACATCCTTAAGTACTTACGAAGAACTAAGGATCAATTTCTAATTTATGGTGGAAAGACATCCGGGTTGGTCATCAATGGATATACCGACGCCAGTTTCCAAACATGTGTCGATGACTTTCGATCACAAAGCGGATACGTGTTTTGTCTAAATGGTGCAGCGGTAGTTTGGAAGAGTTCCAAACAACCCACGATAGCAGACTCTACAACTGAATCGGAGTATATTGCGGCTTCCGAAGCAGCAAAGGAGGCGGTTTGGATCAAGAAGTTTGTGTCGGAGCTTGGTGTAGTCCCGAGCATCTCGGAACCTGTAGTTGTGTATTGCGACAATACGGGCGCAATAGCACAGTCCAAGGAACCGAGGGCACATCACCGCTCCAAGCACATACTCAGAAAATTTCACTTGATCCGTGAGATTTTGCAAAGGAAGGATGTGATCATTGAGAAGATTGATACTGACAGGAATGTTGCGGACCCGTTTACTAAGCCACTCTCGCAAGCTAAGCACGATTATCATGCGAAAGCTATAGGTTTGAGATACCTAGAGGAGGAAGAGAGTAGTTAGTTATCTAAAACGATAATTTCGTAGGACGAGATTAGTCTAATAGATTAGTAAACGTTGTATCACCCCAAACTTATCTTATAGTAATGCAATTTCAGAATTTTAAAATTTTTTCATTTTGCATCTATCTTATATGAAAACTGTGTGCTGGGTTGTGTAATATGATTGTTACATGAACCTTGATTTGAACTTGTGTGGACGTCGACATGGTTGAGGACCATGTGCAGCAAAACCGTCACACTTAAAGTGTCATTTCTAAACATCCCTAGTCGCGGATCAGCTTGCTTAAGAGAGAAGCATTTCTATTATTAGATAATAGACTGAACGCGTACACTAGTACGTTTGCCGAGGAGATGATTATGTTTTGCTAATCATGGGACAAAGGAGTTTGTCGAATCGGGAACGTAGATATATGTTAGGTTACATATATTGGATATGACCGAAGCCGCGAGACCATGACATGGTTTAGTCATTATAGATGGACTTGCGACGGATGGGGTTTTAGATTCTTCATACTTGAGGGGATCATTGATTGCGTTACGTGCGTAACACAATGCTTTGATATGATCTTACGCTCACCGTAACAGGGAGTTAAAAGGGTCATCATTGGGTATTGTCCGAAACACGGAATTCAATGTGAGTCTCCAAGATAGGAATTGTTTATTCCGAAAGGAAGAGATATCTCTTAGGCGCCGCTCGATGAGTCGATTAACGAAAACTGTGGCCACAGTCAATGATATTAATGGTTAATATCGATTGAAATTTGTTAACTCAACTCGGAATCGGGGAATAAGTATAGTTAATCAAATTATAAGGATGACTATTACCGTGCCTTTTGATTAACGGATATCGTAAACAAGAGAACTAGTAACCGCTATTCGAGATAGGCACAATGATCACAATCATTTTTCGTTTAACATGGGTAGCTATGATGGAGTGACTAGATCCCGCTCATGAGCTTGTAGGCATTGGAAACAACCTACTGCCATCGTTAAGTCGAACCTACATGGTCACACAACGAGTCGTACTAAGTCGGGCTTGATCATAAAATCGGCACATTGGATGTGCATAGCTTGGTATTTGATACGCGAGTTATATTCTCTAAAATCGTGCGTATTGGATATGCATGAGTACCTTTTAGGTAGATCTGAAATTGAGTGGGAGACTGAAAGAAATACAGTTTCGGATCAACCGTAAAAGTGTACACAAGGATAAACGAATGTAGTCGTACATTCGTGGCCATAACTTTCAGTGGGAAAATCCAATTAGAATGGTTCAAATTGGGTTAGATAGATATTGAGATTATCTACAACCTTCATATAGAAATATATTTCATATGAACGAAGTATAAGTGTCGTTTCTGTGAAATACCGAAAGGGTGCAACAGTATGACATACAGTTAGTAAAACAGTCATAACTTTTGCATACGAACTCCAATTGGGCTGGGCCAAATTGGGTTGTGTAGATAATAAGATTATCTACAACTTTCGTGTTGGTTGATTTTCTGTCAGAGAAATTTATCAATTTCGTCTGGACAGAATACTGAACAGGTTCATACAGTTTTCTGTGTGAAAGGGTGTATATTGGATATACATGCCTTTTGGCTAATCCTTATCCTATTAGGTATAAATAGGATTTTCTCTCTCATCTTCACTAAGGAATTCAGAAGTAATTCAAAGCAATATTCTGCCCAAGACACAAGAAAAAGAGCAAATTCAGATTTGATCTTTTGTGAGTGAAAAGGCACGAAGAGAGATTAATAGAGAATCGATCGAGATCAAGCAAGTGCACCGATACATCGTCTAGGCAGGTGTATCCGTGTCCGGCGTCTTCCGACTCAAGGTGGATACGTGTGGAGGAGCAACACTTGGGGCTCTCCGTTGTGATCGAACCGAAGGATCGAAGAACGGGAACGAACGGTGAAGGACGCACGGTGTGGGACGCGCGTAAAGTCACCAACGTGACCGGAGGAATAGGAGGCAGCGATCAACCCTTCGTGTTCCATCAATTTGGAACTGGTATGGATCTAACCTTCTATTTGCATCGTACCCTCGAAGTCGTGGCGTGATCTCGGGAATCGGGGAACCGGACCGGGCCTACATATCCGCTGCGCGGGCCCGAGGCCGGGGATATTCCCCAACACTTAACTCTTGCAAAAAGTAGACTTATTTGTTTTTTCTTTTTCAGTAAATACAAAATATATTGAATTGAGCGCGTATCACGTTTGTTTATCTCTAAAAAAAAAATTAACACGAATATAATATGGCTCAATGATATTGGTGAAATAGTGAATTGCAATTGCCAATCCTAGATATATTTTGGAGGATGGGATTATGGTTTTGTGAGACCACATCATCAAGTAATTGTGGGAAATGTTACGTTGTCCCTATGTTGCATCACATATACTTTGTATATTAATTTATAAAAAAAATATTATTTGCCTCGGATTTCACTATCCGTTTACTCTATATCCTAAAATAGCAAGATACAAATAATTAGTATTAATTAATAATTAATAGTTTAGATGAATATTAATTATGTAGTAATTAATCGTTAGCATTGATTTTTCAGTAGCCGTGTCATCAACATACTTAAAATTTTTCATCTTTTCCGATTTATGTTCTCCGTGCCTGTCCATTATCTAATATACCACCCGTTTAAAGAAAACGAAAATATTGAATACTGAAATAAATAAATAACTAACCGAAAAGAGCGATAAAAAAATCAAAGAGAATAAAGAAATTTTGAAAAACTAACAACATACTTACCCTCGCAAGTTGCGTGAGAATCAATAGTTACATAAAATATGCTTCTAAAAATCAAGATCACAATCAATCAACAAGAACAAATTACCGCACAATATTTAACAATTGAAAACGCCGACACACAAATAGTTACACAAAAATATAAAAAAATGAATTGATGAGATCAACCAAAACACACAATCTTATAATTCAAAAAAAAAAAAAAATGATATCGTGACTTCACGACAGGACTTAGAAATAAATGAAAAATAAATGATTTAGGTTAATTTGCAAGTGGTGGTCATATATACATACATATCGCCTCTAACTTCTTCAATAATTCTTGTAATCAACTTGAAAAGAAATATAAAACATAGAATATCATATGACAGACACACAAATACACAATATATCAAAATTATAAAAAAACATAAAAGGTAAAATGCTTTAGTATTTGGTTTTCATACTTACGACTTTTTTATATAGTGATTCTGTGAATACACATCAAAATATTATGTAATAAATAACATATTTTTTCTTTAATAATATATGCGAAATTAATTCATTAATGAAGATCCCATGGACAGAAAGATATTTATTTATACACTTCAGTCTTGGGCCTTCATTAGGCCTCTTAAAAGGCCTTTCTCTCGCACTTGATATACATGCTCTAATAACTAAACTGCACAGTTCCATACTTCCATTGAGGTTTTTGATCTCTCTGCACGAAGTTCTCTCCTCTCGCGCGGGATCGAAACTTGCAAAATTGACCTCGAGGTTCTCCATCCCTCTCAACGATCAATCGAGGGGAGATGATGCCAGGCGGTGGATACACCTCCATCAACAACCAGAATGTCTCCGGATCCGTACCGGTATTGTCAACTAAACACTTCCCTCTCCCTTTCCTTTCACTTCTGTTTTGATCTTTCTTTGTTCAACCTGTTTTGTCTTCTCTCTCTCTAGGCTGCAATCGATGCTGAACAAGCTCCTGTCTATTTTGCAGGTCAGTCCCTGTGTCTAGTTCTAATTTTATGGTTTCTCTTTTCATTCTCGATTTGATTTTTTTCCCTCTATTTATTTGAAGTTGATTAACGTTTTATGTGATTTTATAGGTCCTAATGTTCAGAATTTCACGTCTTCTGAGCCAAAGGGCAAGATTTCTGGTGGTTATCGGCCTCCACAAGATGCAGACGGTATTTTTATTTCGCATCTATGATATTCAATTATCTATTTCATAAATTAGTTTAAATATCTGAAATTAACTTATTAAGTAATACCTTTCATTAACACTTTCTTGTTTTATTGCAGATACGTTCTCTAAGCCAGGAGGGAGTGGAAATTCTGACAAGCCACAGCAAACTGGATGGTTCCAGTTGTTCGCAGTCGACACGTACAAACCGTATTTTGATATAGACACCTCTGATGTACTGGAGAGGATCAGGGAATCTCTCTTCCCTCTAAACGGAAACTTCAATGAAAAAATTACAGATAAACCCGACTTGTAAGCCCCCTTTTTATGGATAATTTATTAACATATTTCTTTCATTATTTTAAATTTGAAACATAGGTACGGGCCATTTTGGATATGCACGACACTAATATTCGCCGCAGCTGCAATCGGCACATTCGTTGCATATTTCGAGCACAAATGGCATCAGAAAGAGTGGACCTACGATATCAATTTGGTAACTTGGTCCGCCGGACTATTTTATGGCTACGTTGTACTCGTTCCCCTTGCTTTGTTTCTCATTCTCAAATACTTCTCCGCTCCTTCTGGACTGGTACAGCTTTGGTGCTTATATGGTTACTCCCTCTTCGTTTTCATTCCAGCCTCGGTACGTAAAGAAAACTTTTAGTTTACTCCAATTTAGTGTTTAAATTACAAATAAATCCTTGAGCAATTTGTTTTTGTAGTGCCTCTCAATCATACCTTTTGAGATATTCAGATGGATGGTGGTTGGTATTGCTGGTTTGATGTCTGCGGCTTTTGTCTCGGTCAATCTGAAAGCTCATATCGTTTCTTCCGCTGGAGAGAGATGGATTTTTATAATTTCTGGAATATTCGTTTTGCAATTGGCTCTTGCAGTAGTTCTTAAACTTTATTTTTTCACTATTATGGTCGATACATGAAAAGGTTTATGGGGAACTATGAGAAATTAACCGCACTAAATATAGGAGGTAGAGATTGATATGTGTGTGTGCGGATTTTTTTTTTTATTATTTTGGGTTTCTGTTGATGTTTGTTTGTGTAATTATTTGGGTTTGAAAACGATTTTTGGGTTTCTGTGAGGTGTATGCTCGGTTTATTTTGATTAAAAGAAAATTATTATGATAACTTTTCTTTGTTTATGTAATTATTTGAAATATCTAGGAATATTATTTGGTGATGTTTGCCATGTAATAAGAACCATTTGTGTAGCTCATCCTGACATTCTTATATGATATATCACACTCAAAACTTTAAATTCATATTATTTTAGGTTGTTACATTTAATACAAATGAGTAAAAATGTAACGATGAAACTAATTTTTTTATGATGATTAGTATATCAATATGAACAAACAATAAATAAATCTTAAAAACAAAGCCGCGCCATTTATTTTTATAAATATGTTTGCAATACAATTACAAATAATTATATTTAGCGAAAAAGAGATGATAAAATCTGTAATTTTAATGATACAACTGTTGGTTCAAATTTCCTAGGGTTTGATTATCTCAAAATAATGTCGAAACTACTAACGTATACATGTAAGTGACAATTACAGAGGTAAAAGACGAAGCCCGCAAAAGGATCAAAAGATGAAGCAAAACGCACAAGGACGATAAAAGGAAATAAAGAATCAAGACGTCAAAGATCAAGTTGAAGATTCCGCAAGTTGGGATATCAAATCAACACATCAAACATTAAATAGGTATTCCTAAACTTGTCTTTGGAAGCATTAAACTCAAGAAAAATAAGTTGGAATATTCAAAACAAATAAAACAAAGTAAAAACTGCCAAGTATCATGGTGCGTCATGCCGCACAAGAAGCACCGTCATGACGCACCACACTATGGACTTTGTTTTATCTCACAGTGCGTCATGACGCTCAAGGGCATAGTCATGACGCACCAAAGAGGAAAATGTGAAACTTTGTACAGTCCGTCATGACGCACAAACAAGCGTCATGACGGACCAAATAAGTTTCGTGTCACAGTTAAAGGTCCGTTCCAACGAACCATTCAAGCGTTGGAACGAACCATCAACTATACAGTCTACCGTCATGACGCACCAATTCTAGCGTCATGACGGACCACTGAAGTTTTGAATACTAACACTTGTAACGGCTAGTTCAACAGTCTGTGCGTCATGACGCACCATTACTTGCGTCATGACGCACTGTACTAAAAACTTTAGTTTTGAGGGGACTGTGTGTGTTATAAATAGATCCCCTTCAAGGTTTCTCTATCCATCTCTTCCACAAATCATTAGAGCATATCAAAGAGAGAAAACCTAGCCAAAATCTTGAGCAAATAATTCCAAACCAAATCAAGGATTATTAGATCCATTTTCGATTCCATTACTTAACGATTCCCAACTTGCGTGACCGATCACGACTAGTTCGTTAGTAGTACAATTGTAATAGGCTAGTTACTATTTGTAAAGCCCGCCATTGATCGATCATTTCGTGTAAATCGATCAAGGCAAAACCTTGTAATTGCTTGAGTTGGATATTCAATCGAAAGCCGAAAAGGCGCAAGGGCATCCCGGAGACGTAGGTACTTGCAATCAATCGAGTCGGTCGATTGAGCAAGTAGCCGGTGAGTTAAAGCTACAAAGCAACCACCCACCGAACTCCGTAAACAAATATCACGTGTTATTTGTTTCGGTATTGTATTTCTTTATCTAATTTATTTACGCTTCCGCACCAAATTGTATTTGTATCTATTACCGCGAAAATTGGACCTTAGGATTACCTATTCACCCCCCCTCTAGGTCTCAATTAAACAACAATTGGTATCAGAGCAAAATACTAACCGTCCTTTTTAGTAAGCGACAACTTGTATAACGATTATGGCCTCAATCGGTAATAGGACCCAAATTTTATACCCAAATAAATTAGATGGAAAAAATTGGAATCTTTGGAAGAGATGCATGTTAAATGTATTCACTATCCAAAAATTGAGATCGGTGGTGGAGAAAGGTTTCGAGATTTACACGGTAAGCACTTCCGAAACCGACCCCACACGAAAAATATGCCACGGCACCGATCTCAATGTGACCGCCGATACATATGCTCAAAACCTCATTCTCACAAATATCGACGAGTCACTTTCCATACTTGTGGATGGATGTACCACATCTCATTCCATGTGGCGAGCTCTCCTAGACCGATTTGAAGGAAACGATAGAATGAAGAGAACCAAAATGATGGGACTCGAACAATCATTCGATCGGTTCCGGATGATCGAGAATGAATCCGTTGATGACATGTATTCACGAATGACACATATCAAAAATGGATTCATCGCTCTAGGAGAATCACTAACGAATTCTCGAGTTGTAGGTAAGCTTATTCGAGCAATGCCGTCAAATTGGGAAACTCTTCTCGTCGCCTTGGAAACCATGATGGCCACCCAAGACTTCACTCCGGAAATTCTTGTGAGCCACCTCCGAAATTTCGAAGCACGCATGAACCAACAAAGCAACGCTATAGCAAATACCTCACATTCCGAGCTTCAAACCAAACTCGTTATCGACACGAACGAAAACGGGAATGAAATATCTTTGTTGGTTAGAAGACACGAGGACTTGAAGAATCAAGAGCGAAAATTCAACGAGGACCGAAAACGCCAACACTTGAAACCTATGTGTTTTGAGTGCAAGAAAATGGGTCACACCACCGACACGTGTTGGACCATACATCCCGAAAACGCTCCTTGGAACAAACGCGAGGAAAATCCAAAACACAAAAAGAAGGTAAGAGATCTAGGCAAAACCAAGGCGTTAATGGTTGATTTGGATCCATGGGGAGATTCGGAGTGCTCAAGCACACTCTCCGACTTGGAGTGCAACCTCGAGCACAAAATCACCAATGTGACCTTAATGGCGGAAATCGACAATCCAATTGACGATGTGGTTGAACGAGCTATTCAAGCGATGATCCGTCAACAAGCGTCAAAATCGGAACCGCAAGAAATCGAGATTCCGAGTATCACATTTCCTCAAGACGATCCACATATCTCCGACATCGAAACTTCACATGATTCCGATCATGAGGTACACCTAAACCCTAAATCAAAAATTATTTCGATAAGTGAAGATTCTAGCTCATCCGATGAATCGGAATTTGAGTTAGAATTTGAATCTCACAAAAGTTTAATGAAAGAAATCAATAGACTTCGACAAAGTGAGATTGAAAAAGAGAGAGCAATTCTAAATCTCGAGGTTAAGGTATCTTCTCTTGAGTTGTCGGTCAAGTCGTATAAAGCACAATTAACCGAATTTAATGGATTTTCAAAATACGAATGTCAAGCCCTAAAAGGTGAGACATCCTCTCTAAAAGTCGAAATCCAAAATTTAAAATTTGTGAATGAGTCCTTGAAGAGTGCGTGTGTATCACTTACACCGAGCACTCCGTCATTGGACAAAGTCTTAGAGGGACAAAGTCCCCATGATAAGACGGGTCTAGGATTTAAGAAGAATAACGGTCATAAACCCGTGTCTTCCAAATCTCAAGATCAAAAAGGAAAACGAGAGTACAATGCGAATCCGAATCGCGGAAATGCTTTCATGTACCGCGATTTCAACAAGGGTAAAAGTGTTAAAATTAACCAACCTAAAAATGATAGAAACTATGATAGGGTTAATCACTATGCATCTCACTCATCGTATATAAATAACCATACGGATCGAACCGAATGCTTATACAAACGGGGATCAAATGGTTATTTCTATAAGGCGAGTTCACCACATGTCGCTAACTATCAAAATCGTACTCCCAAACATTTCACAAGCACACAACGATTTAATAAATCAACGTATAATTGTGCTCAACCGACAAAACCGATAACCCAACCAAAAGATTATACAAACCACTTCAAATCTCATTTTGTCAAGAGTTCGGAAATAACAAATAAACCGACTCGCGCATTTTGCAACTATTGTTGCAATTTGGGACACATCTCAACGGGGTGTCCTCTTCGAAAACCGCAACCAAATTCAAATTGGTTATGGCTTCGAAAAGATCGAAACATAGCTAGCTCATCCACCTCAAACGGGGTGTGTCCGAAAGCGACTTAAAGCTATGTTTCCGCACTCCCTCATCCGTGTTTAAAATTGGCCATAATTTGAGGGGGAGTGCTAATCCAAGAAGTCGCATCACTAAACTCGGGTTTAGTCGGTACGAATGTCTTGAAGGATTAGTGTAAATATTAACTATTTAAAATTCAATACCTCATATATGTTCATACACTTACGAAAGTCCGAGAAGGGTATATGTGCATGAATGTAGGTATACAAGAATGAAGAGTAAAGTGGATAGGCCCTCGAAATCTAGAAATTCGAAATAAATCATAAAAGAGAAAGGGGATAAGAAGAATTGATCAAGAATATAATCGTCGTACAAATGGATCTCGGGTCCATGGCCCGAGCAAGGTATGATCACTCTAAACCTCATAAGTTTTTACTTGATCATACGCGTTGGAATATCGTAAATTTTGCAAAAGAACGATTTTAAATCTTAAGTCATGATTAGGCATAAAATCTCATGTTTGTTTTTGAAATACTCACACTAAAATTATTTTCATAAAAACATAATTTTTCAAATTTACACGACAACCTCAAAGTAGAAGAAATTCCTGCAAAATTGTGCAGTGCGTCATGACGGACCAAACCAACCGTCATGACGGTAGGCCTGGAGTCTTGAAAACCAAAAACATCACAGGTTGCGTCACGACGCACGATTTAGCGTCATGACGCACAAGTCAAAATTGGATAACCACTTTACACGGTCCGTCACAACGCTTTCACCACAGCGTTACAACGCAACCTCACGTAGCGTCGTGACGGTAGAGTCTCCGTCATGACGGACCATGTATGTTTAAATTAACCACATTCTCAGATTGCTAGCGTCATGACGCACAAACTTGAGTCATGACGAACCTGTATATCATTTCCTGATAATACATGTAGCGTCACGACGGTAGACTCTCCGTCATGACGGACAGTGGAAGTTACTCCTGAAAACACAGGTGAGTCATGACGGACCAATATACCGTCATGACGGAAGAGAGGAAATCAAGGAAAACCCTATCTAGAGTCATGACGGACCAAACCAACCGTCATGACGCACCAGTGAAAATTTGGCTTTAATCACACGACTGGTTCACATCTCTCTTCATTTCCAACTTCAATCTCTCTCCAAAACCGTCGTCCACTCTCCCAAACCGTTCCCATTCGGTTTCCAACCGGTTCTAAGTGGTTTTAAGGAGTTTGTATCATTCAAGTAAGCTTCTATTTGGTTTAAATCCTTAAATTTTCATCTCAAAACCTAGCAATCCTTAGATTTTCGAGTTTTTCCCAAAATTCCTCACCAAAACCCTAACCTCCTCTTTCAAAACAAGCCATGTCCGGTTCCACCTCCGGTATTCGCAAACCCAAGGGCAAGATGCCCACCGGACACAAGCGGTTCGAACTTCATAACTCCGAAAACATTTACCTCTTCAATACCAAGAAGAATCACGCTCGATTTCACGCGGAATTCGACGAGAGACCCGTGAGTGAATGCTACTTCATCAACATACCACAAATGGCACCCACTCTCGCCGATGTTGTGAATCCGAGAATTCGAAATTGGAGCCTCCAACAATTGTGCTCGTTGTCACTCCCGTACTATGAAACCGTGGTTCGGCTCTTCTATGCCAACGCGGCCTACAATCCAACCGAGAAAACAATCGAGAGCTACATGTTTGGCCATGTCATCCAAATCTCCGCCCAAGATCTTGTTCAATGGCTCGGATTATCTAACACGGGGGAAGAAATTTACATTAGTCGACACGAACCATATGAGGGGGAAGACGAACGCAACATTTCCGATGTCGCTTCAAATGGGGACAAAATAAAAAATGCAACCGATTTTGAACCTTATTTACGGTTCATTTGGCACATCGGCAACAACATCGTCACTCCGATTTCATCTCGAAAAACCGCACTCGAGGGAAGAAACAAGGTATTACTATACCATCTATGGTACCAAGACACCCCAACCATAAACATTCCAAATCTCATAATTAAGCATATGGCCGCGCAACTTGACGCAAAAATCACCTCACTTCCATATGGCCATATCATATCTCTAGCCCTCAACCAACAAAGAGTCTCTTTTTCGGAACTCGAATGGCCTCTTGGAAGAAAAGCCACCAGAAATCTCGCCGCGGAAAATGTGCTCAAAGTCGTGGGTTTCCAACGGACTAGAAGAGACGCATATTGGAATCCCGGAGGACCGAACGCGGGATCATACAAGTTTCCGGAAGAACCGCAAAATTGGGTTATGCAACCTTTGATAAGAACCCGTCCATCAAAACGTCAAGCAACGAGTGACCCGGAGTATGTTGCGGGATCCTCTTCTTCTCAACCCGGACTTACTCTCGGTGACGTCCAAGGTCTCCTCGACGCACACCACATCAAATCCACCGAGACCAACGAGCGAATCCGCGATGAGATAATTGCGGATAATCTTCGTACGCGAAACCACGTCACCGCTACTCGCGATGAGTACTATGCGCTTGCCGAGCGTCACCGCAACGAAATTCTCGAGGACAACGCTCACACTCGAAACCACGCCATTCAAGTTCGTAATGAGATTGTGACTCACATTGATCGCCGTTTCGATGAGATGAAACGGAAAGAAGATGAAGAAGGGGGGGACGAGGATGATGATCACATCGACGACATCTAGAGGATGGAAGTTTGATATCGTCGCTCATTAGAGCAAAAACTATTTTTATTATGTTAAAAACTATGTTGTGATTTGTGTTTGTGTTTATTTGCGTATGTTTGAAAATCATGTTTGTGTTGTTTGAAAACTAAATTAGTATCGCATGCATGTATGAATTCTAACTATTAATATGAAGTTTTCATTGTTAAAAGTGTTTTCTTCCTTCAAACCTTACAAAATCACATCAAAATACGTTTAAAAAAAAAAAAAAAAAAAAAAAAAAAAAAAAAAAAAAAACTTGCAAAAATTAACCAATATACAAGCCTAAAGATTGCGATATGCAATAATTTAGGGGGAGCTTGTATGTAGGGGGAGCTTTCCGTGTTAGTTAAGCTTGGCTCCCTTTTGATCCTTTCAAAAAGGGGGAGAAGAGAAAACGATACGGAAAGTTGCTCGGTATTCGATTCAACTCTCCAAATCGACATTATTTTGAAATGAATCAAAAGGGGGAGTTTGTTGGTTCAAATTTCCTAGGGTTTGATTATCTCAAAATAATGTCGAAACTACTAACGTATACATGTAAGTGACAATTACAGAGGTAAAAGACGAAGCCCGCAAAAGGATCAAAAGATGAAGCAAAACGCACAAGGACGATAAAAGGAAATAAAGAATCAAGACGTCAAAGATCAAGTTGAAGATTCCGCAAGTTGGGATATCAAATCAACACATCAAACATTAAATAGGTATTCCTAAACTTGTCTTTGGAAGCATTAAACTCAAGAAAAATAAGTTGGAATATTCAAAACAAATAAAACAAAGTAAAAACTGCCAAGTATCATGGTGCGTCATGACGCACAAGAAGCACCGTCATGACGCACCACACTATGGACTTTGTTTTATCTCACAGTGCGTCATGACGCTCAAGGGCATAGTCATGACGCACCAAAGAGGAAAATGTGAAACTTTGTACAGTCCGTCATGACGCACAAACAAGCGTCATGACGGACCAAATAAGTTTCGTGTCACAGTTAAAGGTCCGTTCCAACGAACCATTCAAGCGTTGGAACGAACCATCAACTATACAGTCTACCGTCATGACGCACCAATTCTAGCGTCATGACGGACCACTGAAGTTTTGAATACTAACACTTGTAACGGCTAGTTCAACAGTCTGTGCGTCATGACGCACCATTACTTGCGTCATGACGCACTGTACTAAAAACTTTAGTTTTGAGGGGACTGTGTGTGTTATAAATAGATCCCCTTCAAGGTTTCTCTATCCATCTCTTCCACAAATCATTAGAGCATATCAAAGAGAGAAAACCTAGCCAAAATCTTGAGCAAATAATTCCAAACCAAATCAAGGATTATTAGATCCATTTTCGATTCCATTACTTAACGATTCCCAACTTGCGTGACCGATCACGACTAGTTCGTTAGTAGTACAATTGTAATAGGCTAGTTACTATTTGTAAAGCCCGCCATTGATCGATCATTTCGTGTAAATCGATCAAGGCAAAACCTTGTAATTGCTTGAGTTGGATATTCAATCGAAAGCCGAAAAGGCGCAAGGGCATCCCGGAGACGTAGGTACTTGCAATCAATCGAGTCGGTCGATTGAGCAAGTAGCCGGTGAGTTAAAGCTACAAAGCAACCACCCACCGAACTCCGTAAACAAATATCACGTGTTATTTGTTTCGGTATTGTATTTCTTTATCTAATTTATTTACGCTTCCGCACCAAATTGTATTTGTATCTATTACCGCGAAAATTGGACCTTAGGATTACCTATTCACCCCCCCTCTAGGTCTTCTTCTTTGATATGCTCTAATGATTTGTGGAAGAGATGGATAGAGAAACCTTGAAGGGGATCTATTTATAACACACACAGTCCCCTCAAAACTAAAGTTTTTAGTACAGTGCGTCATGACGCAAGTAATGGTGCGTCATGACGCACAGACTGTTGAACTAGCCGTTACAAGTGTTAGTATTCAAAACTTCAGTGGTCCGTCATGACGCTAGAATTGGTGCGTCATGACGGTAGACTGTATAGTTGATGGTTCGTTCCAACGCTTGAATGGTTCGTTGGAACGGACCTTTAACTGTGACACGAAACTTATTTGGTCCGTCATGACGCTTGTTTGTGCGTCATGACGGACTGTACAAAGTTTCACATTTTCCTCTTTGGTGCGTCATGACTATGCCCTTGAGCGTCATGACGCACTGTGAGATAAAACAAAGTCCATAGTGTGGTGCGTCATGACGGTGCTTCTTGTGCGTCATGACGCACCATGATACTTGGCAGTTTTTACTTTGTTTTATTTGTTTTGAATATTCCAACTTATTTTTCTTGAGTTTAATGCTTCCAAAGACAAGTTTAGGAATACCTATTTAATGTTTGATGTGTTGATTTGATATCCCAACTTGCGGAATCTTCAACTTGATCTTTGACGTCTTGATTCTTTATTTCCTTTTATCGTCCTTGTGCGTTTTGCTTCATCTTTTGATCCTTTTGCGGGCTTCGTCTTTTACCTCTGTAATTGTCACTTACATGTATACGTTAGTAGTTTCGACATTATTTTGAGATAATCAAACCCTAGGAAATTTGAACCAACAAACTCCCCCTTTTGATTCATTTCAAAATAATGTCGATTTGGAGAGTTGAATCGAATACCGAGCAACTTTCCGTATCGTTTTCTCTTAATTGTAATAGGCTAGTTACTATTTGTAAAGCCCGCCATTGATCGATCATTTCGTGTAAATCGATCAAGGCAAAACCTTGTAATTGCTTGAGTTGGATATTCAATCGAAAGCCGAAAAGGCGCAAGGGCATCCCGGAGACGTAGGTACTTGCAATCAATCGAGTCGGTCGATTGAGCAAGTAGCCGGTGAGTTAAAGCTACAAAGCAACCACCCACCGAACTCCGTAAACAAATATCACGTGTTATTTGTTTCGGTATTGTATTTCTTTATCTAATTTATTTACGCTTCCGCACCAAATTGTATTTGTATCTATTACCGCGAAAATTGGACCTTAGGATTACCTATTCACCCCCCCTCTAGGTCTCAATTAAACAACAACAACTACTTCATTTAATCACCGTTACCTTGCATCCGATCACCTCAAGCTGGCCGCAGGTTTCCTTTGGAAAGTCAGGCATGAGATGCACCAATTCCTCGGGCTGATTTGCTAATTTCAATTTTTGGAACCGAAAAAACACAAATAGACATGACGAAGCGTTGAGATTTTCCAAAAAGAACTGGACAGTGAACTTATCTTTGTGTCTCTTGCATCGAATGTTTTTAAGTTTGTGAGATGCCCAATTGAAGAGGGAATTTTTATATTACCGCATTTTCTCAAGCCAATATATGTGAGAAATATCATCCTCCCAATTTCATAGGGTAAGTTTTCAATATCCATAATTCCCACAAGATTAAGAACCCATACGTTATGCAACTTGCAACCCACACAATGATGGTTTTACTCGAAACCTATTATGGTGCGTAATTTTGGCATAGACACATTGACTTCATGTGCGTAATTTTTCTTCAATGCAAAAGTCACGTAAAATATCATGCATTCGTATTTTTTTGATCCAACCATGCATTTTATTCATTTCGAAAGGATATTTATTTCTGATCCAACCATGCATTTTTTGACCCAACCATGCATTCGTAAAATACCATAGATCGGTGAGCCAACTCAACTAAAATTTTTCGACCCGTTTCTTCTTGAGAATATTTATTTTTGAAAGGAATAAAACCTTCCGCAATCCACATTTTAATTAGTTTGGAGGTTGAAATAATATGGTCTTCGGGAAAACATGGCATGTATAGGAAACATGACTTGAGATGGATCGGGAGATCGTGAAAACTACGAGCTAATATTGCTACAACATTTTTATCGTTTTTCGTTTCTTCCCAATCTAAATTGTTGATCATATTTGACCAACAATTCAGATCAAGATTTTTGGATAAAAAATCCCCCAAAACAGAAAGAGCAAGAGGAAGACCATTACATTTCATTGCAAGTTTTATGTCTAAATTTTCTAGTTCGTTTAGAGTGGTTTCATTAATCTTGTTCGGAAAACAAAAACTTTCTTACGGAGAAACTCCCAACTTGCATCTCCAACTCCCAACTTGCATCTCCATCCAGAAGTTCTAGCACATGAATATGATTGATATAATTGACATGATTTGCAACTAGCTTATTACGAGTTGTTATTAAAATTCTACTGTCATTATTTAAACTAGGACAGTGTCCGCGCTTCGCAGCGGTTTTATTAATTTATATAATCATCGTTATATTAAGTGGAATCGTAAAATGGAAAAAATGAGTATATTTATATTTTTTTTATGAACTAATATATTGACAAAATACATATACAACATGCACATATTGACAAAAATGGAGAATTCATTTATGAAGATGATGAATTTGTAAGAAGTAGAAAGTCAAGATGTCTAAAATGGAAAATTCATTTATATGAATTATTTATGAAAATGATGAATTTGTAAGAAGTAGAAAGTCAAGATGTCTAAAATGGAAAATTCATTTATATGAATTATTTATGAAAATGATGAATTTGTAAGAAGTAGAAAGTCAAGATGTCTAAGTGATTCATTATGGAAGCTCCAAATGATTGAAAATTTAAAGGGAGGAGAAATTTGGAAAGAGCATATTTTTGTAAGTAATTTTGTCTAGTGCTTGTTCCGTCCAAATCCAAACATCATCCAATACAATCAAGTAGTTTTTGTTCTTTAAAAACTCATGGAGTAACTTCCTTTCCTGGCATATTCTCTAATTCTTGTTGTGTAATCTCATTTTCATTTCTAGATTGCTCTTTCTTAAAATTCATGGTTTTTTTTTCCCATTATATCCTTTAATAATTCAATTGGTTTGTAACTTTGCGATACTGATATCCAAGCAAATGTGCTAAAATTATTTTCTATTTTGGGATCGGTGAACACTTTGCTAGCAAGGGGGGACTTGCCTATACTATACCCCCCATTCTCACTAGAGAAACACAAGTTAGATCTTGATTTAAGGGGTTGGTCAATCCTTGCATATTAAGATAATCTTCCATAGAAAGATCAATCTCATCCACATATGGCAATCTCTTTTCGCCGCTTCTCTTCCTTGTCATCGATATATGGGCATCTCTTCTTGATTGGCGGAAACGAATCGTAACTCTAGCTTTGGTTAGGGATTTTCGTTTTCTTTGGAATGTAATATTTCTTTTCTAAGAGGTTTGTAATTTCTTTTACATTGTTTAATGAAAATCTGCAGTAAACAGATTGTTTACTGCCCCCAAAAAAACTAAGGTTAAAGTAAATGAAGACTTAAACATACAGATTGAATAAGTTATCCCTTTTTTTCCTCAAAAAGAAAAGAAAATAATAAGTTACCCTTTTGATATTTGAACTTCCAAATAAATCCTAAAAGCAATTTATTTTTTCAGTGCCTCTCAATCATACCTCTCGAGACATTCAGATGGCCGTTGGTATTGCTGGTTTCATGTCTGCAGCTTTTGTATCGGTCTATCTGAAAGCTCATATAATTGTTTCTGTAATTATTTGAAATATCTAGGAATACTATTGGTTTAGAATTAGAGTTGAGACAAATTAGTAAATTACTTCTCGAGACAAATTACAAATTATGATAACTACCAAAGATAAAAACCTGTAATTTGGATGATACGACAATTTCATCCAATTAATTAGTCACACTAGAAGACCAAACAAATAAATATAAAAAATCCAACCAACTTGTTTAGAATTAGAGTAGAGACTTGCTCCATAATTATTACAACAAAATCATAATAAAACACACGCACAATCCAATTATTTCAGAATCGAAATGAATTGAAACGAAATGCACACAATAACAAGAGACTTGCTCCATAATTTATTTTTTTTGATTAACTGAGACGGGTTCTTAGACCCGCACTCAGGCTATATTAAAAAAATAATATAGAACATGAGTTTGTATTATTTACACGGTTTTGTTGCTTCACTCCTGCCTACTATCTAATAACCTATTTTTGGTCTAAGTTATTTCTTCTAGTTGCGCTCTTGTTGGCTTCTTTTTCATCAATCGCTCATGCAATGTTACTTCTTCTTTGATCCTTTTAACCACTTCTATGTGTGATGAGAATTTACCTTGAAATATTCTTTGACATCTTTCTTTCCATATTTCGAAGCACACCTGCACCATAATTGGTTTGTGTTGTTTTGGCACTTGTTTGTCCAAAATTACGTCTATTAGACAATGAGCATTTAGTTGATTGATGTGGAAATAAGTGTCTATTGTCGTCCATACAGCCACCATATATGGGCATAACCCCATTATATGCTTTAGGGTTTCTTCATCTCGCAAGCACAACACGCACCTGTTTGGCAATTGCCAGCCTTTCTTTCTCAAATTGTCCAATGTGAGTATCTTGTTCAAAGAGCAAAGCCAAACGAAACACTTTATTTTGGGCAATATGTTAATTTTCCATATATTGGCCTTATGAGACTGTGTATTCACTCCTTTAATCATGAATAGATATGCACTCTTAACCGTAAATTGACCATTGGATGTCCATCTCCATTTGATTACATCTTGTTGTGTTGTTTGTACTTGCGTGATCTCTGATTGTAATTTACTGGTAAGCAGTACCTGTTCCTGATTTGCTTGTTCTGATAATAATGTCTTAATACCCTTAATCTGATTGTTGACCCAAATCTCTTGCACCATATGCATGTTTCCTTCTTTGTGTGTGTATAAATTTGGATACTGACTCCTTAGTGGCGTGCCAACCCAAGTATTTTCCCAAAATTTCACTTTACTGCCATTGTTGATCTCAAAAAAGGTTGAAACATTGAACATCTCATTCAATGATTTATTTACCATGATGATTCTTGACTGCATTGACGTGCCCGATCCAATTGCTTTAAATATTTCTTCTCCATATAAGCTGATAATTATTACAAGGACTTGCTCCATAATAAAACAAGTACAAACAAAATCATAATAAAACACACGCACAATCCAATTATTTCAGAATTGTAACGATCAATTGAAACGAAATGCACACAATAACAAGGACTTGCTCCATAATTATTACAACAAAATCATAATAAAACACGCACAATCCAATTATTTCAGAATTGAAACGAAATGCACACAATAACAAGAGACTTGTTTATAGAAACACACACAATCCAATTCAAGGAAATTAATTAACATTATCATTGTATAAGCCCATCCATCCATCTGTTCTGCAATGTATACAAACAAATAAGAGTTGAGTCACTCAACAAGATATTGAATATAAATGCTACGCAATTTTTACGTTTGCAATAGTAGGTTCTCTTGGTTAACTTTGTACAATTTGATACTTGTCCCATTTGGATTTTCTTGGTAAATTATATATTTACAAATTGACCAATTTGATAAGAAGTTACTTCTATCAATAAAAAAAGAAAGGTTGGAACTAGCATAATAACAACGGTATGTGAAAGAATTAGATAAGAGATGTATTGCACCATGATAACAAATAAATGAAATCTGCTACTAATAGTAATTAACTACAAAAAAAAAAAACTTACTTCATTCAATGCTAGTCGTTTCTAATCACCTTGCATCCGATCTCCTCAAGCTTGCTGCATGTTTCCTTTGGAAACTCATGCATTCCAATCAGCTTGAGCTCCTTAAGAGCAGGGAGATGCATCAATTCCTCGGGTTGCATCTTTAGCTCAGAGCATCCGTCGAGGATCAGTTTGGAAAGTTTAGGCATTGAGCCCGCTTCTATTTTCCACTCCGTTAAATTGAACAAGCTTTCAATTGAAATGTACTGCAATTGGCGGAATCCATCAGCAGAACATGCCATTTTTTCCCCGAGGTATGTTCGATAACCTAATCGAAGAACAACAAGGGATGGAAGCAACTCTAAAATAGGCATTGGATCTTCTGATAATTTTATGAATGCCAACTTCAACTTCCTTATGTTTGGGGGGAAGAGAGAATTATTTGGTAGACTTTTAGTCACGGCGGAGTTTATCCTCCCAGATAATGACAACTCTTGAAGACCGGGATGACTTGATAACCCCGTAATAGGTTCTAGAGGAAATAACAATCCATCCAAGGAGAGAGAGGAAATCTCACTCTTCTCCTTTAATGTTCCAATAAATGCCCTATCATTTGAACTGGCTAAAGCAAAGCTTATATGTAATGTTTGAACATTCTGCAATTCATCCTGATTTGGTGATTTCCATTTGTGGATCTTATAAACATACAGATAGACATGTCTAAGTGTTAATATTTTCCAAAAAGAATTGGGCAGTGAATTTATCCATGTGTCTCTTGCCTCGAATGTTTGTAAGTTTATGAGATATCCAATTGAAGAAGGAATTTTTATATCACCACAATTTCTCAAGCCAATATATCTGAGAAACACCATCCTCCCCATTTCATCGGGTATTTTTTTAATATTCGAAACGCCCACCAGTTCAAGAACTCGTACGTAATTTAACCCACACAATGACGGTTCAGCTAAACCAAAACCTATTATGGTGCGTAAATTTGGCATAGACACACGGACCTCATTGCTATAGAATTTATTGAAAGCGACTCGGTAAGCTATCACGCCATCTGATCTGGACGCTTCAAAATTGCCAAGATTATTACAAATTTTGAAAAATCCGATTTTTGCACTTTCTTCAATACAAAAATCACGTAAAATATCGTGCACTCGTATTCTTTTGATCCAACCATGAGTTTTACTTATTTCGACAGCCTGCACCATTGATCGGTGAGCCAACTCAACTAAAATTTTTCTACCCGTTTCTTCTTGAGAATATTTATTTTTAAAAGGAATAAAACCTTCCGCAATCCACATTTTAATTAGTTTGGAGGTTGAAATAAGATGGTCTTCGGGAAAACATGCCATGTATAAAAAACATGACTTGAGATGGTTTGGGAGGTCGTAAAAACTAAGAACTAGTATTTCTATGACACTTTTTTCGTTGTTGGTTTCTTCCCAATCTAAATTGTTAACCATTTTTGACCAGACATCTGGATCAACATTTTTGGATAAAAATCCTCCCAAGACAGAAAGGGCAAGAGGAAGACCATTACATTTCTTTGATAGTTTCATGCCTAAATTTTCTAGTTCTTTTAGAGTGGTTTCATTAATCTTGTTCGGAAAATAAAAAGCTTTCTTACGGAGAAGCTCCCAACTTTCATTTTCGTCCAAAAGTTCGAGCTCATGAATATGATTAATATAACTGGTATGATTTGCAACTTGCTTATTACGGGTTGTTATTATGATTCTACTACCATTATTTAAATTTGGAAAGATGGTACTTCTGAAAGTAATTTGATCTAGTGCTTGTGGGGTCCAAACATCATCCAATACAATCAAGTATTTTTTATTCTTTAAAAACTCGTAGAGTTTCTTTCTAACTTCCGGTAATGACATATTTTCTAATTCTTGTTGTGTAATATTCATGATTTTTTTCATTATATCTCTTAACAATTCGATGGGTTTGTAACTTCGCGACACTGATATCCAAGCAAATGTACTAAAACTATTTTCTATTTTGGGATCGGTAAACACTTTGTTAGCAAGAGTGGATTTACCTATTCCCCCCATGCCCACGAGAGAAACAAACCTTAGGTCTTTATTTAATGGATCAGATAGTTCTTCAACAATTTTTTCTATTTCGTTTTGAAAACCGATAACATCATGTTTGCATTCAAAATAAGGAGAGAGCAATCTTTGCATGTTAAGATCATCTTCCATAGAAAGATCATTCTCATCCTTATCTGCACTAGTTTCTCCCAATTTGGTTGAATCATATTTATCTTTTCTTTGGAAAATCGCATCTATCTTTTTTTGTATATTTTCAATCTTTTTCCCTGTCTCATGGAGGGTTATTAAATCACTACGAAAAACATTTTTGTACCTTGATAATGTCCCTAGACACCCTTTCTTCTTGTTGTTCTGTATCTGCATCCAATTAATCTTTGCAACCACATTCTCGGCCTCATACGCAACATCTCTGATCTCTTGAACCAAGATTGTTGCGCTATTATCTCCCCTGCGTTGTTTCAATTCGGCATCTCTCAGGAAGCCTTGCATCGATCTGAGCTCGCTTTTTATGGACTCGACTTGATCAGGAACTCCTTGAAGAAATTTGGTCTCCGTAATTGCGAGATTGCCGAGCATGCTTAAAACGGAGGAAATAGCAGCCTCGGCCATGTCTACAATGAAAAAATGTGAAGGGAAATAGTTGAGAGAGAGAGAGAGAGAGAGAGAGAGAGAGAGAGAGAGAGAGGCTATGGAAAAGGAAGGATAAGAGACAATGGTGCCATCTCCATTTGCATCTAGCAAGAAGTTCAAAGTATTTATTATTTTTGATAGATGGATTGCAAGAAGTTCCAAGTATTGATTCTTTTTGGTAGATGAATTGCAGGGAAGTATCGATTCTTCTTGGTAGATAAATTGCAAGAAGTTCCAAGTATTGATTCTTCTTGATAGATAAATTGTAAGAAGTTCGTAGTATTGATTCTTTTTTTTTTTTTTATTGGGAATCAATACTCGTCTCAATGATCAATATATGAGTATTGATTCTTTTTTTAGATGAATCGTGCAACGCAATCTTCTATCTGATTACTTTATCTCGCTCAAACTGATTCCTGAAACTATTTTTGAAGGATTTTTTTATGTAATTAATTGAAAGAAAAGAAGAACTAAAAAAAAATTATATTGGAATTACGGAACTGGCCAAAAGTAAGTATTAATATTGTACACATGACAACCTTTTATGGATAAAATCTATGAATTACGTTTGATATAAATCGAATAGAAATTTATCGATAGTTTTTGCACACTCGAGCAACACAGATCTAAATCTCCATTAACAAAAACAGATAAAACATAAATTTAAATAATAGACTATGGACTCGAAATAGAAAACAAAGTCAACACATATGCTATATCCAGTCAATTTTTTATACACAAACTAAACAAAAAATATGCATATGAATTTGTAGCTTCGTAATATTGTTATGCAAATACGTTCCTATAGAAGCTGTAACATTTTCAGACGTTTTTCATGTTCAGGGTCCAATTCTGGAGGCGCGTAATTTCCTGCCAGATCCACTACCACATACTCCTAAACAATAATTAAATAAAATTATTTATACAAACTAGTATGACATTTTATGCCAATCAATTAGTATAATTTTGAGGAAAAAAAACAAATAACAACAATTAATTAATATTATTATTATTATTATTATTTAACTCCTCACCTTTGTAAGTTCGCGTTTGGTTAAAATATGATAGTGACTCTGCCAGATCCTCTGAATGGCCATGGTTGCGGCCAGAAACCCATAAGCAATTCCTAATATAGCAAAAACAATCACAAAAATAACAACCAATGCAAAACAAGCCTCCATGGAAGCGGGAAAGCAGTCCAAAATACCCCATCCATAGCAGCAGTTTCGAGATCCAGCCAGACACGGTTCATTGTTGCCGAACGAGGAACAATGAAGCATCAAACCGAAGAATCCCAACAACATCAAGAAGACCAACACACCTGGTTTATGATGTTAGGTTAGGTGTTAGGTATTAATATTTTTCATTTTTTTCCGATTTGGTAGCGAATTTTGTTTGTTATTTCTTATTTTGTTCACGTAGGATGAAGAAGACCAGCATTCATGCGTGCTAAACATCCAAAAAATATATTTCTTATTTTATTTGTTATTTGTTATTTTGTTATTTGTTAAGATTAAAATAATTTTTCTGTATATTTTCAAATAATTACTTCTTACATCTAAAATAAATATATTCATAATCTTTGTTCATGAAAATGATATAATGCCTCACATCCAAAAAAAATGTGTTTATTTATTGTTTAGAAGAGAAAGAGACCATATGCGATCGTTATTAATACAACTAAACAGATATAATAAAGAACAAATTTTTGATAAATTAATGTGTATAAATAATAAGTTAATTAAACATATAAATTTTCCATGTGGATATTGTATTAGATATGAAGTATCACATTTAATCATACGATTTTGATTTAAAAATGTATACATGACATGACTCAAGAATATTGGTTAAAAATTGGTGTAAAATAGTGACTCACAAATATGTTATGTAATAAAAATAAACAACATATTTTTCTTTTAAAAAATGCATCATAAAATTGCCCAAATATTAATATCCAATGGACACAATACTTATTTATATATTTTAGTCTCGGGCCTTCATTGGGCCGAACTAAAGGCCTTTTTGCGGGACTTGTTCTCCCTGGTCTAATAAGTAATAACTGAACTGCACAGTTGCAACTTGCAATTGACCAGGCTTCCATGTTGGAGACTGGAGAGTCGTTAGAAACTTAGAACACATTAAATGGGTGATGCTGATTGTTATTGTAGTTTTTTTGTTTTGAAGGAACGGCAAGCACGATACGCGTCCGATCCGATCATTTTTTATAAAATAAAGCGAAGATAAATCGTCTACAAATATACAAGAGGTAACTAGGATGAAAAATTAAAAGGTGCTCGAGGAGGTTCCCCTACCCTCTTTCTTGCACTTTCCTAGTACAAACTACTCCATTGAGAAATAAGATCGTTGATAGAATTAACTACAAGTACATGCATTCTTCCTTTGTGTTGAAATATTCTCATGTTACGTTCTCTCCAAATGGTCCAAACGGTGGCGATCCATCTCACATCCCATTTTTTAGCCTCATCGTTGTTCATCCGTCCTCTCGATTTCCACCACCAATCTTGGATTGAGTAGTCGGCTAGGACGGGGAGAGCTTGAGTGGTCCTCCAAATTTCTACGGTAAATGGGCAATGAAGGAAGAGATGATTAACCGATTCAATCTCTTCCGCACAAAGTGCACAAGATGTATTATGTGGCCACCCTCGTTTTATTAGGTTGTCCGCCGTTAGAATTCGATTATTTAGCATTAACCATCCAAATATTTTGGTCTTTTGCGGTGCCTTGATCTTGAATATTTTAGAGGTCCATTGACATTCCACTCCCGGATTTGAAATGTGACCATACACCTTGGCCGAGGAGTAGGTCCTTCCCTCTAATGCGGGGTTCGTTAATTCATTAGTGGGGCCAAAACCGCCTCTTAGTGAGTTGTAAAGGGGTATTAGGCGTTGTAAATCTTTGATAAAATGCGATGCCACATTGTGTGGTACTCGTGCCATATCTACGGAATCGTTGATATTGTAAATATATTGTAGTGTCATGGACCAATATGAATCCTTTTCATAGTCTATTTTGTAAAGCCACTTCATCAATAGTGATTGATTTTGTCTATGTAAGTCCATTAATCCTAATCCCCCTTGTTTTTTTGGCAAGCAAACTTTTCTCCAATTTAGGAGACAATGTCCGCCCAAGATTTGGTCACCCCCTTTCCAAAAGAATGCACGCATCAATTGATTTATCTCGTTAACTACTCCTACGGGTAAAACATATGATTGCATCATAAAATTTGGAATTGCTCCCAACACGGATTTTATAAGGGTTGTGCGGCCTCCCATAGTAAGAAATTTATTCTTCCAATTGTTGATTTTTTGTCTTATCTTATCTATTATTGGTTTGAAAACTAACTTCGTTGGTTTTTTGTAAGAGAGAGGTAGTCCCAAATATTTCATGGGAAGTGTTTTCTTTGCGCATGTCATTAAAGAGGTGATGTGGATATGGCATTCATCGGGAATGGCTATTGGTATGTATCCACTTTTATCCCAATTAATTTCTAGCCCCGAAATCTCCGAGAAGAGTTTAATGGTATGCATTATAATACGGATGTTACGCGGGTGTGCTTCGATAAATAATAATGTATCATCCGCATATTGTAAGGTGGTTGGTGCAAAGATGATTGGTGTGGTTAGTAGAGGGCTAATTTTTTTAATCATCGCTTGTAACGCATCCACAACTAAAGTAAATAGTAAGGGGGATAATGGATCTCCTTGACGAAGACCCCTCTTGTGAGTAAAATATGGGCCCCGAATTTCGTTTGTGAGAATGGAGGAACTCGAGGTGGTTAGAATGGCCTTCATCCATTCCAACCATCTCGATGGAAAGCCTCTATTTTTAATAATTTCTTCAAGGAATTGCCATGAAACGTTATCAAATGCCTTCTTAAAATCTAGTTTGAGCATGATTGTCGGGATTTCCGCTTTGTGGTAAGTATTGAGTAATTCCCTTGAGGTTAAAAATAATTCATTAATTGTCCTTCCTTTGATAAATGCGGCTTGACACCGATTAATTAGCAATGGCATATAAGGTTGAAGCCTAAGTGCTAGTATTTTCGTTATGAGTTTAATGGGTGTAGCGATAATGCTAATCGGCCTATAGTCGATTAGTTGTGAGGCTCCTTCTTTTTTTGGTAAGAGATGCAAAGATGCTTTATTCACTTTTTGTAATTGGAGGGTGTTATTGTAAAAAAATGCATCATTTGTATTAGGTCTTGCTTTAAGATTGGCCAAAATTTTTGATAAAACTCACTCGGTAATCCATCCGGACCACAACACTTCCCTTTCTTTAGGTCATCTAGTGCATATTTTATTTCTAGCTCCGAAAATTCAGTCACTAAAATTTGGAGATTTGAGCGAGTGAACCGGTTATTGTAAAGAGACGATGCGTTCATCAAGAGTGAGGAATTTCGATGAGTACCAATGGAGCTTCGAAAGTATGCTGTGAAAGACTCATTTATTTGGCTTGCATTTGTTACCTCCCTTTCCTCAACGGTTATTTTGGTTATTAAGTTTTGTTGTTTACGGTTGGAGGCGTATGCGTGAAAATATGACGTGTTATTATCTCCGAGCTTAAGCCAATTAACCGATGACGTGGGAAAATATGATCAAGTAAATCAAGTTTTTTAAATGAGATTTTTTGTTATTCTCGGGTAAGTCTCCCCCCCATGCCTTATAATCTACATATCACTAATTAACAATTCTTAATCAATATCAATTAATCGTTAATGAAGTATTTTTTGTTAATTACATATTTTAGTTGCCGTTGGATAAATGAAATCATTGAAATGAGATTGATTCGAGGGCCAAAATCACTTCTACCAAGGGCCCATGCTACAAAGCACAATTTTGAATTATGTTTATTTCATTCTAATAAAATTCATTGTACTTTTATGATATCAACAATAATATCATTATGTTTGTTTCATTCTAAATTTTTTTATTGTTCTTTTACGATATCAACAATAATAACATAATCTCAAATAAGAATATGTTACTCCGCACATTTTTATAACTATGTTAACTATGAACAAAACATATTATTAAAATTAAATTAATCGTAATTTATAAACTATACTATGATCAAAATAATATAAATTTGTCCATATATTATAAGCAATAGTTATAATATAGTATGATTATTAATTTATATAATATTTTATAATTCTAAGATAAAAATATTTTTTTTGTATATTTTCAAATAATTACTTCTTACATCTAAAATAAATATTCATAATCTTTGTTAATGAAAATGATATAATGCCTCACATCTTTGTTTAGAAGAGAAAGAGACCATATGCGATTGTTATTAATATAATTAAACAGATTAATAAAGAACAATTTTTTGATAAATTACGTGTATCAAAAATAAAAGTTAATTATACATGTAAATTTTCCATGTGAATATTGTATTAGATATGAAGCATCCCATTTAATCATACGATTTTGATTTAAAAATGTATACATGACATGACTCAAGGAGATTGGTTAAAAATTGAGTAATTCTACGCAACATTCTCTCGCAACATGATTGACATCATGATGATGAGGTGTACGATGTGAATTAAATTAGGTTAAACTATTTTATAGTGTAAATACAATATCCAACGTGTGATCATATCTTGCTGCGAAAGAATATTGCGAGAGCATGTTACTCTTAAAAATAGGTGTAAAATAGTGACTCACAAATATGTTATGTAATAAACAACATATTTTTCTTTTAAAAAATGCATCATAAAATTGCCAAATATTAATATCCAATGGACACAATACTTATTTATATATTTTAATCTTGTGCCTTCATTGGGCCCCTGATCCGAGTTATATTCTCGTTTTTGGACTGCTACCTCATTTTTTGGATGAACCATCAAGTTATTATCCCAACTAATAGCTGGGCCTTGGGCCTTTAGCTCATTAATTTTGTCTATTATTTTTTCTGTTGGGCCAATGAAAGGCATCTCATTTTCTTGAGTTTTTGTTGGTGTGATTTTTTTTTGTGATGTTAGTCCGCATAAAATTCTTAGGCTTTGTATTTCTTCACAAAGTAAGTCTTTAGGTTTTTTTTCTTCATTTTCTAGTGATTTTATGTATTGCTTGGCCATCCCATGAACCAAGATTGTTGCGCTGTAATGTTATGAATTACGCAGGGAAGAATGTGAATGGGGTGGTAGAGAGATGCTAATGGAAAAAGGAGGGATAAGATAGAAGGGTGCCATGGCCCATCTCACTTTGCATCTGGTTTAAAGTTTGGCGTATTGTTTGGTGTATTATTGTTTGAGTAGTGATGTACGTAGTACTACTACTCCCGCGTAATATTTGATGACATATCATGATTTTTAAAATTTGATTTTACATTTTAATTTATGATTTAATTATGTCATTTTTCTAAATACGAGAAAGTTCACGATAGAAGCGACGAGTATGGAATATTTTTGACATGTAGGATGTAGCCTTCCCAAAATGAAAAATATATTATTCTCTCTACTCTCACTTAAACATTAATTTACAATAAGATTACACAACCCGCCCTTATTTCCCCGCACCTACCCGCATGCTGACGTGGCAGGGGCGCTGTTGCCATGTCAGCAAAAGAAACATGTGTAAAATTAACCCAAAATCCACTAATACCCGTACCCAATAAGAAAATATGAACCCGCATGGACACTAAACATGGAAGGAAATAGTTTCTGCCGATTTCTTTCCCTCTCACCTTCTCTCTCTCTCTCTCTCTCTCTCTCTCTCTCTCTCTCTCTCTCCGCCGCCGTCCTTCTCTCTCTCTCTCTCTCTCTCTCGCTGCACTGACATGTAAACAAATACTCTGTTTTTTTTTCTGTAATGTAGAAGTTTGTAATTAATCTTTTTTCCCAGTTTTTTCTGAACGAGTTTATAATTGAATTAAATAATATAGTTTTATTGTGTGTTGATCGAATTGATAAAATATTTGATTATTTAAAATTTCGCAGAAATGGCCATAACCGATTCTTTGCAAATTAATGAAGATGAAGTGCACGGAAATGATACTGTAGGTATGTAGATACTCTGTTTTTTTTTCTTTATTTTCTGTTGGTTGAATTCATAAATTATTTGATTTTTAAAATTTTTCAGAAATGGAGATAACCGACTCTTTGAAAATTAATGGAGACGAAGAAGGTGGTAACGGTACTCTAATCGAAGAACCGAAGGAGGGTATGTTGTTTGATACGCATGATGAAGTATTTAATTATTACGCGCAATATGCCAAAAATCGTGGATTTGCTGTGGCGAGAATGAATAACAGAAAAGATAAACATGGTGTGTTGAGACATGTTACTTTCGCATGTACTCACAGTGGGCACACGAGGAGTAAAGTGAAAAATTCTGTCAGACCACGCCCGCGAACAAAAACAGGTTGCGAAGCTCGTCTCAATATAGAGGGATGGTGTGTAGGCATCAACTAATGGCGTGGCAAGAAAGGAGAGTTCAAATGATACCCGAGAAATACATTTTGAGAAGATGGAGGAAAGACGTGAAAAGGATTCACACCAAAGTCCGTATTAGCTATGCTAATTCTTCGAGGCCAATTGAAGTAATTCGACATGACAAAATCTGCAATAGAGCCGATGAGATAGCTTATTTGGCGGAAAACTCCGAAGAAAACTACCTCGAGGTTATGGAATTGTTGGATATGTTAAAAAAGAAGTATAGTGGGTCTTCGGTTGCTTCGGGTTCTGGTGGTGTTAACCGTAATGGTTTGTGTTCTTTTGGAGACGGGGACATTCCTTCAGTCAAGGATACGATCATCCTTGATCCCGAACCTCTTCGCCGAAGAGGTAAACCGCCAACGAAAAGATTGGAAGGAGTTGTCGACAAGATTCGCAAGAAGAAGATGAAGAAAACATCAACGCGAAACAAGTCAAAGGTATATTTTTTAATTTCTTTATTTTCAACAATATCAAGTTTACTGAGTTCGTTTCTTTTTCTAATTTCAGGCTGTTGCGGGCAGTGTGCTACGTGATGAAAATGATCAAGTGTTCGGGACACAAGAGAGTTGTCCTATTTACACGGAACCATTTATGTTCGACTTTATCTGATTTTAGAATATTTGATCAAATTCTATTTATGCTAATCATTTATTCTGTTGGTTTGGTTTTTCTTTTACTGTTAAAAAAATAAGTATTGTACTGGTAATGTTTTTGGTTTTGATTTCTGTTTTACTGTCGTGTGATTTCAAATTGAAGTGTAGTGTATTTTTAATTAATCTCTTGATTGGTCCATTCCAAGTACTCTAATACAAAATTTTCAATATAATGTCAAACTTAATGTAAAACCATCTCAACATACATACATTGTGAAAGTAATTTAAATTAAAAACAAATTTATACAAGCAAATAAAATTTTTCTTTTACTGCATGGTATCCTCGCGATAACACAAACAAACAAAATACAAACGATCAAATTTATACAAATGAAGATCTGATGAAAAATCTATTCTCAGAAGTAAAACTATTGAATCATAAGATTCTGTATCAACGAGACTAACTTTTAAGTGCTGAAGAATAGGTTTTTGCACCTCTGTGGAAATGGAAAAAAATCAAGTCAACAAAATTTCAATGACCGTTGGATTTGTTATCGCAATCTACAAATAAGAAAGTGAGAAATTATTGGCATGTAATTTTAATTTATCCAAGGACTAAATGCAAAAAAAGACTACCTTGATCCATTTTCTGTCGAGATTTCTGTGAACTTCAAATATCACTCCTAAATAAAAGATGATTTTTTTCGAATTACACTTACTATTAGAGGTTGTATAACAAATAAACTTATTTTGAGGAGGGATAATGCAATCATACCTCTAATTTCAAGAATTACATATTGCAAATCATGAGAATCTTTGTTAACCCTCTTTTCAGCAACCACCCATCTAGAAATTCTACAAAAAATCAAAATAAAGTGCACAAATTAGTCCAAAAAGAATTGAATAAAACTAAAAGCTAAATTGAAATTTAATCATAATAGAGACAAACAAAATTAGGGAAAATCGTCAATAGGAATTATAAATTACCAGTGAGCATCGTCGACAGATCTACCAAAACGAACTGAAGTTAGGTGAAATCGTCAACATATCTGAGAAATCCAGTAAATTCAGTGCCGGCCGAGATAGGGATCCAAGAGAGAAACAAGGAGAGAAAGAAAATTGAAGAGAGAGAGAGAGCATCCTCGCTCAGTGTCGCCTCAGTGCCGCCGCTTCCTCGCTCAGTGCCACCCCGTCCCCGCTCAGCGTCGACTCGCCCGTCTGCTCGAGAAAGGAATTGAAGAGAGAGAGCGTGAAGATCTGCAGTTTCTCTGCTCAGCGTCGCCCCGTCCTCGCTCAGCGTCGCCTCGCACCAGCCTCCGCTTAGTACCGACCCTATCTCCGCTCAGTGCGCCCTTGTCTCCGCTCCGCTCGATAAAGGACTCGAAGAAAAAGAGAGAGAGAGAGAGAGAGAGAGAGAGAGAGAGAGAGAAGAGTGAGCGTGAAGAAGATGATATTAGATATGTTCTCTTTAACGGGTCGGGTCGGGTCGGGTCGGGTGAGGATTATTTTTCTTCCGTTTAGTTTCTTTTGCTGACATGGCAACAGCGCCCCTGCCACGTCAGCATGCGGGGTAGGTGCGGGGAAATAAGCGCGGGTTGCCTAATCTTATTGCATTAATTTATGTGTTCGTCAATTTATTTAAATATCTTGAGTGACGCATCGAGGATGTTTAAATGAGAGTGGGGCACCATATCAAACCCTTTCCCCAAAGCCCACTCGTATGAAAGACAAGTTCTCGAGACAGTCAATCAAGTCCTTGGCCTTTTTTTACTTCCTTTTCCAGCTTTCGCTCGCCATCACCGGTCTTGTTTTCCACAAAGTCTCCGTCCATGTTAAGCTTAGATAATTTGCTGGCGCTTCATTCATTTATTTTCCAGCAGATTCCGATCCATCCTAATTATCGAATTTTGTTAGATTGGTTGTGTGTGGAATGCTTGTGTGAAATTGAAAAGATTTATCATAACTTTTCAATTTACTGATAGTTTTTTTTAATTAATTATGAGTTTATACGGAAAATCAGTGTTACAAGTTTTCTTGTGATGTTTCAAATTGTATAAAAACTAGTTATGCATTATTTACATGTTTGTGCAATTTTAACATGTTTGAAATTTTTTCTGTTTGATAAGAAAATAAAAAGATAAAAATATTTGGATAATTAGGTCAAATTGTTTGTCTTATTTTGTGAAATAGATTTGACTATTTTTTACATCTTTTAAAATCATGAAAAATATCATATTTAATATTTATTGTGTCTCGTGTGTTCAGGATCTTATCTCACTCAATTTCATTTTTTTTTATTTGTTATGATTTTTAGAAGTGAGATAAGATGAATTTTTAAAAATTGATAGACGAAATTTAAAAGCGTGTGTTCATGTTCTGGGTATGGAGGCATGTAGGCCGTTTGATGCAAGAGATTTGGAAGGATTTTGAGGGATTCTTGCATTGTCTTGCATTGTCTAGAGAAAATAAAATATTTGAAGGATATATATGTCTCGCATGTGTTGTTTGATTAGCTAGAATTCTAAATAATGGAAATGAAAATCTATTGTTTGATGTGAAGAAAAACTAAAAAGTAGTTGAAAGTGAATTTGGTTGGTTTGAAAAATTATACACATAATTATAATTAAATTCCAAATAATAATGTTTTGAATCACAATTCCAAATAATAGTAATTGTTATTACTATTATCTATTTGCCACTAACTTCAAAATAAGTCATTATAAATTATAATATCTCATAACATAGTATATTATAATTAAATTCATACATACGACACACAAACCACAAAATAAATCACCATAGTACCATACTATTAAATTAGATATCATTATCAAAATATAAACCACAAAATATCAAAATATCTAAGTTATACTACTAAATTAGATATCATTATCGAAATTACCATCTCTGAAGCTAGAGAAACCACCATCTTCGGCACCACCACCAAAATCACCGAAACCGCCACCTCTAGTTCCACCATCGCTTCCTCCGGTACCGCCTGCATTTTCACCTCCATTGCTATCAGAATTACCACATTGACTCGAATGCGCCTGCAAGTGTTTGAATTTATAATGTTTCAATTATAAGAGATTAAATAAAACATGTGAAAATTAAATCACCTGAATATATGTTTCGCATTCTTCTTCCCCTAACTTAATTATGTATGTATCCTCGTCAAAATAAGTTCCACTCATTGACTTCAATTGTTGAATTAATTTTCACTTTCTTTTAATAGTTTTCATATGATTGACGACGTGAGTTTCGGCGAAGTCCTTCTCATACTTCTCATTGATTTCACGAGCTACCGCTCTATACGTGGTACTTTTGAACCCTTTCTCTGGTTTCTTTCCCTTTCGAGCTTCTTCTGCTAAAAACTTGACGAGAAAATTACTTTCTGATGGACTCCAACTATGGTTTTTTCCCGTTGCTTTTCCTTTACGATTCGGAGATGTTGCTTCAGATTCCTATAATAATGATTATTGGTTAATTGTACAAAATTAAGGACCCTGAACCAATAATCAACAATCTCGAGAATTAAGGATTATAAATAAAGGATCAATTCATGTGTTATGTAAAAGCTAACGCTTATGTTAGTTCAACGATGGAGCAATATCAAGAATTAAGAGTCCTGAACCAAGGACCAGATGATTTAAGAGACAAGAATTAATGGTCCTAAACCAAATCAAGGGTCCAGAACGCTTTGACCATATAACTTAAGAGAAATATCAATTGATGTGCCATATAACTAGTGAGAAAAGAAAGATTAAATGGGTCCTGAACCTTGTTTCGTAAAAAAAAACAGTGTAAAAACTGTGATGAAATCTGAAAATTTAACTAGTGAGAAAAGAAAGATTAAATCAAGAAATCAAACATGATGGTTCTTATCATGCGATCCAGAACCAACAAATTGTAGAAACCAACTCCAAATTATGAACGAGAGGGATTAAATCAGAAAACCCTAGATCCAAAATCCTTAAATCGACCAAGAGAAATACAAACCTGAGATGGAGGAGTCATGCTTAACAAGAGAGAAAAGCTTCTCGACAACTGAGAGAGAAGCAAGCGAGATTCTCAACGAGTGAGAGAGAAGAAACAGGAATGGTGAAGTGTTCTTGGCGGGAGGGGAAAGAAAAGAGAGTGACTTTGGTGTTTTCCGAAATTTTGGCGAGACATTATTTGAGGGACAATAACCTGGTGGAAAAGGACATGGGAACTCAATGTCTGTCTTTGTCCAACAAATCAAACGCTCAAACAACTAACTTATCCAGGAAACTGGTTTCTTGTCTTGCAAAATCCCATTAAATCCCTTGTATCAAACGGCCCCGTAACTGCCTGCCAAATCCTCTGCCACGTACTCTAAACAATTAACTAAATAAAATTATTTATACAAACTTTGAACCATCAAGAACTACATGTACAGTATTTTATTTTGTAATAGATCAGTAAGACATTTTATGACAAATCAATTATTATAATTTTGAGAAAAAAAACAATTAACGATAATTAATAATAATAATAATAATTTTTATTATTATTTGAATCATCATCTTTGTATGTTGATAGTTAGTCATTCGTGATAAGCGAATAATACGATACGTAATACATTCATGTATAATTCGGAGCAAACGTTTTTCGCGTCGGTCAAATAAAACCTAATACACTAATAATTCAAAAATATATAAATATACATTTTTTTTATCCATAAATAATTCAAAAATTTAATGATTTGATTAAATAATATTTACTTTAGTTCAAAATCATAAATTTATATATTATTATTGATATTTTGATTGTCTTAATCATTTTTGGAAATTTAAGTTTTTTTATTTATTTAAAAAATGTATATTTTCTCTCTAAAAAACATATTATTCGTGTTTTGAATTTTTTTTATAAAATACGTGAATTATTTATCAGGTTGAGTACGGGAACATCAATACGTATATTAAATAAGTAATTATTCGTAAATTATATGCATATTTTTTGCGAATTGAACAACTATGATATGTTCACGTTTGGTTACAAATTTTGAAAATGAAGTCGAGGAGCAAAATGTAACATCGAACACGAGTGCAAGTCAAGTAAATATTAATAGTGATACTGGACACGAAAAAACATTAGAAGGTGCGATTGGAACTGATTATACAAGTCAAGAAAACATGACAGTTCATAGTTGGACCTTTTAATTTTTTTTTCTTTTGGAATTATGACTTTCCTTATTTTATTTTTTGGAAAATAGGCCTTCAGCTTGGGCTTGAAAAATATAAATGTAAAAAATCCTTTATACATGGCCCAATTAAATGCCTCTCTCCCTTGCACTTTGTTCTTCATGGCGGGTCCAAATAACTTGCACATTTTGAGTGACTAGTGAGGCTTTGGACTTTGCACGAATTTCTCGCGCTGGGTTCTCCTTCTCTGTAAACGCCAGCCGATCTCTGATCGGTACCGTACCGTATTATCAAGTATTTCCTTTTTCGTTTACCTTAACTTTTCTTATGGTCCTGAGCATTATCTCTCTTGTCCATTTGTTCAAGTCAATCTCTGATCTTAGTTTTAGTTTTATGGTTACGTTTTCGATGTAGATTGTTTTCTTCTCTATTTGAGTTGGAATTGATGATCTTTTCATGTGATTTTGTTGGTCCATTTATTCAGGTTTATTACGAGGACAGAGTACGAAAAAAGTATCTAAAATTGTACAAAAGTACTCATAGTTTTCTTTATTAATTTATTATACAATTTCATTATTTTCTTGTATTATTGGCATATTGCTGAGCCTGATACATTCTCTAAGCGAGGAGGGAGTAGCAAGCAATTCAGGTTCCTGTTGTTCTCGATGTACACACCTCAGATGTAGTGGATAGGAAGAGGGATCTCTTTTCCCTCTATATGGATTGTAAGCCCCTTTTTTCATATTAATACTTTTCCATTCTTTTATTTATTTTTTATTTGCATGGATTTTGAAAGTGCATGATTAAGGATAAGTTTAACTAAATTGGGTTAAGAATTATTTGGATTGCACAATTCGAGGGTTAATCGAGCATTAATTTGGCCATATTGTATAAAAAATCATCTTCATTATTTCAAATTTGTGAATTTGTAATATAGGTTGCTTTGTTTCTCATTCTCATTCTCAAATACTTCTCTGCTCCTTCAGGATTTGTTCAGCTTTGGTGTTTGTATGGTTACTCCCTCTTCGTTTTCATCCCAGCCTCGGTACGTAAATAAAATATCGTTTCTTCTTTGTTTCATTTTAGAAGTTCATTTAGCTTTTTAATTGTACCATTGCACAAATAACTTTTATTTTCTCCAATTTTGGTCGATTGAAGATAATTGAGCTGGACTTTGGCTTAATTAGGGATAATAGAGGTTAAATAGGGTTTATTTGACTCTTAATTACAACTATTTTGGACCGGTTGATCCAGTCCATGTTTCAGCTCGTTCCAAAAACCTCAAAACCATGTATTTGGGCAGACTATAGTGGATATGGTTAGGATAGTCAGCATATCATCTCCACAAATGGAGTGGATGGATGCCGATTTGGTTTGGATATTATATGAGTAGGTACGAATATGGGTGTATATTATCAAACACAAATACGGATACAAATTAATTTCATATATTGAAACAAATTTTACTGTTTACTACAAAACTTTGTCGAATGCGAACAAATAATGATCTCCTTACAAATATTAAAATGTCTATTACGTCATACAAAATATAAATATTTTTAAAATAAAAAGAAATATAACTCTCCAAACGTTTAAACATAATGCATGACCTTCTTTTGAGATATTCAAATATTAATGACAAAAAGTAATAATAATACGGGCAAACAAAATTATAAAGAAATCAACAAAAAATGATAAAATATTGTCATACAGATATGGAATATATTTGTATCCACATATGTATTCGTATCTAAATCTATATGAAATACTCGAAAACGGATAGGATCTTAACTATATTTGTATGATTATGCGAAAACAAAATCAATTATCGTATCCGTATTCAATACTAGCTATCCATATCTGGCCAGGTACAAATATTCAAATGTAATGCAGAAACGGTTACAGTTTGGTCAGTTATTACCCGACCCGTTTACACCCTAGTACAGTACTACCTTCAAATAGTAAGTTAATTACACCATTTTAGAGAATGCAGTGTTAAGTGAGTTTAAATTGCAACACTATTTACTATTTGTGGCCAATGGAGTTAAAATTGGGTTTAGTTGGCACTTAACTAATGTTAAAGTAAACAAAAACTTAAATGTACAGATTGAATAAGTTATTCTTTTTTTTCCTCAAAAAGAAAAGAAAAGAATAAGTTACCCTTTTGATATTTGAACTTCCAAGTTTAAATTCCAAATAAATCCTAAAATCAATTTATTTTTTCAGTGCCTCTCAATCATACCTCTCGAGATATTCAGATAGCTGTTGGTATTGCTGGTTTCATGTCTGCAGCTTTTGTCTCGGTTAATCTTTAAAATCATATTGTTTAGTAATTATTCGAAATATCTAGGAATACTATTGGTCTACGTTTGTCAAGTAATAAGAAGCATGGGTAGCTCATTCTGACATTCTTATATGATATATCATTCAATTTTTAAGTCTTAAATTCATATTTTTATTAACTAATTCTATTTGTCTGCATTTTTATATTCTTACTTTCAATATAAACAAGTACAAATTTTAACAAATAAATAAACTGTTGCATGCTGATGAATGAACGAACAATAAATAGACAGTAGAATCAAAGCCACACCATTTTTTTTTTTTTTAATTTAAAACCACCATTTTTATTTTTATTTTTTTATAAACGTGTTCGAAATACAAATTACAAATTATGATATCTACCAAAGATAAAACCTGTAATTTGGATGATAGGACAACTTCATCCGATGAATTAGTCACACTAGAAGACCAAGCAAATAAATATAAAAAATCCAACAAGCTTGTTTAGAATTAGAGTTGATACTTGCTCCATAATTATTACAACAAAATCATAATAAAACACGCACAATCCAATTATTTCAGAATTGAAACGAAGTTCACACAATAACAAGAGACTTGCTCCATAATTATTACAACAAAATCATAATAAAACACACGCACAATCCAATTATTTCGGAATTGAAACGAAATGCACACAACAACAAGAGACTTGTTTATAGAAACACACACAATCCAATTCAAGGAAATTAAGTAAGTAACATTATCATTATGTAAGCCCATCCATCCATCTGTTCTGCAATATATACAAACAAATAAGAGTTGAGTCACTCAACAAGATATTGAATATAAATGCTACACAATTTTCACGTTTGGGTTTACAGATTATCATTATGTAAGCCCATCCATCCATCTCCTGGTTAACTTTGTATTTACAGATTGGACAATTTGATACTTGTCCCATTTGGGTTTTCTTGGTAAATTTACAAATTGACCAATTTGATAAGAAGTTACTTCTATCAATATAAAAAGAAAGGTTGGAACTAGCATAATAACAACGGTATGTGAAAGAATTAGATAAGAGATGTATTGCACGAAATCTGCTACTAATAGTAATTAACTACAAAAAAAAAGAACTTACTTCATTCAAAGGTAAAGTTCTGTATAATCACCTTGCATCCGATCTCCTCAAACTTGCTGCATGTTTCCTTTGGAAACTCATGCATTTCAATCAGCTTGAGCTCCTTAAGAGCAAGGAGATGCATCAATTCCTCGGGTTGCATCTTTAACTTAGAGCATCTGTCGAGGTTCATTTTGGAAAGTTTAGGCATTGAGCCAGCTTCTATTTTCCACTCCTTTAAATTGAACAAGCCTTCAATTGAAATGTACTGCAATTGGCGGAATCCATCAGCGGAACATGCCATTTTTTCCCCGAGGTATGTTAGATAACCTAATCGAAGAACAACAAGGGATTGAAGCAACTCTAAAATAGGCATTGGATCTTCTGATAAGTGTATATATTTCAACTTCAACTTCCTTATGTTTTGGGGGAAGAGAGTACTATTTGGTAGACTTTTAGTTATGGCGGAGTCCAACCTCCCAGATAATGACAACTCTTGTAGACCGGGATGACGTGATAACCCCGTAATAGGTTCTAGAGGAAATAACAATCCATCCAAGGAGAGAGAGGAAATCTCACTCTTCTCCTTTAATGTTCCAATAAATGCCCTCTCATTTGAACTGGCTAAAGGTAATTAGCCTATATGTAATGTATGAACATTCTGCAATTCATCCCGATTTGGTAATTTCCATTTGTGGAAGGAAAAAACACACACATAGACATGTCTAAGTGTTAATATTTTCCAAAAAGAATCGAGCAGTGAATGCATCCTTGTGCCTCTTGCATCGAATGTTTGTAAGTTTATGAGATATCCAATTGAAGAAGGAATTTCTATATCACCACAATTCCTCAAGCCAATATATCTGAGAAATACCATCCTCCCCATTTCATCGGGTATTTTTTTAATATTCGAAACGTCCACCAGTTCAAGAACTCGTACGTAATTTAACCCACACAATGACGGTTTAGCTAAATCAAAACCTATTATGGTGCGCAAATTTGGCATAGACACACGGACCTCATTGCTATAGAATTTATTAAAAGCGACTCGGTAAGCTATCACGCCATCCGATCTGGACGCTTCAAAATTGCCAAGATTATTACAAATTTTGAAAAATCCGATTTTTGCACTTTCTTCAATACAAAAATCACGTAAAATATCGTGCACTAGTATTCTTTTGATCCAACCATGAGTTTTACTTATTTCGACAGCCTGCACCATTGATCGGTGAGCCAACTCAACTAAAAATTTTCTACCCGTTTCTTCTTGAGAATATTTATTTTTGAAAGGAATAAAACCTTCCGCAATCCACATTTTAATTAGTTGGGAGGTTGAAATAAGATGGTCTTCGGGAAAACATGCCATGTATAAAAAACATGACTTGAGATGGTTTGGGAGGTCGTAAAAACTAAGAGCTAGTATTTCTACGACACTTTTTTCGTTGTTGGTTTCTTCCCAATCTAAATTGTTAACCATTTTTGACCAGACATCTGGATCAACATTTTTGGATAAAAATCCTCCCAAGACAGAAAGGGCAAGAGGAAGACCATTACATTTCTTTGATAGTTTCATGCCTAAATTTTCTAGTTCTTTTAGAGTGGTTTCATTAATCTTGTTCGGAAAATAAAAAGCTTTCTTACGGAGAAGCTCCCAACTTTCATTTTCGTCCAAAAGTTTGAGCTCATGAATATGATTAATAAAACTGGTATGATTTGCAACTTGCTTATTACGGGTTGTTATTATGATTCTACTACCATTATTTAAATTTGGAAAGACGGTACTTCTGAAAGTAATTTGATCTAGTGCTTGTGGGGTCCAAACATCATCCAATACAATCAAGTATTTTTTATTCTTTAAAAACTCGTAGAGTTTCTTTCTGACTTCCGGTAATGACATATTTTCTAATTCTTGTTGTGTAATATTCATGATTTTTTTCATTATATCTCTTAACAATTCGATGGGTTTGTAACTTCGCGATACTGATATCCAAACAAGTATACTAAAACTATTTTCTATTTTGGGATTGGTAAACACTTTGCTAGCAAGGGTGGATTTACCTATTCCCCCCATGCCCACGAGAGAAACAAACCTTAGGTCTTTATTTAATGGATCAGTTAGTTCTTCAATAATTTTTTCTATTTCGTTTTGAAAACCGATAACATCATGTTTGCATTCAAAATAAGGAGAGAGCAATCTTTGCATGTTAAGATCATCTTCCATAGAAAGATCATTCTCATCCTTTTCTACACTAGTTTCTCCCAATTTGGTTGAATCATATTTATCTTTTCTTTGGAAAATCGCATCTATCTTTTTTTGTATTATTTCAATCTTTTTCCCTGTCTCATGGAGGGTTATTAAATAACTACGAAAAACATTTATGTACCTTGAAAATGTCCCTAGACACCCTTTCTTGTTGTTGTTTTGTATCTGCATCCAATTAATCTTTGCAACCACATTCTCGGCCTCATACGCAACATCTCTGATCTCTTGAACCAAGATTGTTGCGCTATTATCACCCCTGCGTTGTTTCAATTCGGCATCTCTCAGGAAGCCTTGCATCGATATGAGCTCGCTTTTTATGGACTCGACTTGATCAGGAACTCCCTTAAGAAATTTGGTCTCCGTAATTGCGAGATTGCCGAGCATGCTTAAAACGGAGGAAATAGCAGCCTCGGCCATGTCTACAATGAAAAAATGTGAGGGGAAATAGGAGAAAGAGAGAGAGAGAGAAAGAGACTATGGAAAAAGGAAGGATAAGAGACAATGGTGCCGAGATTGTCTGCCATGGACGTGTTACAAAGTCTTTAAATCGAGATTGGCGACTCTGGAGGCTAGGGTTTCGCGAGGCAAACGCCAGGCGACTCTGGAGGCGAGGCGGAGGGCGACCTAGGGTTTCTGGAGGCGACTCTGGAGGCGAGGCGTCGGCGTCCGACGGCGGCGAATCGAGGGTGAACCGAGGGCGATCGCCAGGCGACTGTGAGGGCGAGGAGGCGACTGGAGGCAAACCGACGCCGACTGGGGCACCGACTGGCGACTGGCGCCGACTGTCGACTGGCGACTGGCGCCGACTGCCGACTGGAGGCGACTGGACTGGAGGCGACTGGAGGCGACTGGAGGCGACTGGTAGGGGCGCCGACTGGTGCCGACTGGCGACTGGAGACAGGTGCAGACTGGCGACGGGAGGAAGGGGGCGCCAACTGGCCACAGCGACTGACGACGACGGGGCGAAACCCTAGCCGCCATCGAGGCGATTTTGGAGCTCCTCGAAGAGCAAAAACTCGGGCCTATTTGGGGTGTCGGCAAAAGGGCGACGAAAGGAAAAAGCGGGAAAGGAAAAAGGAAAATCGAAAAAACGCGAGGCTGGAGCCGAGTATGGGGCGAGACTGGGACGAGTCTGGGGCGAGTCTAGGGCGAGGCCGAGAGCGACGGCCGAGTCTGGGGCGAGTCTGGGGGCGAGTCCGAGAGCGACGGGCCGCGACAGCGACGGTGACAGCTTCGATGACAATCAGAGCTCGCGTGGCAAACCGAGGGCAGAGAGAGGTTGCGTTCGTCTAAGGATAGCCGAAAGCATCATCTCTCGGCATGTATCTTACTTTTGCAATTATAATTTATTTTTGCGAAACTATTTTTTTACATTTATCATGTAAAATCGTACCAATGTATTAAACTCTGCTTTAATATATTAAAAGAGACTTCGCCTCTTTAGTTTTTCAAAAAAAAAAGAGACAATGGTGCCATCTAGCAAGAAGCTCGAAGTATTTATTATTTTTGATAGATGGATTGCAAGAAGTTCCAAGTATTGATTCTTTTTGGTAGATGAATTGCTGGGAGTTGAAGCATTGATTCTTCTTGGTAGATAAATTGCAAGAAGTTCAAACAAAGTATCTATTCTTCTTGGTAGATAAATTGCAAGAAGTTGGAAGTATTGATTCTTCTTGATAGATAAATTGTAAGAAGTTGTATTGATTCTTTTTTTTTTTTATTGAGAATCAATACTCGTCTCAATGATCAATATATGAGTATTGATTCTTTTTTTAGATGTATCGTGCCACACAATCTTCTATCTGATTACTTTATCTCGCTCAAACTGATTCGGCCTGAAACTATTTTTGAAGGATTTTTTATGTAATTAATTGAAAGAAAAGAACAACTAAAATGAAATTATATTGGAATTACGGAACTGGCCAAAAGTAAGTATTAATATTGTACACATGACAACCTTTTATGGATAAAATCTATGAATTACGTTTGATATAAATCGAATAGAAATTTATCGATACTTTTTGCACACTCGAGCAACACACACTCACACTGATCTAAATCTCCATTAACAAAAACAGATAAAACATAAATTTAAATTATGACTATGGACTCGAAATAGAAAACAATGTCAACACATATGCTATATCCAGTCAATTTTTTATACAAATATGCATATGAATTTGTAGCTTCGTAATATTGTTATGCAAATACGTTCCTATAGAAGCTGTAACATTTTCAGACGTTTTTCATGTTCAGGGTCCAATTCTGGAGGCGCGTAATTTCCTGCCAGATCCACTACCACATACTCCTAAACAATAATTAAATAAAATTATTTATACAAACTAGTATGACATTTTATGCCAATCAATTAGTATAATTTTGAGGAAAAAAAACAAATAACAACAATTAATTAATATTATTATTATTATTATTTAACTCCTCACCTTTGTAAGTTCGCGTTTGGTTAAAATATGATAGTGACTCTGCCAGATCCTCTGAATGGCCATGGTTGCGGCCAGAAACCCATAAGCAATTCCTAATATAGCAAAAACAATCACAAAAATAACAACCAACGCAAAACAAGCCTCCATGGAAGCGGGAAAGCAGTCCAAAATACCCCATCCATAGCAGCAGTTTCGGGATCTAGCCAGACACGGATCATTGTTGCCGAACGAGGAACAATGCAGCATCAAGCCGAAGAATCCCAACAACATCAAGAAGACCAACACACCTGGTTTATGATGTTAGGTTAGGTATTAGGTATTAGATATTAATATTTTTCATTTTATTCGATTTGGTAGCGAAGTTTGTTTGTTATTTCTTATTTTGTTCACGTAGGATGAAGAAGACTAGCATTCATGCGTGCTAAAATTAAGTTTAGCAATTAATCTTCAATTTAAGCTAATTTAGCCTCAATTGGCTCGTAATTCAAGCCATTGTACCTAACTTTACCCTTAGTTATGTAATTTAACACAAAATAAACCAAGAAAGAGCAAAGGAATTTTTTTTTTTGGTAAAATCGGTACAAAATGTAAAAGGAAACTGGATTATTATACTAACCTACACAGTAGTAAAAGGGTACGGGATGCTTGGAGAGGAAACGATCCCAGCTATCAGAGAAACTGTTCCGGAAGTTTCCATTTTGGTCTAAAAGGTATGCAATTCCGCCAATCGTAGCTATCACCTTGAAATTATGAGAAGATATTAGTTCATAATATAATAAGAATTTTATAATGTATTCGGATTCTATTTTGGTCTAGTGTAGAACCACTTTCAGTACATTGAATTTTAATTTGTTTTCCATCCATTTTTTAATGGTATGCTGACATGGCATATCCAACTCAACTCATCGGCACTTGGACATTGTTAAAGTTATGTGACTTACGACGACGAATATTAAAATTTAGTGATTTATTGTAAAAAAATTTAAAATTCGATGATGTATAACGATGCAAGATTATATGTCTATGAGCTACAGAGATACAATAGTAAATTTGACCAACAACGATACATTATTAGAATTACCACCGTATTAATAAATCAATGCATGGTTAGTCAACTTGCAATTTCATTGTACAATAATAACCACTAATCAATCCAAAGTAAAGAAGTGATACTAAAATCTACTCAAGAGAATAAGGAAATAATTTATAAAAAAATATCTTACCGTTTGAACAATGAGGAATACGAGGAGAACATCCCTTGCCACAAAGATGCGAAATTTAATTTGCCTCCACGAATAATCTTCAAGAAATTCTAAGCGCAAGTGAAATTGTGCCTTGCAAGTGGTACAATGCGAGAATGCAAATCCCTCCTAAAAAAATCAAATTTCAATGCGAGAGCTTTTATTTTTTTTATTAAATGGAGAAGGCTCTTTTGTCAATGAGAATTGAATCCATGGACGATGCGAAAGTTTTTCTTAAGCTAGAATATTCTATATATGGTTGTTTTAGAAAAATAGTAGTAAAATAGTATAATTTTAGTTTGACGGAGCGCCAATGATCTAGACAAGATCGATGAATAAATTTTTTTTGCGTTCATTTTAATTAAATTAATTAGATCCATTTTGATTGAATCAATTCAATTAACCATTAATTTATGTGTTCATCAATTTATTTAATTATCCCGAGTGGCACATCAAGGATGTTTAAGTGAGAGTGGGGCACCATATCAAACCCTTTCCCCAAAGCCCTTTGGCTTTTTTTTAAAGACAAGTTCTCGAGACGATCAATCAAGTCCTTGGCCTTTTTTTTACTTCCTTTTTCAGCTTTCGCTCGCCATCAGCAGTCTTGTTTTCCACAAAGTCTCCGTCCATGTTAAGCTTAGATAATTTGTTGGTGCTTCATTCATTTATTTTCCAGCAGATTCCGATCCATCCTAATTATCGAATTTTGTTAGATTTGTTGTGTCTGGAATGGTTGTGTGAAATTGAAAAGATTTATCATAACTTTTCAATTTAATTATAGTTTTTTCTAATTAATTATGAGTTTATACGAAAAATCAGTATTACAAGTTTTCTTGCCGTGTTTCAAATTGTATAAAAAATAGTTCTGCATTATTTACATGTTTGGAAATTTTTCTATTCGATAAGAAATAAAAAGATAAAAAATATTTGGATAATCAGGTCAAATTGTTTGTCCTGTTTCGTGAAATAGATTTGACTATTTTTTACATCTTTTGAAATCATAAAAAATATCCTATTTAATATTTATTGTGTCTCGTGTGTTCAGGATCTTATCTCACTCAATTTCATTTATTTTTTTATTTGTTATGATTTTTAGAAGTGAGATAAGATGAATTTTAAAAAATTGATAGATGAAATTTAAAAGAGTGTGTTCATGTTCTGGGTATGGAGGCATGTAACTGCCTGCCAAATCCTCTGCCACGTACTCTAAACAATTAACTAAATAAAATTATTTATAACTTTGAACCATCAAGAACTACATGTACAGTATTTTATTTTGTAATAGATTAGTAAGACATTTTATAACAAATCAATTATTATAATTTTGAGAAAAAAAACAATTAACGATAATTATTATTTTTTTTTTTTTTTGAAAGGAATACCGGTGATATTCGAACTTGTATTAAAACGAAAGTTTTATACAATAATAAAAAAGAAAAAGGAAAAGAAAAAAATATTTCGAACCAAAATCTATAATAAATTCAAGTGTCATAGCGCCTCCTCTTGTCCAAACGTAGCCAAAGTGTCGTCTCCGAAATCGTTTTTATCGCCGTTGTTATTGGTGTTCGTCCTTTTTTGCGAAAAATCCGGGCATTACGTTCTAACCATATTTGCCATGTTATGGACGCCCATAGTTTATCCCAAATCTTTCTTTTTTGGGTGTCCGCTCTTTTTCTATTTACTAACCAAGTTTCTTCTTGCGTCGGCAATAATAATCTTCGAAACGGAGCGTTTGTTTTTCTTTCGGCCAATTTCCAAACCGCCACCGTGTATGGGCAATTGATAAAAAGATGGTTTGCCGTTTCTTCCTCTCTTGCGCATAGCGGACAAATTGTTCCGAGTGCCCAACCTTTTTTTCTCAACACATCGCATGTGTTTATTTTATTTTGTAGTGCTAGCCATAGGAATGTTTTTATTTTGGGCGGTACCGTTAGTTTCCATAGATTATTTTGCCAACCACATTTTACCCCCGGATTTATTAGGAAATCATAGGCCGATTTGGAAGAGAAAATATTATCTTTTGTCCATTTCCAAGTTGTTAAGGTTTGTGTCGGGTTTGTTATGGATGATATTTTGTATATCGGTAGTAGATCTATTAGTTGTTTCACAAAATAAGAGAGGTTATTCTTTGGGATTTGCTCTAGTTGTGAGGTGTGGCTTACCCCGTATATTGTTGACATGCATTCGGCCCAAATATTGGATTCCGTTTTGTCTATATTCCATAATTGTTTCAATAGCAATGCTTCATTTTTTGTTTTCAAATTTTGGATTCCTAAGCCTCCAAATTTTCTAGGAAGACACACTTTACTCCAATTTACCAAGCAATTTCCGGGATTACACTTATCGCTACCTTTCCATAAGAAGGCTCTTATTGCCTTATTTATTTCTTTTATCACCTCGATGGGTAGTTTGAAGTTTTGCATAAAATAAGTGGGGATAGAAGCTAGAGTCGCTTTGATTAAGGTTAGTCTCCCCCCTAGGGATAATAGTTTGCCCTTCCAAGTTGCCACCTTTTTTTGTATTTTTTGGACAAGGGGTAGAAATGTAAATTTTTTCGGACATTTGAAAGTTAGAGGGAGTCCTAAGTACTTTGACGGAAAACTCATTTTTTCGCATTTGAGGATATCGGATATTGGTCTTTCCAATTCGGTTGGGATATTCATTGTTGCAAACCCGCTTTTTGTCCAATTTATGTTGAGACCGGTTATCTCCGAGAATAATTCAAGTCCCAATATCACTTTTTTTAGATTGTTTGGGCATGCCTCCACAAACAATATTGTGTCATCCGCATATTGCAATATTTCCGAGTTTATGTTCGAAATTCTTGTTAGAAGCGGGTTTATTTTTTGGAATATTGTTTGAAGAATATCCACCGCTAGATCAAATAAGAGCGGTGAGAGGGGGTCCCCTTGCCTTAGTCCCCTTTGGTGAAAGAAATAAGGAGATAAGTCACCATTGACTTTTATTGCCGAGGATGAGGAGATGAAGAGATTTTTAATCCAAAGCACCCAAGTTTGTGGGAATCTTTTTATTGTTAAGAGATTAAGAATAAAATTCCATGATATGTTGTCAAAAACTTTTTTTATATCTAGTTGTATCATTACGGCGGGAATTTTTTTTGTTTTGAAATAGTGTACATATTCTCTTGCTACTAAGAATGAGTCCGTTATGGACCTCCCTTTTATGAATGCCGTTTGATGCTTATGGATTATATTCGGGAGAATGAGTTGTAGCCTATTAGCCAATATCTTAGTAATTATTTTGATAGGTGTGTTTATTACACTTATGGGTCTAAACTCGTCTATCTTGTTAGCTCCTTTCATTTTAGGTACTAGAGTAATGTTAGCTTGATTTATTCTCCATAAATCTAGCTCATTTTTCTCGAAAGCTTTTATCATCGGAACTAGAGTAGTTTTCAAAGTTTGCCATAATTCCTTTACAAATTCGGCCGGTAGGCCATCCGGCCCCGTTGATTTTCTCATTTTCATTTTTTGAATCACTTGTAAAATTTCATCCTCTTCGAAAGGGTCGGCTAAGGAGTCTAGTAAGTTTGTTCTAGTTTGTTGCCCCATTAGGCTTTGTAAGTTATAATTTGATTGTTGAGAGGGAGCGCCCAAGGTGGTTTTGAAGTGCGAGTAGAATAAATCTAGGATCATTGCCGGTTGTACGACCAAGATGTCATTGTGTTGTAAACTTGGTATATAATTTCGGTTTCTCCGTGAAGTTGCCAATGCATGGAAATATGAGTTGTTTTTATCTCCATATTTTATCCACTTAGCCGAACTCCTTTGTTGCCATTTGTGCTCGGATGTTAAGGCTAGTTCTTGGGCTTGTATTTTAATTTCAATTCTTAATTTTACTTCTTGTGCGTTTAAATTTCTTGTTTCTTCCATTCGGTCAATGTATGCAATTGCCTCTTTGCAATTTGTGAGTAGTATGTCCGGATTTCCGATATTTTGTTTTGCCCATTCGGCCACACTTTTTTTCGATTTGCAAAGTTTGATTATGTACAATTTTGCCGGGTTGTTGTTTTGTGGGCATTCTTCCCATGTTTTTACAAATAGATCCCTTGTTTGGATATTATGTAACCAACTTCTCTCTAATTGATATTGGTTTTTTCTTTTTTGTCTAGGTATGGAGATGGTGAGTTTTAAAGGATCATGATCCGAAGTTATTCTCGGTAGTGGTTTATTGCTTGGTATTGTATTAAGCGTGAGGAAATGGTTTGATATAAGAGCTCTATCCAACTTAGAACGAGTCATTGGATTAGACCATGTGTATTCTTTTTCCTCATTTTGAACCTCTATTAGGTTGGATGAGGAGATGAACTCGTTGAAAGCCATTATATGAATTGGCAAGTGCCCATTTCCGGTTGTTTCGTTCGAAGCTCTTATCAAGTTGAAGTCTCCAACTACTATTGTCGGTATGGTGCTATCCGTTAGAGATTGTAGTTCTTGCAAAAAGGGGAGCTTTTCGTCGAGAGAGTTCGGTCCATAAACATTTATTAGGACGAATTTGAAATTATTCGAGAGAGATAACGTGGTTGCTAGAGAGAAGTTTCCTTGTTGACAATTTTCTAGGAAAAAATCATTTGACCAAGCCGTTAATAGTCCTCCTCTACTATTTGTTGCATTTTTTTCTTGAAAGTTGTTTATGTTCGGCGGGCAAACGGCTTTCATGTCAAAGAAATTTGTCGAATTTAGTTTCGTTTCTTGAAAACAATAAATATTACATTTCGCTTCTCTTGTAGAGTCTTTGACAAGTTTACATTTATCGGCCTTGCCAAGACCCCGTACATTCCAAAATAAAATAGATAGAAAGTTAAATAGTTTTAAGTTCATTATAAAAATAATTGGATAGTGCCCCAAAGGCTTAACTTAAAAAATGCCCTAAAGGCTTACATCGACCCTTCCGGTCTATAGAGATCATTCTCATCTCCATATTCGATCACATCAATGTAGTTATCCTTAAAATCAAATTTTAGATTGCCATCTACGTTTGAGCGATTAGTTAAGAAATTGCATATATTATGATTTGTATTGGTTGAATCCAGAGAGTTGGTTTGTAGGGTGCACGACCCAATTAGTTTGGGCTTAATTTTTCGTAATATTTTTGTTGTCACTGGACCAGGGTCCGATTTTGCCGGTCCTTTTGAGCCTTTCTTACTCGGACCTTCCAAAATATTTTCTATTATCAGAGTTTGATCTAAAACATTTGTTGAACCTATTCCTTTTATAGTTTCTACTATTTTACTGTTTGGACCAAAACCACAAAGTAGTCTTATTTTTTCAATTTCTTCGTTTTGTAACCCAGTTGGGTTTGTTGCCTCTAATTCAAGGGCTTGTAAATATTTTTTTGCCATCCTAGTATTACATATATTCTTTGTTGTTCTCTCTGTTATTTTATTTGGTTTCGGCTTAGTACCATCATGAAATGTGATAGTTTTTGGGGTCCTTTTAGAAATTCTAGTTTTCATGAATTTATTGGACTTAATCAAAATTGGGCCTATTCGTTTTTTACTTATCTTTCTACAGCCTGTTATACTTTCCTCTTTATTTGATTTCGATGGCTCTTTTTTATTTTTTGCAGCCTCCAACTCTTCATCTTCATTAATCAATTCTTTTCCTTTGTCCTTTTTCGAGAGCACAGTCCGTACCTGAGAGGCTTGACCGGTCGTTGTCGTGGCTGACGTTTGGGCATTGTCTCCCTCATGCTCCATATGTACGGCGTCTCGACTTTCAACCGTTCCCTCTTTACTCGCGCATGCGTCCTGACTCTGAACGGCCCCCTGTACCGCAGTACCACCCACGTCGTTTAGGGTTACGAGGATATTGCCCGGTGTATTCGAAATTAAAACACCTTGCTCCGGCGGTTTTTCAGAGGATTTCGATTCCATTCTTGTTAGATTTTGAAACCTTTGAATCATGTCTTTATTTTCTCGGACGGATCTATTGCCGGAGAAAACGAAAGGAGCCAGGCAGTCCTTTTCTTTTGACGACGGGGCCAGGTTCCAAAGTGAAAGCAGTACCTTGGCATGTATGCGCACCATGTCGAGCTCATTGTCGTGGATCTCATTTGTAGGTCGTCCACTAATTGGCAGGTTTGCCTTCACCGTGTCTTCATCGTGTGCGCGTTGTGTGCAGTTGGCGTATAGATGGCCGACTTGGTAGCAGTACGAGCATGCTCTCTTCTTCCTACAAAGCTCTGTCTCATGTCCGTATTCCACACATTTGAGGCACCTCCCAGCCCATGATGGATGGTTGCGGTCCGGAGGAAAGACCGGGCGATTTCCTGGGCTCGGCAGAAGTGGATTGGTTGGCTACACTCTCCTTGTTCCAGTAGCAAGCGGAGCATGTTCGCCATTGATGACCGGTCGCCACATCAGTAGTTGTCTTCTCGGAGTTTGTTGGCTCTTGACGAAGCGAGACTGCATGCTGGTATAATGTGTATTTCTGTTGTTTTTTCTAGTGGCGTACTTGTGTTTGTAGAAATGGTTTTTCTTGTATGGTGTGTAGAGATTGGAGGAAATGGGAGTCCGTTGAACTTGTTTCCACCCACCACTAATATCCACGATATGCCTCTTACCTCTTTGTTGGTATCCTCCAGGATATTTCGCCGGACAGTCTTGGAGTCGCTCTTTTGGGAGAGAAAAAGAGCCCATGATTATGGTGGTCAAAAAAAGGAAACACTCTTTTAACGATAATTATTATTAATAATAATAATTTTTATTGTTATTTGAATCATCATCTTTGTAGGTTGATAGTTATTCATTCGTGATACACGATTAATACGGTACGTAATACATTCGTGTATAATTCGGAACAAACGTTTTTCGAGTCGGTCAAATAAAACCTAATACACTAATAATTCAAAAATATATAAATATACATTTTTTTGTCCATAAACAATTCAAAAATTTAATGATTTGATTGAATAATATTTACTTTAGTTCAAAATCATAAATTTATATATTATTATTGATATTTTGATTGTCTTAATTATTTTTGGAAATTTAAGTTTTTTTATTTATTTAAAAAATGTATATTTTTCTCTCTAAAAAATATATTATACAACAATACGTGTGTTATTTGTGTTTTAATTTTTTTTTATAAAATACGTGAATTATTTATCAGGTTAAGTACGGGAACATCAATACGTATATTATTCGTAAATTATATGCATATTTTTTGCGAACTAAACAACTATGATATGTTCACGTTTGGTTACAATAGATTCGAAGATGAAGTCGAGGAGCAAAATGTAACATCGAACACGAGTGCAAGTCAAGTAAATATTAATAGTGATACTGGACACGAAAAAACATTAGAAGGTGCGATTGGAACTGATTATACAAGTCAAGAAAACATGACAGTTCATGGTTGGACCTTTTAATTTTTTTTTCTTTTGGAATTATGACTTTTCCTTATTTTATTTTTTGGAAAATAGGCCTTCAGCTTGGGCTTGAAAAATATAAATGTAAAAAATCCTTTATACATGGCCCAATTAAATGCCTCTCTCCCTTGCACTTTGTTCTTCATGGCGGCGGTCCGAATAACTTGCACATTTTGAGTGACTAGTGAGGCTTTGGACTTTGCACGAATTTCTCGCGCTGGGTTCTCTCATAGTCAGTCATTCGAGATACGGCAATAATACGATACGAGATACGTTCGCGTATAATTCGGATAGTGCGTTTTTCAATAAGGCAAAAAAATTCGGACCTAAAAAACGTGAACGGGTAATATTCGTATTTGTATAGATTCGTGTATAATACGATTTTTATTAAAAAATCGGTTAAAAAAAATCGGCAAAATATAATACTGTGAAATTCGCGTATTTTTCAAAATTCGTATAATTCGTGTATTATTCGCGAAATATTCACGAATTGACTAACTTAGATCGTGATATGACTCATGTAACTTAGAAATTGCAATACATAGAAACAATTAAAAATTCTCAATTTGAAAAATTCGGCAAAAAATCACTAAATTCGGCAAAAATCGGCCGAATATTTTTTGGCCATAAAATTCGCGAATATTTCCGAATCACTGAATTGGATACGCGAAGTTCGTATATTTTTCAAAATTCGTATAATTCGTATATTATTCGCGAACTATTCGCGAATTGACTAACTTAGGATTCTCCTTCTCTGTAAACGCCAGCCGATCTCTGATCGGTACCGTACCGTATTATCAAGTATTTCCTTTTTCGTTTACCTTAACTTTTCTTATGGTCCTGAGCATTATCTCTCGTCCATCTGTTCAAGTCAATCTCTGATCTTAGTTTTAATTTTATGGCTACGTTTTCAATGTAGATTGTTTTCTTCTCCATTTGAGTTGGAATTGATGATCTTTTCATGTGATTTTGTTGGTCCATTTATTCAGAATTTCCTGCCATCTGAGCCAAAGTCCTAATTTTTTGGAGTTTACCAGTCTCCACAAGATGCAAATGATATTTGTATGTAGATATTCAGGTTTATTACGAGGACAGAGTATGCAAAAAGTATCTAAAATTGTACAAAAGTACTCATAGTTTTTTTTATTAATTTATTATACAATTTCATTATTTTCTTGTATTATTGGCATATTGCTGAGCCTGATACATTCTCTAAGCGAGGAGGGAGTAGCAAGCAATGCTGACAAGACACAACAAACCGGTGGTTCCTGTTGTTCTCGATGTACACACCTCAGATGTAGTGGATTGGAAGAGGGATCTCTTTTCCCTCTATATGGGGACTTCAATTAAAGAATTACACATAAACCCAACTTGTAAGCCCCTTTTTTAGTATTAGTACTTTTCTATTCTTTTATTTATTTTTTATTTGCATGGATTTTCAAAGTGCATGATTTAAGGATAAGTTTAACTAAATTGGGTTAAGAATTATTTGGATTGCACAATTCGAGGGTTAATCGAGCATTAATTTTGCCATATTGTATAAAAAATCATCTTCATTATTTCAAATTTGTGAATTTGTAATATAGGTTGCTTTGTTTCCCATTCTCTGCTCCTTCAGGATTTGTTCAGCTTTGGTGTTTGTATGGTTACCCTCTTCGTTTTCATCCCAGCCTCGGTACGTAAATAAAATATCTTTTCCTCTTTGTTTCATTTTAGAAGTTCATTTAGCTTTTTAATTGTACCATTGCACAAATAACTTTTATTTTCTCCAATTTTGGTCGATTGAAGATAATTGAGCTGAACTTTGGCTTAATTAGGGATAATGGAGGTTAAATAGGTTTTATTTGACTCTTAATTACAACTATTTTGGACCGGTTGATCCAATCCATGTTTCAGCTCGTTCCAAAAACCTCAAAACCATGTATTTGGGCAGGCTATAAATATAGTGGATATGGTTAGGATAGTCAGCATATCATCTCCACAAATGGAGTGGATGGATGCGGATTTGGTTTGGATATTATATGGGTAGGTACGAATATGGGTGTATATTATCAAATACAAATACGGATACAAATTAATTTTATATATGGAAACAAATTTTACTGTTTACTACAAAACTTTGTCGAATGCGAACAAATAATGATCTCATTACAAATATTAAAATGTCTATTACGTCATACAAAATATAAATATTTTTAAAATAAAAAGAAATATAACTCTCCAAACCTTTAAACATAATGCATGACCTTCTTTTGAGATATTCAAAATTTCAAATATTAATGACAAAAAGTAATAATAATACGGACAAATAAAATTACAAAGAAATCAACAAAAAAATGATAAAATATTGTGATACAGATATGGAATATATTTGTATCCGTATTTGTATTCGTATCTAAATTTATATGAAATACTCGAAAACGGATAGTATCTTAACTATATTTGTATGATTATGCGAAAACAAAATAAATTATCGTATCCGTATTCAATACTAGCTATCCATATCTGGCCAGGTACAAATATTCAAATGTAATGCGGAAACGGTTACAGTTTGGTCAGTTATTACCCGACCCGTTTACACCCTAGTACAGTACTACCTTCAAATAGTAAGTTAATTACCCCATTCTAGAGAATGCAGTGTTAAGTGAGTTTAAATTGCAACACTATTTACTATTTGTGGCCAATGGAGTTAAAATTGGGTTTAGTTGGCACTTAACTAATGTTAAAGTAAACAAAGACTTAAATGTACAGATTGAACAAGTTATCCTTTTTTTTCCTCAAAAAGAAAAGAAAAGAATAAGTTACCATTTTGATATTTGAACTTCCAAGTTTAAATTCCAAATAAATCCTAAAATCAATTTATTTTTCAGTGCCTCTCAATCATACCTCTCGAGATATTCAGTTAGCTGTTGGTATTGCTGGTTTCATGTCTGCAGCTTTTGTCTCGGTTAATCTTTGAACTCATATTGTTTTGTAATTATTCGAAATATCTAGGAATACTATTGGTCTACGTTTGTCAAGTAATAAGAAGCATGGGTAGCTCATTCTGACATTCTTATATGATATATCATTCAATTTTTAAATCTTAAATTCATATTTTTATTAACTAATTCTATTTGTCTGCATTTTTATATTCTTACTTTCAATATAAACAAGTACACATTTTAACAAATAAATAAACTGTTGCATGCTGATGAATGAACGAACAATAAATAGACAGTAGAATCAAAACCACACCATTTTTTTTTTAAATTTTAAAACCACACCATTTTTATTTTTATTTTTTTATAAACGTGTTCGAAATACAAATTACAAATTATGATATCTACCAAAGATAAAACCTGTAATTTGGATGATAGGACAACTTCATCCAATGAATTAGTCACACTAGAAGACCAAGCAAATAAATATAAAAAATCCAACAAGCTTGTTTAGAATTAGAGTTGATACTTGCTCCATAATTATTACAACAAAATCATAATAAAACACAAGCACAATCCAATTATTTCGGAATTGAAACGAAATGCACACAACAACAAGAGACTTGTTTATAGAAACACACACAATCGAATTCAAGGAAATTAAGTAAGTAACATTATCATTATGTAAGCCCATCCATCCATCTGTTCTGCAATATATACAAACAAATAAGAGTTGAGTCACTCAACAAGATATTGAATATAAATGCTCCACAATTTTCACGTTTGCAATAGTAGGATCTCTTGGTTAACTTTATATTTACAGATTGGACAATTTGATACTTGTCCCAATTGGGTTTTCTTGGTAAATTATATATTTACAAATCGACCAATTTTATAAGAAGTTACTTCTATCAATATAAAAAGAAAGGTTGGAACTAGCGTAATAACAACGGTATGTGAAAGAATTAGATAAGAGATGTATTGCACCATAATAACAAATAAATGAAATCTGCTACTAATAGTAATTAACTACAAGAAAAAATACTTACTTCATTTATTCCTAGTCCTTTATAAATGAAACCTTGCATCCGATCTCCTCAAGCTTGCTGCATGTTTCCTTTGGAAAGTCAGGCATGTAAGTAAGTTTGAGCTCCTTAAGAGCAGGGAGATGCATCAATTCCTCGGGTTGCATCTTTAGCTCAAAGCATCTGTCGAGGTTCAGTTTGGAAAGTTTAGGCATTGAGCCAGCTTCTATTTTCCACTCCGTTAAATCGAACAAGTATTCAATTGAAATGTACTGCAATTGGCGGAATCCATCAGCGGAACATGCCATTTTTTCCCCGAGGTATGTTTTATAACCTAATCGAAGAACAACAAGGGATGGAAGCAACTCTAAAATAGGCATTGGATCTTCTAATAAGTATATATATTCCAACTTCAATTTCCTTATGTGTTGGGGGAAGAGAGTATTATTTGGTAGACTTTTAGTTATGGCGGAGTCCATCCTCCCAGATAATGACAACTCTTGAAGACCGGGATGACGTGATAACCCCGTAATAGGTTCTAGAGGAAATAACAATCTATCCAAGGAGAGAGAGGAAATCTCGCTCTTCTCCTTTAATGTTCCAATAAATGCCCTCTCATTTGAATTGTCTAAAGGTAAGTTTATATGTAATGTTTGAACATTCTGCAATTCATCATGATTTGGTGATTTCCATTTCTGGACGTTATTAACATGCAGATAGACATGTCTAAGTGTTAATATTTTCCAAAAAGAATTGGGCAGTGAATATATCCGTGTGTCTCTTGCATCGAATGTTTGTAAGTTTATGAGATATCCAATTGAAGAAGGAATTTCTATATAACCACATTCTCTCAAGCCAATATATCTGAGAAATACCATCCTCCCCATTTCATCGGGTATTTTTTTAATATTCGAAACGCCCACCAGTTCAAGAACTCGTACGTAATTTAACCCCCACAATGACGGTTTTACTAAACTGAAACCTATTATGGTGCGTAAATTTGGCATAGACACACATACCTCATTTCTATAGAATTGATTAAAAGCGACTCGATAAGCTATCATGCCATCCGTTCTGGACGCTTCAAAATTGCCAAGATTATTACAAATTTTGAAAAATCCTACTTTTGCACTTTCTTCAATACAAAAATCACGTAAAATATCGTGCACTCGTATTCTTTTGATCCAACCATGAGTTTTACTTATTTCGACAGCCTGCACCATTGATCGGTGAGCCAACTCAACTAAAAATTTTCTACCCGTTTCTTCTTGAGAATATTTATTTTTGAAAGGAATAAAACCTTCCGCAATCCACATTTTAATTAGTTGGGAGGTTGAAATAAGATGGTCTTCGGGAAAACATGCCATGTATAAAAAACATGACTTGAGATGGTTTGGGAGGTCGTAAAAACTAAGAGCTAGTATTTCTACGACACTTTTTTCGTTGTTGGTTTCTTCCCAATCTAAATTGTTAACCATTTTTGACCAGACATCTGGATCAACATTTTTGGATAAAAATCCTCCCAAGACAAAAAGGGCAAGAGGAAGACCATTACATTTCTTTGATAGTTTCATGCCTAAATTTTCTAGTTCTTTTAGAGTGGTTTCATTAATATTGTTCGGAAAATAAAAAGCTTTCTTACGGAGAAGCTCCCAACTTTCATTTTCGTCCAAAAGTTCGAGCTCATGAATATGATTAATATAACTGATATGATTTGCAACTTGCTTATTACGGGTTGTTATTATGATTCTACTACCATTATTTAAATTTGGAAAGACGGTACTTCTTAAAGTAATTTGATCTAGTGCTTGTGGGGTCCAAACATCATCCAATACAATCAAGTATTTTTTATTCTTTAAAAACTCGTAGAGTTTCTCTCTAACTTCCGGTAATGACATATTTTCTAATTCTTCTTTTGTAATATTCGTGATTTTTTTCATTATATCTTTTAACAATTCAATGGGTTTGTAACTTCGCGATACTGATATCCAAACAAGTATACTAAAACTATTTTCTATTTTGGGATCGGTAAACACTTTGTTAGCAAGGGTGGATTTACCAATTCCCCCCATGCCCACGAGAGAAACAAACCTTAGGTCTTTATTTAATGGATCAATTAGTTCTTCAACAATTTTTTCTATTTCTTTTTGAAAACCGATAACATCATGTTTGCATTCAAAATAAGGAGAGAGCAATCTTTGCATGTTAAGATCATCTTCCATAGAAAGATCATTCTCATCCTTATCTGCACTAGTTTCTCCCAATTTGGTTGAATCATATTTATCTTTTCTTTGGAAAATCGCATCTATCTTTTTTTGTATATTTTCAATCTTTTTCCCTGTCTCATGGAGGGTTATTAAATCACTACGAAAAACATTTTTGTACCTTGATAATGTCCCTAGACACCCTTTCTTCTTGTTGTTCTGTATCTGCATCCAATTAATCTTTGCAACCACATTCTCGGCCTCGTACGCAACATCTCTGATCTCTTGAACCAAGATTGTTGCGCTATTATCTTCCCTGCGTTGTTTCAATTCGGCATCTCTCAGGAAGCCTTGCATCGATCTGAGCTCGCTTTTTATGGACTCGACTTGATCAGGAACTCCTTTAAGAAATTTGGTCTCCGTAATTGCGAGATTGCCGAGCATGCTTAAAACGGAGGAAATAGCAGCCTCGGCCATGTCTACAATGAAAAAAATGTGAAGGGAAATAGTTGAGAGAGAGAGAGAGAAAGAGGCTATGGAAAAGGAAGGATAAGAGACAATGGTGCCATCTCCATTTGCATCTAGCAAGAAGTTCAAAGTATTTATTATTTTTGATGGATTGCAAGAAGTTCCAAGTATTGATTCTTTTTGGTAGATGAATTGCAGGGAGTTGAAGTATCGATTCTTCTTGGTAGATAAATTGCAAGAAGTTCAAAGTATTGATTCTTTTTGGTAGATGAATTGCAGGGAGTTGAAGTATCGATTCTTCTTGGTAGATAAATTGCAAGAAGTTCAAAGTATTGATTCTTTTTGGTAGATGAATTGCAGGGAGTTGAAGTATCGATTCTTTTTGGTAGATGAATTGCAGGGAGTTGAAGTATCGATTCTTTTTGGTAGATGAATTGCAGGGAGTTGAAGTATCGATTCTTCTTGGTAGATAAATTGCAAGAAGTTCAAAGTATTGATTCTTTTTGGTAGATGAATTGCAGGGAGTTGAAGTATCGATTCTTCTTGGTAGATAAATTGCAAGAAGTTCAAAGTATTGATTCTTTTTGGTAGATGAATTGCAGGGAGTTGAAGTATCGATTCTTTTTGGTAGATGAATTGCAGGGAGTTGAAGTATCGATTCTTCTTGGTAGATAAATTGCAAGAAGTTCAAAGTATTGATTCTTTTTGGTAGATGAATTGCAGGGAGTTGAAGTATCGATTCTTCTTGATAGATAAATTGCAAGAAGTTCAAAGTATTGATTCTTTTTGGTAGATGAATTGCAGGGAGTTGAAGTATCGATTCTTCTTGGTAGATAAATTGCAAGAAGTTCAAAGTATTGATTCTTTTTGGTAGATGAATTGCAGGGAGTTGAAGTATCGATTCTTTTTGGTAGATGAATTGCAGGGAGTTGAAGTATCGATTCTTCTTGGTAGATAAATTGCAAGAAGTTCAAAGTATTGATTCTTTTTGGTAGATGAATTGCAGGGAGTTGAAGTATCGATTCTTCTTGATAGATAAATTGTAAGAAGTTCAAAGTATTGATTCTTTTTTTTTTTTTTATTGGGAATCAATACTCGTCTCAATGATCAATATATGAGTATTGATTCTTTTTTTAGATGAATCGTGCAACACAATCTTCTATCTGATTACTTTATCTCGCTCAAACTGATTCCTGAAACTATTTTGGAAGAATTTTTTATGTAATTAATTGAAAGAAAAGAACAACTAAAAAAAAATTATATTGGAATTACGGAACTGGCCAAAAGTAAGTATTAATATTGTCCGCATGACAACTTTTTATGGATAAAATCTATGAATTACGTTTGATATAAATCGAATAGAAATTTATCGATACTTTTTGCACACTCAAGCAACACACACTGATCTAAATCTCCATTAACAAAAACAGATAAAAAATAAATTTAAATTATGACTATGGACTCGAAATAGAAAACAAAGTCAACACATATGTTATATCCAGTCAATTTTTTATACACAAACTAAACAAAAAATATGCATATGAATTTGTAGCTTCGTAATATTGTTATGCAAATACGTTCCTATAGAAGCTGTAACATTTTCAGACGTTTTTCATGTTCAGGGTCCAATTCTGGAGGCGCGTAATTTCCTGCCAGATCCTCTACCACATACTCCTAAACAATAATTAAATAAAATTATTTATACAAACTAGTATGACATTTTATGGCAATCAATTAGTATAATTTTGAGGAAAAAAAACAAATAACAATAATTAATTAATATTATTATTATTATTATTTAACTCATCACCTTTGTAAGTTCGCGTTTGGTTAAAATATGATAGTGACTCTGCCAGATCCTCTGAATGGCCATGGTTGCGGCCAGAAACCCATAAGCAATTCCTAATATAGCAAAAACAATCACAAAAATAACAACCAACGCAAAACAAGCCTCCATGGAAGCGGGAAAGCAGTCCAAAATACCCCATCCATAGCAGCAGTTTCGGGATCCAGCCAGACACGGATCATTGTTGCCGAACGAGGAACAATGCAGCATCAAGCCGAAGAATCCCAACAACATCAAGAAGACCAATACACCTGGTTTATGATGTTATGGTTAGGTATTAGGTATTAGATATTAATATTTTTCATTTTTTTCGATTTGGTAGCGAATTTTGTTTGTTATTTCTTATTTTGTACACGTAGGATGAAGAAGACTAGCATTCATGCGTGCTAAAATTAAGTTTAGCAATTAATCTTCAATTTAAGCTAATTTAGCCTCAATTGGCTCGTAATTCAAGCCATTGTACCTAACTTTACCCTTAGTTATGTAATTTAACACAAAATAAACCAAGAAAGAGCAAAGGAATTTTTTTTTTTGGTAAAATCGGTACAAAATGTAAAAGGAAACTGGATTATTATACTAACCTACACAGTAGTAAAAGGGTACGGGATGCTTGGAGAGGAAACGATCCCAGCTATCAGAGAAACTGTTCCGGAAGTTTCCATTTTGGTCTAAAAGGTATGCAATTCCGCCAATCGTAGCTATCACCTTGAAATTATGAGAAGATATTAGTTCATAATATAATAAGAATTTTATAATGTATTCGGATTCTATTTTGGTCTAGTGTAGAACCACTTTCAGTACATTGAATTTTAATTTGTTTTCCATCCATTTTTTAATGGTATGCTGACATGGCATATCCAACTCAACTCATCGGCACTTGGACATTGTTAAAGTTAGGTGACTTACGAGTTACGACGACGAATATTAAAATTTAGTGATTTATTGTAAAAAAATTTAAAATTCGATGACGTATAACGATGCAAGATTATATGTCTATGAGCTACAGAGATACAATAGTAAATTTGACCTACAACGATACATTATTAGAATTACCACCGTATTAATAAATCAATGCATGATTAGTCAACTTGCAATTTCATTGTACAATAATAACCACTAATCAATCCAAAGTGAAGAAGTGATACCAAAATCTACTCAAGAGAATAAGGAAATAATTTATAAAAAAATATCTTACGGTTTGAACAATGAGGAATACGAGGAGAACATCCCTTGCCACAAAGATGCGAAATTTAATCTGCCTCCACGAATAATCTTCAAGAAATTCTAAGCGCAAGTGAAATTGTGCCTTGCAAGTGGTACAATGCGAGAATGCAAATCCCTCCTAAGAAAATCAAATTTCAATGTGAGAGCTTTTATTCTTTTTTATTAAATGGAGAAGGCTCTTTGTCAATGAGAATTGAAGAATCTTCTAGATATGGTTGTTTTAGAAGAATAATAGTAAAATGGTATAGGTATAATGTTACTTTGACGGAGCGCCAATGATCTAGACAAGATCGGTGAACAAATTGTTGAGTGCCTTTACACATGCAAGGTGATATTAAGTCATCACCTACATCAAAAATCAGCAAATATGGTGAAAAATAAGTTCATCGAGAAGTTACATTAAACCCTAAATTAACCCAATTAGCCTATCTTAAGGCAAATTATTTCCTTAAAAGCAGGTACAAAACCATACTAAAAAAATAAAAGCAAATCAATCAATGATTACCCATTTCAGAATCATGTTCAAGGCAAATTCTACAGCAAGCAGCAGAAGAGGATTCAATTTCTTCATCATTTGTAATTTCGCTCGAACCGGACTCCTCCTCCCCCTTCTTCGTCAGAAGCGGATCCGACTCCAAGTTCTCTTGCAATTTCGGATCCAAATTTTCTGTCCCGGCCATCTCCATCGACGTCCCTACCTCCATCTCAATCAACCAGCAATCGTCAGTACCAGAAGAAAATGATGAAATGATTCACGATTTTGCCAGTGCTGTGATTAGTACTTCGGAAAATCGGAGAGGCGGGGAGAATCGAGAGAGGACTGGGAAGGAGAAAAGAATTCGAGTCGAAGGGTTTGGAAGAACGAATCGTGGGGAGAGAGTCACACCAGGGAAGAAAAGCCCTTCGCTGTTTCCTGCCATTTGCTAAATTTCTGTTTTAGTCCTCCACTTTTACATTATTACACTTACTACTGTGATATTATTCTAAGGCATAATTTCATGCGTGCCCCTGAAAGATATCATAATTTCATATATATCTTCAAAAACGTAAAATTTCACCAATGTTCCTATAAAACCTCTTAAATATCATGGTTACCCTAAATTGAACTTTTAGTTAAAAAATCGTTCAGAATATTTTTCCGTTCAAAATATTTTTACATTTATGCCTATATAAATATAGTAGTTATTTAAAAATTTGAGAATAATATTTATTTCGGTGATGAGTTTTGGAAGGAAATCATGAGATATATTTCACAAAATATTCGATTTATTCGGTTGAATCATTACGCAAGACGGAAGGTGCAGCAATCTCGTATTCTTTGGACCCTACGATCGATAATGGTTCCGTAGTATTTTTCAATTCAAAATTTACATTTACAATATGTGCCTGTTCCAAGCCGGAAGGCCGAGCTTTCTTAGTTTTTCTTCTCAAATCAGCCCCAAATTCCTCCAGATCTCGTTCAGACTTTTCTCTAATTGATTTCGCCTCTCTTTCCACTCATACAACCTCGTATAACCTGTCATATAACATGTGTGAGTAATATCCATATCTAATTCCACTCAATTCGCTGAAAAGATTAAGATTTCTCAGATTTTTGCCAAAAATCGGTCAAAACTCTCTCCGGACCAAAGATTTATTAGAGTCGGCAAGCAAGATGAAAGATTGAGTTTTGAGCAAGAAAAAAAAATCCTCAAATCTGGTATAATCCTTCTTTGTAGAGGCATTTTTGTAATATTTTAGGGACATATCTATAATTTGACTTTTACTTTTTATTTTTTTACTGTTATATCAAATACTGTATATGTTTGTTTTTCTTCAATTGTGATTGTATATGTGATGATTGTTTGAAAGTTTTCAATTTTTTTTTTCAAATTGTTGTTAATTTAGGGTTTGAGTGCAAAAATAGCATTGCAAGCTTTCTTGTGGTTTAATTGAAAAAAATAAATATGTTTAAGTAACTAGGTCAAATTGTTCTGAAAATCAACCCCCTTCCTTGCTGGTTTGTTTAGTAAAATAATTTTGAATTTTGTTTATATCTAATAAAATCACAAAAATATGTCTTGATCAATCTTGATTGTTTATAGTTTATTTAGAATTTTGTTTCGTTATATTTGATATAATTTCTGATTTGTTATGTATTTCTGAACTTGATCTAGTATTTGTTAATAGTATTTGACATTTGTTAGTAGTTTTGTTTTCTCATGATTAGATAATTGTTTACAAAATATTTTTAGGTCATTTCAAAATTTACTAAAATACTATTTAGATTTCCTTGCTTGTTTAGATCATTCATGTTTAGTTTGACATTTTTGTATAATATTGTATACTTATTATAATTTAGTTTCTTCACCTTAGTCATGTGTTGTGTTTCATTTTAGGGTTTCTAATATTTTATTTTTAGAAAATTAAGTTATTGGTAGAAAAATACCAAAAGAATGTCATTGTTTCTTTGACCCATTTAAATTTCAGATACAATTTTTTTTATTTACAACGTATCTTATTCAATTAAATAGTACAACTTATTTTTCTTGATGGAAATTAATTATGCTATACTTCAAGAGCATTTCCAAATAAAAAACATGAACAAATATAATAAAACAATGACATGTTTTCATAATTTATAACTAATAATTTTAATAACATTACTAATAATAATTATAATTATGTCTTAACTATAATTATAATATTTTGGTAGTTTTTATAAATTTCAGTAGCTATATTAATATTATTTTTTTGTCATTTTGGACCTCCAAATTTATAAGAATGGCCCTGATTTTGTTGAAACTCTTAGAATTGAAATAAATGACCAATTTTTACGAGTTTTCCATTCCCAAAATGAAGCTTTTGTCAACCAAATATAAGAGAGCTAAATGATCAATATCTTACTTCAAATTAAATGGAATAAAATAAGTTGTTTAAATGTTCATCACGAGATCCATAATTCATAAGCTCATAAGAGCTTATTTTGACTTGAAATACAAATAAAAATTTCTTTTCAAACTAATTAATAATACAAACAAAAGCAGCCGAAATTAGAAAACCGAACAATGAAGGTATTCACACCAGTTTTTCTGGTCACGGTACTACAATTATGAATAACAATAAAATAATAATAATAATTAATAATAAATAAACACAAATGTTTCTTTTTGTTAGAGAGGCCACTCTTGTCCTTTTCTACGTCAAACTCTGCACATGGCGAAAATAATAAATAATTAAGCCTTCTATTCTAATGATTCAGAAAATAAGTGAAAATATAATAACTAGTATATATGAACGATCAATATTTTCAAGTTTTATATACTATAATATATTGTGTTATATAGTTTGAAATATATAGCAGAATTTTTGGATCGGACGGTCCTAGTCCTTGTCGTTACGGATTTATTTATGGAACAAAATATAGAAAAAACAAGGAAAAATATATTTGATCCCCCAAATTAATTTTTTTTTTATGAGGTGTCAAAAATGAGTTCAGTGGATTGATTAACATATCTAATTAATTCGATTAAATATTAATTGACACGTTTAATTGACACATAATTTATAATATGTTAATATTAATACATGTTAATTGACGTGTCAATTTAATTAAACAGTCAATTAAATCGCTAATTGAGTCATTTAATAATTATGTTGTTCGGATACGCCGATATGGCAATACGGTTACGTGTATCGGATACGGCAATACGACAATTTAACATATGATTTAAGATACGATACGCGTATCGGATACGGATAGATCTTGATTTTTCGAAATATCCATGCAACATAGTTTAATAGTACTAATTAACCAATTTAATTCATTTTTGTCACTTCATTAATTTTTTTTTGAGTTTGGGGACTGAATATATAACCCCCAAAAAACAATTATGAATAAACTTCCCTTGATATACAAGTCTAAGATATCAAAAGAGAAACATGAAGCGACGAAGATACAGCAAAAAAAAGATCCATTAATTTGGCTTGAAGGAAAGAAGAGTTTTATTTCTTCATTTAATTTTGCTTTGTGTGTGAAAGTATAAATTCCCTTAAAAGGAAAGGAAAAGCTAAGGAACGTGACTTACTGCGTATACTCGACATTGATTGAACTAGCCGTCAATTTCGCTATGTTCGAAAAAGCACCGTGAGCGAGTACAAACACGGTGCCATTTTTACTAGGCGTCGAGACTAATGTCGTGGCATGATCTACAATGGTGACTTGGACTCTCTGATTGACAACACATGCATTAGGCGTGGCCGAGCTGAGACATCTGATCATGTATTGCCG